>CM070718.1:21597243-22014664 GCA_036346275.1 Otatea glauca
CCATGCTTTTGCAAAGTCGATCTCGCAGATCATAAGAATTAAGAATGCTTTCCCGATCATCGCGTGAAGTCCATTAGAATGGACAATGCCGGAGAATTTACTTCAAAGGCATTTGATGATTATTGCACAAGAACAGGATAGCGATTGAGCACTCATGTACCGCACGTTCATACGCAGAATGGGCTAGCAGAAGCACTAATAAAGAGGATTAAATTCATTGCCAGACCGTTTTTGCAGAGTTGTAACTTGCCCAACACTTGTTGGGGACACGCAGTCCAGCACGTAGCAGCTCTTATCAATTTCAGACCGTCGGCCTACAACATCCATTCTCCTATGCAGCTTGTGCACGGGATCATCCCGAAGATCTCCCATCTTAGGAAATTTGGGTGTATGGTATATGTACCTATACCACCCCCTCAGCGGACTGCAATGGGCCCTCTCCGCAAGTCTGGGATATACGTTGGTTATGAGATTGCATCCACAATCAGGTATTTGGAAACATGATCGAGACTTGCATACACTCGATTCACGATTGCATTTTTGACGAGGATCGCTTCCGTCATTAGGGAGGAAATCAACCTTTGGATGAAAAATGCCGAAATCATATGGCATTCCACCGGATCCCCTTACATGACCCCCGCACTAATGAAGCAAATCAAGAAGTCCGAAGATAATTGATTTGCGAATTTAGCAAATAAACCGCCTGATCATTTTGTGATCCAAGGGCGTGGTTAAGTCGCATGTACCCGCAAGGAATGCACCGAGAGGGTGGAAATACCAAAGAAAATAGAAGGTATCCTCAACACATCAGAGGCCTCAAAGAAAAAGAAAAACAGAAATCGGCTCCTCAAACCCAAAGTACCCGAGACGTCTGAGAAAATCAAGAGAGGACTTACCACAACCAATCACGAAAATGCCTCAAGGAAAGAAGGGGAGCAGTTGAGACCGCACTAGAAAGAAGCCAACAGAAAGGCAATTCTGGACTTGAATCTTCCATCAAAGGCCGTCGGAAATAATGTGTGCGCACACATAGGCGATGAAAAGCTAAAGGAACTTGCTCTGCGATAGGAATAGCAAATAAGAGCAAGTAGAAGTGCATGAAGCATCCCATGAAGAAATGGCCATAAACTTTGTAATAACAGAGAATCCTGAATAGAGCAACAACCAACATTGATGCATACTTTGCAAAGAAGATTGCCTCGATCATTGATCATGATCCCGAGCTCGCATCTCTCGCAGAGTGCAAGAAAAGGCTAGATTGGGAAGAATAGAAAAAGGCAATCATCTGCAGAGTTAGTCTCTCGAACAAGAGAGAGGTGTTTGGGCCAGATGCCACACACCTCCCCATATAAACCCCGTGGGTCACAAATGGGTCTTTGTTCTAAGAGAAATGAAAACAACGGTTGTAAGGTACAAAGCAAGGCTTGTAGCTCAAGGTTTCACTCAACGCCCGGAGTTGATTATGAAGAAACCTATTCTCCGGTCATGGGAGGAATTACCTTTAGATATTTGATCTCAATGGCGATCAACTTGAAGTTGAGAATGAAGCTAATGGATGTTGTCACAAAGATATTTGTATGAAAACTTGATTCGAGATATATATGAAAGTACGGAAGAAATTCCTATCCCAACCAAGACGGAGCAAATAGAAACCTGATAAAGGTGAAATTGGAGAAATCATCAGTATGGGTTGAAGCGATCAGAAGAATGTGGTACAATCGCTGAGTGACTTTCTCTCGCAAGAAAGGCTACACAAACAATGAAGATTGTCCATGTGTGTTTATACAATGATCCCGAATGGATTCTCGATAATCTCCGTCTATGTAGATGACTTGAACATCATTGGGACGGATGAAGAAATTGAAGAAGCATGCTCATACTTGAAGTCTGAGTTTGAAATGAAGGATTTGGGTAAAACCAAGTTTTGTTTAGGCTTGCAGCTTGAACATGTCCAAGGAGGAATCTTGGTACACCAATCAACCTACACGTAGAAAGTGTTGGAAAGGTTTGGTTTTGAAAAGGCATATCCTGCAAAGACTCCAATGGTCGGAAGGTCACTCCAAGCAGATCTAGACCCATACAGACCTAGAGAAGAGGGGGAGAAAGTCCTGGGAGCAGAATTCCCATATCTGAGTGCAGTTGGAGCGCTCATGTACCTTGCGAATAGCACCAGCCGGACATTGCGTTCATTTGTGAATTTGCTAGCTCGATGCAAGGCGTAACCCACCAAAAGGCATTGGAAAGGGATCAAGGATATCTTCCGCTACCTCCAAGGAAGCAAAGACCTCGGTCTGTTTTTCAGAAGAAACAATGAATTGAATTTGGTTGGCTATGCCGATGCTGGGTATTTATCAGACCCGCATACTGGCAAGTCCCAAACTGGCTATGTTTTCCTATGTGGTGGAACAACAATTTCTTGGAAGTCGTCTAAGCATACTCTTGTCTCAACGTCGACAAACCACTCGGAAATCGTTGCTTTGTATGAAGCATCTCGTGAATATGCATGGCTCCGAAGAATGGTTCACCACATCCAGAAGTCGTGTGGCTTGAACATTGAGCAAACTCCCACAATCATTTATGAAGATAATGCAGCTTGTGTTGCCCAAGCACAGATGGGTTATGTGAAGAGCAATCTCACGAAGCATATCAACCCCAAGTTCTTCTATGCTCACGAATTGCATAAGATGAACGAGATCAATATATTGCATACTAAGTCATGTGAAAATCTTCCAGATTTGTTCACTAAATCACTCCCGAAGATCTACCTTTGAAAGGTGCGTGAAAAGAATTGGGATGATGAGACTTAGAGAAGTGCGATTTGTGGGGAGATATTTCACATACTCTCACATGAATCGAGCATGAATTATGAATACCCAACATGAATCTCAAGATTAGCAATTGAAGTTGGGTGAATTGTACTCTTTTTCCTTAGCAAGTTTTTCATGAAGTTTTCTTGCATAAGGTTTTAACGAGGCAATTAGTGCAACATAGTAAGCGTATGCTATGTACTCTTTCTCCAAGTATTTTTCCCACTGGTTTTTCCGAGTTTTAATGAGGCATATGCATCTCGCGGCAAAGGGCCCAAGGGGGAATGTTGGGAAACCTGATGGCCCATTGAAGGCCCATGCTGGTCCCTTAGCCTAAAACCCTAGGTGAGCGTTATAAAAGGAGGAGGGGATCCCCCCTATATAGAAGCAATCATTAGCAATAAAGAATTCCGCAGTTGCTCTCCCTAAACACGTGTCTCTCTCTCATTCTGTTCTCCAATTCAGATCTGTTCGGGAACCCCGGACTATTCGATAGCGAGGTTCCTTAACATAAACAACCAAAGTATGAGTAGTCATCCACAAACCAAAGTCTTGCTCAAAGACGAGAGTCGTCGGTTCTTCCATCGTGTGAACTTCGCCGCGTTTTCTTCGTCGCGGTGCACAGCTGTTTTGGCAGTAAACATAACCAGCTTGCACGCCGTGGAGACGCAACTCAACAACATTTTTGTTGGAAAACCACGTGGCCCAATGAAAGCCCACGATGGTCCCTTAGTCGAAACCCTAGACGACTACTATATAAGGAGGAGGGGGTTCCCCCCATTGTACAAGCAACCACAAAGCAATAAAGAATTCTGTCATCGCTCTCCCTAAACCTGTGTCTCTCTTGTCTCTCTGTTCTCCAATTCAGATCTGTTCGGGAACCCCGGACTATTCGATAGCTTGGTTCCTTAACACGTTATCAGCACGAAGCTCTACCGGCGAACAGATTGAAAAGGTGGGTTTTTCAGCGATTGGATCTAATCGCTTGATTCTATGTATGCTTTCTACCCTACGATCCGTGCTTGTTCGCCGTGGTGGCGAAGCTGCCAGCTGGCTCGGCAATAAAGACATGCGTGATTATTGTTCTTCATACAAGAAAAAAGAAGAAAATCTAGCAGCGCATGCCCGAAGCACTGCGCCACCGTCTTGGTACGTGTGCCGCCAAGACGGCTTCGCACGACGATCGCCGCGCAACGCCGCCCCATCCCGCCCTAGCCGCCGGCCCGCTGCGTGCGTCGCCTCCCGGCTCGGCGCTTTACCGTCGCCGTCGCTCGAAGCCTAGCCGCCGTCGTTGCTGCGACGCTCGTTTTTCCCGCGCCACAGACACGGCGCATCCGCCGCCGCCGCCGCCGGTGCGCCGGCCGGCCACCTCGGCCGGGCCACCGCCGCCATCGCTTCGCTTCTTCCCGGACGAAGCGCCAACCGTCGGCCCGCGACGCGCAGCACCGCTGCCCGACCTCCAAGCCGCTCGCCGTCTCGGCATGTAGCCGCCGCCTCGAGTGACGCGGTTGCCAGGCACGGCTCGCCGCCTCCACCTCGCGGTGCAGCTGGCCCGACCGGAGCGCCCGAATCGCTCCGCGACCTTGGCTTCCGTGCCCGCACGACGCCACCATCGCTCGAAGGTCACCTCGCGTCGTTGCTCGGCGCGCGCCGCGTCGCTCGCTGCGCGCCCGCCAAGGCCACCGCCGAGCTCGCAGCCGCCTTGGCGCCCGGCTTGCCGCGCTTCGGCCGGCCTCGCCGCCGCAGACGGCCACGCCGGCCCTCCCGCCCAGCGCAAGACGACGCGTCGTCGGCCTCGCTGCCACGACCGGCCGCCGCCGCCACGATGGTCACCGCGCAGTGCACGCAATAGCCCGTCGCGCTGCGGCCCCCTTCGCGGTTCACGCCATCGGCCTCGCCGCCCCTCGCGACCCGCCGTGCTCGTCACCCGGCGCGTCACCGCTTCTAGCCCGATGCCTCGGCTTGCGCGCCGCCAATGTGCATTGGCCGCTTAGCTTCGCAGACGGCTGCCGCAGTCGCGTCTCGCGTCGTGCCGTCGCTCGCCCGCCGCATCGCCACCTCGGCCGCGCCGCCTACGCGCAGCTGCCGCGCAGCCCGCCGTCGTCGCCTCGGTCGTAAGCCGCGCGGGCTCGAAGCCGCCGCCGTCGCCTCGGTTCTGCACGGCGTGAGCCCGGCGCCTCGACGCGTGAGCCCGAGGTCGCGCATCAGAAGCGCCGGTTGTCGCGACCTCGAACCTCTCGCCCGCCACCGCGCGCAGCTGCCGCCGCGCGCTTCGCCAGGCGCCCCTGCACGCAACCACCGCGACTCAGCGCCGCAGACGCAGCCGCCGCCGCTTAGGCCTCCGCATGAAGCGCCGCTGGCCACGCCCGCCGCTAACGCACTGCGTGCTCGGCCGCCGTCGCTGCGCCAGGCCCGAATCCGCCGCCGCGCGCTCGCTGCCGCCGACGCCACCGCTCACCCTACCGCCGCCTCGCCGGCCGCGCCGCCACGGTAGTACGACGGCGGCTAGGGTGGGAACCTAGCCGTAACGCCAGAGTGATGGGCCAAAGAAATGAGGCCCAGGTGGCCGCTCGGCTGTGAAAGAAAAGGGAAAGAAAAGAAAAGAAAAGAAAAGGGAAAAAAAATATAGCAGAAAATTTGAAAAATTTGCCAGAAAATTTAGAAAATTATCTGGCTCTATTTTTAATTTTTCTAGCTTTATTGTCTACATTTATGAAAATTCTTTATGAATTTTGGATTCATTGCTTTATTTTAGTATACTGGCAATTTTTTTGTGCTCTTTATGCTTTTTGCAACCATTTTCTATTTAGATTACACGCAGTAATCTAATGTTGGAATTTTAAAATCCTGCAAATGTCGGTATCGTGAATCGTGAGTTTGAAGAACTGGCCCCGCACGGTCAGAACTACCTCACTTGGGCATCGGACGTGAAGATCGTTCTTGGGTGCAAGAAGCTCCGTGCTGCGATTGGTCTAGGGTCCTCGCAGGACGCGAAATCTACTGCCGAGCAGAACGATCAAGCCTTGCACTTCCGTTTAAATGCATGAATCGCATTTTTTTTAGATTATGGTTGTTAGCAATTTCTTTTGAATAATGAATTGTAAGCTCTAGAAGAGCATACTTCTCTCATGAATAAATATGCAATTTATTCTTTATTCCAGTATTCTTTAATTTGCAAGCAATGTTTGAATTATTTTGCCTCTATTTGATTGGAATTATTTTCCCTTTTTAGAAATCGTGTAGCGCCCAAATGGAAGAGATATGCATTGTTGATAGTGGCACAACAAATACCATCTTAAGAGAGTCCAAATACTTTCAGTCGATCACGAAGAACGCTGGAAAGATTACTACGATCGCAGAAGCGATTCATATATAATAGGCTCCTAAGAGCCACAATTATATTACCTATGGGTACAACTTTGGTAATTAAAGAAGCCCTTTTGTACCCGAATCAACGCAAGACTCTTTTAAGTTTCAAAGACATCCGCCAATGGTTTTCACGTAGAAACCAATGAAGAAAATGGCAAAGAATACTTTTGCATTGTGAAGCACGCAGATGTGGAAAATGGTATTAGAAAAATATCCTCATATGAATCTGGGTTGTACTACACGAATATTCATGCACCCGAAGTGTATACTTCCTTGAAGACTGCCTTTAGAAGCTCTGAGTTATTTTCTTTATGGCATGGTAAATTAGGTCATCCTGGTCTTAGAATGATGAGAAATATAGTAAACAACTCACAAGGTCATGGCATTAATGTTAAAAATTTCCCGAATCATGAAGATTTCGTGCCTCGCATGTGCCACCGAAATTAATAACTGCACCCTCTGTCATGAAAGTGCAAAGTGAAATTCCTGCATTCCTGGAACGCATCCGTGGGGATATTTGCGTTCGATTCAGCCCTATCGTACCGTTTGATACTTTATGGTGCTCATCGATGCTTCCTCGAAATGGTCGCATGTATGCTTATTGTCAACAAGAAACCATGCTTTTGCAAAGCTAATCTCGCAGATCATAAGAATTAAGAATGCTTTCCTTGATCATCGCGTGAAGTCCATCAGAATGGACAATGCCGGAGAATTTACTTCAAAGGCATTTGATGATTATTGCACTGCAACAGGGATAGCAGTTGAGCACTTTGTACCGCATATCCATACGCAGAATGGACTCGCTGAAGCACTAATAAAGAGGATTAAATTCATTGCCAGACCACTTTTGCAGAGTTGTAACTTGCCCAACACTTGTTGGGGACACGCAGTCCTGCACGCAGTAGCTCTCATCAATTTTAGACCTTAGGCCTACAACATCCATTCTCCTATGCAACTTGTGCACGGGATCATCCCGAAAATCTCCCATCTCAGGAAATTTGGGTGTATGGTATATGTTCCTATACCACCCCCTCAGCGGACTGCAATGGGCCCTCTCCGCAAGTCTAGGATAGACGTTGGTTATGAAAGTGCATCCATAATCAGGTATTTGGAACACATGACTGGAGACTTGCATACAGCCCGATTCGCTGATTGCATATTTGACGAGGATCGTTTCCCGTCATTAGGGGGAGGAAATCAACCTTTGGATGAAAAATACGGGGAAATCATATGGCATTCCACTGGGATCCCCGCGCATGACCCCCGCACTAATGAAGCAAATCAAGAAGTCCAGAAGATAATTGATTTGCAAAATTTAGCAAATGAACTGCCTGATCATTTTTGTGATCTGAAGGGCGTGGTTAAGTCGCATGTACCCGCAAGGAATGCACCAGAGAGGGTGGAAATACCAAAGAAAATAGAAGGTATCCTCATCCTGCTCGAGGCCTCAAAGAAAAGAACAGAAATCTGGCTCCTCAAACCCAAAGTACCCGGAGACGTCTGGAGAAAACTGGGTGAGAGGACTTACCACAACCAATCACGAAAATACCCCAAGGAAAGAAGGGGAGCCAGTTGAGACCTGGCACTGGAAAGAAGCCAACGAAAAAGGCAATTCCAGACTTGGAACTTCCACTATAGGAAGCCACCGGAAACAATATGTGCGCACACATAGGCGATGAAAAGCTAAATGAACTTGCTCCTGCGATGGGAATAGCAGCGAAGAGCAAGTAGAAGTGCATGAAGCACCCCATGATGAAATGGCCATAAACTTTGTAATAACAGGAGAATCCCTGAATAGAGCAACAGCCAACGTTGATGCATACTTTGCGAAGAAGATTGCCTCGATCATTGATCATGATCCCGAGCCTGCATCTCTAGCAGAGTGCAAGAAAAGGCTAGATTGGGAAGAATGGAAGAAGACAATCACTGCAGAGTTAGTCTCTCTGAACAAGAGAGAGGTGTTTGGGCCTGTATGCCGCACACCTCCCCATATAAACCCTGTAGGTCACAGATGGGTCTTTGTTTGAAGAGGAATAAAAACAACGAAGTTGTAAGGTACAAAACAAGGCTTGTAGCTCAAGGTTTCACTCAAGTCCTGGAGTTGATTATGAAGAAACCTATTCTCCGATCATGGGAGGAATTACCTTTAAATATTTGATCTTAATGGCAGCCAACTTGAAGTTGAGAATGAAGCTAATGGATGTTGTCACAGCATATTTGTATGGAAACTTGGATTCGGAGATATACATGAAGGCATCGGAAAGTATTCCCATCCCAAACCAAGACGGGGCAAATAGAAACCTGTACAGTGTAAAATTGGAGAAATCACTTTATGGGCTAAAACAGTCAGGAAGAATGTGGTACAATCGCTTGAGTGACTTTCTCTGCAAGAAAGGCTACACAAACAGCGAAGATTGTCCATGCGTATTTATACAAATGATCCCGAATGGATTTCAGATAATCTCCGCCTATGTAGATGACTTGAACATCATTGGGACGGATGAAGAGATTGAAAAAGCATGCTCATACTTGAAGTCTGAGTTTGAAATGAAGGATTTGGGTAAAACCAAGTTTTGTTTAGGCTTGCAGCTTGAGCATGTCCAAGGAGGAATCTTGGTACACCAATCATCCTACACGCAAAGTGTTAGAAAGATTTGGCTTTGAAAAGGCATATCCCGCAAAGACTCCAATGGCTGGAAGGTCACTCCAAGCGCACCTAGACCCATACTGCACTAGAGAAGGGGAGGAAGTCCCGGGAGCAGAATTCCCATATCCGAGTGTAGTTGGAGCGCTCATGTACCTTGCGAATAGCACTAGGTCGACATTGTGTTCGCTGTGAATTTGCTAGCTCTGATGCAGGCGTAACCCACCAAAAGGCATTGAAAGGAATCAAGGACATCTTCCGCTTACCTCCAAGGAAGCAAAGATCTCGGTTTGTTCTTCGAAGAAACAATGAATTGAATTTGGTTGGCTACGCCGATGTTTGGGTACTTATCGGACCAGATACCGGCAAAGTCCAAACCGGCTATGTTTTCCTGTCTGGAGAAACAACAATTTCTTGGAAGTCGTCTAAGCAGACTCTTGTCTCGACGTCGACAAACCACTCGAAAATCATTGCTTTGTATAAAGCATCTCGTGAATGTGCATGGCTCCGAAGAATGGTTCACCACATCCAGAAGTCGTGTGGTTTGAACATTGAGCAAACTCCCACAATCATTTATGAAGATAATGCAGCTTGTGTTGCCCAAGCACAGATGGGTTATGTGAAGAGTAATCTCATGAAGCATATCAACCCTAAGTTCTTCTATGCTCACGAATTGCATAAGATGAACGAGATCAAGATATTGCATACTAAGTCATGTGAAAATCTTGCAGATTTGTTCACTAAATCACTCCCAGCATCTACCTTTGAAAGGTGCATGAAAGGAATTGGGATGATGAGACTTAGAGAAGTCCAGATTTCAGGGGGAGATATTTCACATACTCCCACATGAATCTCGAGCATGAATTATAAATACCCAACATGAATCTCGAAGATTAGCAATTGAAGTTTGGGTGGATTGTACTTGACGAATACTAATAACAGGGGTACCCCAACGGCCCGAAGCGACGAGCCAGCGGCCTCAAGCATATCTCCAGCCCAACAGGCCGCGCTCGGCCCGCCACCGACCGAATCGCCTGCGAGACCACACAAGACATCCGCTCCCGACCGGCCAGGGGAAGCGAATCCGGCCGGACAATACTCCGACCCCCTTGGCGGGCGGGATCTCCCGACTCGATCCGGATAGCGCCCGCCCCTAATTGGCGGGCGGGATCTCCGACTCGACCGAACCAAAGTGACAGACGCCGAGGGCCGCGTGTCGAGGTCCTAATCAGCCTACCGCCACGTACCTCGCGAACAAGGTCAATCGGAGTGACTATACAAGGGCAGGTGGCTCCTTCCCTAGAAGGTTTGGTGGATCACGGTCGAGCTTCGGCCCCATCAACGATCGCGACAAGATTTAACGCACGCTCTCCCGAGGCAGCGCCAACGTCACGCACCGCAACGTCAGCATTCGTAAGGATCACAGAGGGCAAGTACGCTATTTCCCGGGGAATACCTAACCTCCCTGACCACCAAGGCTACCACCACAGAGGGCAAGTACGCTATTTCCACAGGACGAAGGACCGGAGCTCCTAGCATAGGTCACCTCGCTCTTCCCCCCGACTCTCGATGTAACCTGCCCCTTCCTTCTGTATAAAAGGAGGCAGGGCTAAACGATTCAAAGGGAGGACGAACACATAAGAACACGAGGAGACTAAGTCATTTAGCGGCCTCGTCTGTAAAACATTGTGCAAAGCAATACAATACGACCATCCGAACTGGAGTAGGGACTTTCAGCCTGAACCAGTATACATCTTGGACTCACGAGTCTAACCATTCAGAGAGTGGAACGCGCGACCCCTTAGACTTACAAATTTACTTGCCAGCGCTCGAAAACGCCGACAGTTGGCGCGCCAGGTAGGGGGCCCTCGCGCGTCTTCGTCACCATCTCCGGATTCCGTTTATCTCCCTGATGGCATCCACCCACTGCGATGGCATGATCACGCAGGGAACCGGATCCGCTCGACTCCTCGACCGCCCGTCACCCCGACGGAGGGCTCACGCCTTCGTCCCGCCGCCTCCCGAGGATGTGCACCCGCCGAGAGCTGGCGTCCTCTCCGCGACCGCTAAGCTCCGGCTTGGGGCGCCCCTGCAGGCCCCGAAGCCGGAACCCGAGGAGTGCTCCGCCACGGCTGGCGAAAACTCCCATAGGCCCGGGCAGGTGACCATGTCACCCCCCGTCGGCTCGCGACTTGTGGCGATGGTGGCTACATGCCGCCTCCATCCACGAGCGCCGGAAGACTCTTCCACTATGGCTCCGGCTCCGACACGAGTACCTCGCCAGAGCGGCACTCTCGAGTGCAACATGGCGAACACGGTCGATTTGACCGTGGCCCCCGTGGTCGCAGGACCTCCTATCCGCGCATCAGCGCAGGAGGAGGAGTACCAGCCAGAAGCGTCTTGAGCAGCGCCGGGCCACGCGGCCGAGCTCCAACAACAACAAGAAAGAGTTGGAGGAACGAAGAGTCGAAGCGACCACCTCGAGCCAACTGGAGAGCGGGAGGAGCTCGAGACCCGCATGTGCTGGCGACGTCGCGCACGCGTGCGTCGCCAGCACACCCCAAGAGGGAAGAGTCCGACGGTCCTCGCTTCTTCCCCATGCAAGCCAAAACGTGGCGCGGCCGCAATGTTGCCGAGGCCTCCGGGCCGACCGACCGGAGGCCAAGGCCACTTACCAAAACCTTCGGGTCAGAGCACGCGTCCGTCAAAGACATGCACGCCTCGGCTCCTATCGCCCGAGCCACCTCGCCACCGGGCCCGTCCGCCAGTCGGAGCCGGTTGGGTCGGAGACAGCGACGCTGCACCGCGAGCCACACCAGAGCCTCGCGCGCCCGGCGCCAGCGCCTGGTGATGTTTACGACATTCGCGCTACCCTTGAGGCGCGAAGAAAGATGGCGGAGGAGGCCGCCCACTCACGAATTGCGGGCGGCGGGCACCACCACCGCAGCCCGAGCCCCGACGGTCCTGGACCGCGAGCGTTCTGCCAGGGGATCCGCCAGGCGGACTTCCCTGCCAGATTCCGGGCGCCTACCAACATTGCCAAATACACCGGGGCCACAAACCCTGTGTACGGCTCAAGATTACCGGCTCGCATGCGCAAGTGGGAGGAGCAACGGATGACCTCTTCATCATCCAAGACCTTCCCATCTACCTCACGGACTCGGCCGAGCTCGCTCGAGTACTTGCCCGCCAAAACCATCGAACTGGACCGACTTGAAGGCCCTCTTCGTCGGTAACTTCGAGGCACCTACAAGCGCCACGAAACTCCGGGATTCGGAAGGTCGCAAACAGCAGCCGGAAACCCTCCGACTACATCCGCGGTTTTCCGCCCGGTGCAACGAAGCTCCCGACATCTCCGACGCCGATGTCGTGGGAGCATTCATCTGGCACCTCTTGCAAGGCCTTGGTACACAAACTAGGTTGCCTCAAGCCCAGAACTACCAAGGAGCTTCTCGATATCGCCACCAACCACGCCTCCGGCGAGGAGGCTGTGGGGGCCATCTTCGAGGGAGGAAAGGCCCAGCTAGAATCCGGCGTCCACATCGGGTCCCCTTCTGACCGCTCCGACAAACTGAAGCGACACGGGAAGCAGATCCGCGAGACCCAAGTGGTCACCACCGTCGACCGCCTCGCCAGCGGCGAGTCGACCGGCCGTCGCGCCCGACCACTTCGAGAAGTTGATGGGCGGCCCGTGCCCAAACCACGGGTTCTCCGCAAGCACAAATCACCGGATCGCGAGGTCTGGGCGTTACCTCTCCGGCGTCCCCCGCAACACCGCGAGCAAGGAAGAAGTTGCTGCGCCCGCGGCCGCAGAGAAAAAGGCAGATGACGAGTTCCCTGAACCCGACGGCTGCCTCATGATCTTTGGAGGACCGGCCTGCTATGCCGACAAGCGCCGGCTCAAGCTCGCTTATCACGAGGTCCACACCGTCGCGCCATGCGTCCCCCAATACCTCCGGTGGTCAGAGTTCCCGATCACCTTTGATCGGACCGATCACCCCGACCACGTTCCACAGCCGGGGAGATACCCCCTGGTGGTCAGCCCCGTCGTGGGGAAGAAGCGCTTTCAAAGGTGCTCATGGACGAGGCGCGCCTCAACATCCTCTACGTCGAGCGCTCGATGCTATGGGATCCGCGCTCAACCCTCCGACCCGACAAGGCGCCTTTCCATGGCGTCATTCACGGCGCCAAGCCCATCCACTCGGCGGTCGACCGCCCGTTACCTTTGAGGAACCGAAACTTCCGCACCAAACCTCACTTTTGAGGTCGTGGATTTCCGGTTCTTACCATGCCATCTGGGAAGGCCGTGTTACGCCAAGTTCATGGCGGTCCCACCACGCCTACCTCAAGTCGAAGATGCGGGCCACGAGGAGTCATCACCGTGGCATCATCTTTCGGCTTGCCTACAATCGCGGCGCAGTTAGCTGGCGAGCTTGCCTCGGCGATCATCAGCGTCTGCCGAGCTCGACAACCTCAAGAGGAAGCCTCGAATCCGCCCCGAGTCCGCAAGTCGGGGCGGGATCCTTTAAGTCCGCCGAGGACATGAAGGAGGTCGCGGTCGATCCTCGTGATCCGACCAAGACCGCGGCGGATCGAGCCACGCTCCCGCCAAATAGAAAAGCTCGTCGACTCCTCCGCACCAACAAAGGCGTCTTCGCATGGAGGTCCTCCGACATGCCGGGAATCCCAAGGGAAGTTGCGAGCACTCCTTGAGCATCCGACCGTGCTCAAAGCCGGTGCGCCCAGCGCTGCGCCGCCTCGACGAGGAGGCGCAGATCATAGGGAGAGATCGCCAAACTTAGGCTGCGGGGTTCAGTAAAGAGGTGCGCCACCCCGAGTGGCTAGCCAACCCTGCACTTGTAAAAAGAAAAAAATGGGCAATGGAGGATGTGCGTTGACTATACGAGTCTCAACAAAGCATGTCCCAAGGATCCGTTCCCTTTGCCCCGCATCGACCAAGTCATCGACTCCACCGCAGGGTGCGAGTCCCTCTCTTTTCTGGATGCCTACTCGGGCTACCATCAGATTGCGCTAAGGGAGTTCGACCAGCTCGCGACTTCCTTCATCACTCCGTTCGGCTCATTCTGCTATGTTACAATGCCGTTCGGCCTAAAGAACGCGGGCGCTACATACCAGCGATGTATGCAAATGTGCTTCAATGACCAGATCGGCCGTAACGTTGAGGTGTACGTCGACGATATTGTCGTAAAGACCAAGAAGGCCGACGACCTTATCCCCGACCTGGAAGAAACCTTCGCGAACCTTTGACGATTCCGCATAAAGCTCAATCCTGAGAAATGCGTCTTCGGGGTCCCCAAAGGGAAGCTCCTTGGCTTCATTGTCTCCGAGCGAGGCATCGAGGCCAATCAGGAGAAGATATCGGCAATCTCAAGGATGGGCCCAATCAGCAACCTCAAGGGGGTCCAGAGGCTGACCGGATGCCTGGCAGCTTTGAGCCGTTTCGTGTCTCGCCTCGGCGAGCGCGGAATGCCACTCTACAGGCTACTCAAGAGATCCGACCGCTTCAGCTGGACCCCGGAGGCTCAGGAGGCCCTCACCCGCCTGAAGGCCTTCCTGTCCTCGCCTCCAGTCCTGGTCGCCCTGGCACCAGGTGAACCGCTGTTTCTCTACATTGCCGCCACTACCCAAGTCGTCAGTGCGGCCCTCGTGGTGGAGCGAGCGGAAGAAGGCGCGAACTTAAGGTACAGCGGCGGTTTACTTCATTAGCGAGGTCCTTTCCGAGTCCAAGGCTCGGTACCACAGTGCGAGCTACTCTACGCGGTGCTCATTGCGAAGAGAAAGCTCGTCCACTACTTCGATCAGCACACCATCACCGTGGTGACCACGTCCCCGCTAGGCGAGATCGTCCGCAACCGCGACGCCTCGGGAAGGATAGCCAAGTGGGCGCTCGAGCTCAGCGGCCACGACATCACATACGTCCCTCGGATGGCGATTAAGTCGCAGACCCTAGCCGACCGTGCCGAGTGGACCAAACCCGAGCACCACCGGTGATCGAAGACCCAGTCTTGGACAATGTACTTCGATGGGTCTTACAACAAGAATGGCGCGGCGCGGAGTCGCCATCATCTCGGCGCGGGAACAAGCTTCATGACGCCATCGGTGCTGGCGCCACCAACAACGCCGCCGAGCACGAGGCCCTCGTCCAGCGGTCTCCGGATCGCTGCCGACCTCGGTGCTCGCCGACTCCGTCCACGGGACTCAAGCTTGTCATTGACCAAGTCATGAAGGCGCGGGCCCCGAGACGCCCGTGTGGCCGCTGATCGTCGAGAAGTGCGCGGGCTCAAGAGCGGTTCAAGGGTTTCGAGCTTCACCATAGCTACCGCGCTTCAATAGCGGCGCCGACTACCTAGCCAATCGGCCTCCAAGTGAGCCGGTCCCGCACAGGATCTTCGTCTGTGACCTCCTGCGGCCTTCCATCCACCGGGCACGTGGCCGAGCGATCCCAAACCTACCTAGACGGTCGCCCGACCGCCACTTGCGATCGGGCGTGATTTGGCCGGATCGGGCCGCAGTGCTAGCGACCGAGTCCGACCGAGAAAGCCCTTCATAGATCGTTTGACGGACGGGTCACTTCCCGACCGACCGAGGCCCGGCGCCTCGCCTAACGCAAAGTCTTTCGTCCCGGTCGGCCTGACCTTTACAAAGGAGCCTCCGGTCCTCCAAAAGTGCATTCGGCCGACCAAGGGAAACAAGCTTCGGACGACATACACAAATGAATTTGCGGTCACCACGCGCCCGATCTCTTGTGGGAAAGGCCTTTCGGCAAGGTTTCTATTGGCCGACCGCCATGTCCGACGCCGAGCACATCGTGCGCACTGCTGAAGGATGCCAATTCTTTGCCAGCGAACACATCCGCCACTCAGCCTTGCGAGCGATCCCCATCACGTGGCCTTTTGCGGTTTGGGGACTCGATCTGTCGGCCTTTCAAGAAAGCGCCCGGGCTTTACCCATTTGCTCATCGCGATGGACGGAGTTCACCAAATGGATAGAGGCCAAGCACGCGTGAGCGTCACGCGTCGGCACAGCGGCCATCTTCTTCCGCGACATAGTCTTTGGTTCGAGTCCCAAACTCCATCATCACCGACAACTAACGCAGTTCACGGGAAGGAATTCCTCGAGTTCTGCGATGACTTCAACATCCGCGTCGATTGGGCGGCGTGGCCCATCCGCGGACCAACGGCGTGTCGGCGGCGCAAACGGCATGATCCTTCAAGGGCTCAAGCCGCGGATCTTCAGTCGGCTCAAGCACTTCGCGGGGCGCTGGGTGACCGAGCTACCCTCCGTCCTCTGGAGTCTGCGGACCACGCCGACCCGGGCGACCGGGTTCACACCGTTCTTCATGGTATACGGTGCCGAAGCCGTTTTGCCGACAGACCTGGAGTATGGCGCCCCAAGACTGCAAGCCTTCGAGGAGGCTCGGGGGCTCGCCGCACAACAAGACGCCGTCGACCAGCTCGACGAGGCGCATGACGTGGCCATCCTGCGATCGGCCAGGTATCAACAAGCTCTGCGACGTTATCACAGCCGCCAGGTTCGAGGGCGGTCTTTCGATCTTGGCGACCAGTCTGCCCATACGGTCCAAACCAGCAAGGATAAGCACAAGCTGTCGCCCCCCTGGGAAGGCCCCTTCACCGTCGTGCAGATCCTCCGACCTGGCACCTTTCGGCTCAAGGACGCCGACGGCCGCATCCTTCCGAATGCATGGAATATAGAAAAGTTAAGGCGATTCTATCCCTAAACTCTTTTCCTCTTCCTAGCATGCTCTTTACTTTTTTCCTTCCGAGCACCTGGTCGCCATGCGACGACTCGGGGGCTGCCCTTCGGCGCCCCCGTTCAAGCTGCTCCCGGTCGGCGCTTGCGCGGGTTGATGACCCAACCGACCACAAGGTCCTTCCCGAGCGGTAACCCCTTCGACCCAAGTGCTACAGCCTACGCCCCAGCGGCTATGGTTGCTAACACTTCGCGGAAGAAGGAAGTACCCGAGTGGAGTGACCTTTGGGTCGACAGGGAACACTCCTCCCCCGCACGAACACAGCTGTCCCATGCGCTTATGAGGGTACGTGACCTGACTGGTCATGATGTCCATCCCGAGCGGTAACCCTCTCAACCCAAGTGTTACGGCCTACGCCCCAGCGGCTATGGTTGCTAAGTAGCACTTCGCGGAAGAAGGAAGTGCCCAAGTGGAAAGATCCTTGGCCGGTCTAGAACACTCAGATCCTCACAAATCGCCTAACATTTGCATAGCCAAGTCTCCAATCCACCTCGCTCCTTCTAAAACGACCCAACCTACGCATAAGTGACCCCTGCGGTCCTTAGGGCTATGGTCGGTCAAACGCTCACCCTAAACACGAAAGAGGGCGAGAGGCGATTCTGGAACTTGATAAATTCAAGATTGTTTACATGGCAGTCTTTACAATCTAAAAAGGATAAAGCTAACTATTTTTATTCTTCTTGGTGGGCGACCGGTGGCGAGACGGAGAGTTGGCTGCCTCTGGCTTCCTGGAGGGCGGCCTGCGGTGGGATGTGGCTGGCGATCTCCCGGGCGTGCGGCTCGACCAGGAGCTCAAATCGGTCGATCTCCTCGTCGGTCCGGTTCCCGGCTACGCCGCTGCCCACTACCGCGAGGTCGATGCCGTCGTAGTGCGAGGCGGTGTTGACCAGGCGCCGACGGCTCAAGCGCAGCCGGTGATCACCGCCTCTTCTCGGTCCGCACTCGGGCGGCCGCGGGGCAAGGGCACTCGGGCTGCCCGGCTCCAGGATGCGATCGCGAACTTCGGACCGGCCTTGCGAAGGCCTCGATTCGGCGCTCATCTCGGCCCGACCGTCCTCCGCAACCTTCAACGCCGCCGGGCCTCGTCCCGGGCCACGATCGCCACGTCGCGAGCGTCTGCTGCCGTTCTCTGCGCCTCCACGGTGACGCTCAGATTCTTCTGCGCCTCTGCAGATTGCGGCGATTTTGGATAAGTTCGCCCTGTGGGTCGCACCCCCAGACTTAATTGAAGAATTGAGACACTTACCGGCCGCAGAGTTGGTCAGATTGCCAGCTTTCGACTTCAGCGCCTCGTATGAAGTCCTCACTCGGCCTTTTCCTTACGAGCGATGCGCGCTCGAACGAACTCGACAAGATCCCCGAGCCCGGTTTCGCTCGGTCGCGGCGTGTTACTGCGTCTGCGCTGTCCTCCTCGCGCAACGGCGGCATCCTTGGCCTTGGTGACCTCCGTTAGGGAGGACTCCAGTTCCACCACTTTCGCCCTCAAGACCTTGGCTCCTAGGCGCTCATCATAAAGGGCCTTTGTGGCCTCTTCAAACCCCTGGCGGATCTCCACCGCCTCCGACCGCCTAATGTCCATGGCCTCCTGGACTAGGCGCAGCTCAAGGCGCAGCCGACTGCACTCCTCCACTGCAGCCGCTGGCACGATCGGCTGAGCGCTGCGCAGAGCTCAACTCGGCGCACGGCGAGCCCGCAAGTCTTTGCAAAACGTGGACACTCCGTTAGTCGCACGGAAGAACTATCAAAAATGTGCAACGAGTCAGAACTTTTCGGCTGACCTACCTGGGCGACTGGCTGGACTCCCCCGACCATCGTGCCCAGCGCCCTGGTGGAAGACTCCAGAGCAAGAGCCAGACCTTTACGGATCTGCCCTATCTCGGCTTCAGCGTCCAGCGCGCCTTGCCGAAGGGCGGCCCACTCGCTCTCCTCCGCCTGACCCATGACGCCCGACCCGGGGATTACACCCGGTGGCACGCCCTCGCCGCTTGGTCGGGAGGGGCGTCGCCGTCAAAGCACCATGGGCAAGGGTGATGAGGTCAACCCTTCAGAAACCCCCTCGGCGACCTGCACCTGAGGGGCATCGGTCGGCACCTCCCCCTGGGACAAGGGGTCGAGCACCTCCGTCGCCGGCTCCGCCTCGACTGGCGCGATCGCCGGCACCGTCGTCTCATCCTCCGAAAGGACGATCACGTCGTCCGGTGGGGTCCCGCCGAGGCGCGGAAGTTCTTCTTGGCCATGACCTCCGGGTGAGGCCTGTCCTCGGCGACCGCGCCCTCGGGCGACACGCGACCGCCACCGACCCGATCGAGTCGCCAAATCACCGGCCATTATTTGCGAGCCGCTGCGGCACGCCCCACGGTCACGCCCGTGTAGGCGCTGCACGTTACAAAGATTCAAGAGTCGCTCGGGCGGCTTTGCCAAAAAAATGCTCCAATAAAAAGAAACACTTACAAGGCCGAGCGGGTACGTGGCACGCGCGCCCTCTTCGCCGGCCCCCCGCCAAGGGGCAAGTCGGCTGGTCGCTTCCCCGAAGCCACCTCCAGCCGAGGCGCTGCGACGACCGCGAGCGCAAGATCACCCCTCGCTGGGATCGCGTAGCCACGGGCCCGGTGCCGCCCTCGGCGGGTCCACGCCGGCGCCGCCGGTCGGCGTCGAGAAAAACCCACCATAGGGATGGTCGGGCGCTCCGCCGCCGTCCGTGGAGGTTGTCCCCACACGGTGGTCTCAGGCACATCTCGCCATGCGCAGCTGCGCCGCGTTCCTTATGCTTCTTCTTCCTCCTTTCCTCCTTCCGCTTCTTGCGGAGGAGTCGACCTCTAGTCTTCGCCGGGCGGCCGCCGCGCCTCCTTATCCTCGGGAGCGGCGCCGGGAAGACATCCCGTGAGCCCTAAGAGGATGCGGGAATGCGGTCGGACCAAGTGCTAAGGACAAAGAAAAGAAAGCGAAAGAATTTCACCGACTTACGGTTGGCGGGTAAGCCGTCGAGAATGGCTCGGTGGCCACCGTGCACCGTCGGCGCTTCCGCCAGAATACCCGCCACCCGGGCCTCCACCTCGAGACGCGGCGGCTCGAGTTACGCCATCCTCGCCCGGTCGGACGGCCCGCATACCGAACAAGGTGCGGCTGTGCAAAGGGTTGCACGCGCATCCCCATAAAGCGCGCGCAACAACGCCCTCGGTGAGCCCCGCCTCCTTTGAGCCCCGATACGCTCCACGATTAGGGCGACATTCTTCTCCCTCTTATCGGCGCCCGGTTCCACCGCTCCTCCGCCATGGGAAGCTCGCCGGTGAAATGAGGCGTTGCCGCCGGCGTTACGAACGTAGAGCCATTGAACGCCACCCTTGTTGGACGGCGGTTTACCTCCAGTACTCCGTGCTCCGGCCGGGCGAAGCTGGAGGCGAGTGCCACCCGAGGCGCCACGGCGTCCGACGGCTGTCTTTCGAGCCTTGCACGAAGAAGTGCCTCCACAACGCCGATCTTGGCTCGATCCCAGAAGGCCTCGCACCGCGTGATGAAGATGGCGATGTGGAGGACCCCATTGGGGTTGAAGTGGTGCACCTCCACCTTGTAGTGAGACAGCAGCCCCTGGGCGAACGGGTGCAGCGGCAGGCCAAAGCCGCGCTCGAAGAACGAGGCGGACACCACGACCTCGTCGCCCGTGGCGGGGTGACGACCCGTCGGCACCCTCGGTAGGAAAGGTCTGCGGCATGAGAAGCCCTTCTTCACCAAGCCGAAGCGCCTGTTGTCTTGCACGGAGCACTCCGCCACGACATCTTCACGTAAGAGGCGATGGAAGGTGAAAAGAAAGGTGGGGTTTTCTTTCCTTGGCTCTCGGTGCTTTTCTTGTTTCAGAGACGAGAGATAAAGAAGGCAAGAAAGCGTGACTATCCGGAGCACCCCAACGGGCGTATTTATAGAGGACAAGCAAACACCGGCCGAGCAGGCACCCCCTCAAATGAAGCGTCGCGTCCACCCTCGCCTATGGCGCCACTGTAACTCCTGGTTTCAATACCACTCCGCTTTAATCCTGTCATGTCGGTGACAAGAGCCATAAAGGCCGCCCAGAACAACGTGTCCGTAACCTCTTGGTCTCCGCCTTTAGGCCGGAGCAGTTGCTCGGCGCGCGTGAGAAGCCATTTGGCGGCTGCGCCCCAAGGCGGCAAAAGCTTTGTGGCTTTCGCCAGGGGCCCAGAGAAGTCAGGGTTCAAAAGGCCTACCCCACGGATGGGTATAAGGCCGCCCAAGAAAACTTGAGCAAGGGCGTATGAGGTGAGCCCCACGGTGGGCCCTCGGTTAGGTCGGTGACGGCCTAATCACCTCTACTCGCGTCCGAGACCATACTTCACACTCTCCGGAGCTCATCAATGGCGCGACGGCCACCAATGCTCGGGTTGGCGGACGACCCGTGGTCCATACGGGATTGAGTAAAGAAAGGTTTTTATGGGTCGCCCCACGCAGGCGGGACACCCTACTGGGACCGTCCGCTCGAAGGGTCCCCTTGGCGGGACCTCCCAGGACCCACTCGGACTACCCGCTATTAGCTCCACGAGCACGGCGTTCAAACCAACGCAGGTAAACGTGCGTCGCTCACCCCCTCCAGGTCCCACACCTGCGGATGGGGTATACATGTGGGATAGACAGTAGCCATTCTTCTCGCAGTTACCCTCGCCCGACGAGGACTCGGGAAGGATGCCCCACGTCCAGCTACGACGGTAAACGAGCACTCACGTCCAGTTACGACGGTAAACGAGCACTCATGTCTAGCTACGACGATAAACGAGCACTCGGACACCCGAACCTCACAGAGGCATTGGGTCATCCCTGCCGACCAAGGCGCTCACGTCTAGCTACGACGATAAACGAGCACTCGGACACCCGAACCTCACAGAGGTATCCGGTCGTCCCTGTCGACCAAGGCAGTCGGACACCCGAACCTCACAGAGGCATCCGGTCGTCCTGCCGACCAAGGCAGTCGGACACCCGAACCTCACAGAGGCATCCGGTCGTCCTGCCGACCAAGGCACTTTGGACACCGAACCTCAGAGGTATCCGGTCGTCCTCGCCGACCAAGGCGATCGGACACCGAACCTCACAGAGGCATCCGGTCGTCCTCGCCGACTAAGGCACCGTCTAGCTACGACGTTAAGCGAGCACTCGGACACCGAACCTCTCGGAGGCATCCGATCGTCCTGCCGACCAAGGCACTTTGACACTCGAACCTCACAGAGGCATTGGGTCGTCCATGCCGACTAAGGCACTGTCTAGCTACGACGTTAAACGAGCACTCGGACACCCGAACCTCACAGAGGCATCCGGTCGTCCTGCCGACCAAGGCAGTCGGACACCCGAACCTCACAGAGGCATCCGGTCGTCCCGCCGACCAAGGCACTCGGACACCAACCTCACAGAGGTATCCGGTCGTCCCTGCCGACCAAGGCAGTCGGACACCCGAACCTCACAGAGGCATCCGGTCGTCCTGTCGACCAAGGCACTCGGACACCCGAACCTCACAGAGGCATCCGTTCGTCCCTGCCGACTAAGGCACTGTCTAGCTACGACGTTAAACGAGCACTCGGACACCCGAACCTCTCAGAGGCATCCGGTCGTCCTGCCGACCAAGGCACTCGGACACCCGAACCTCACAGAGGCATTGGGTCGTCCCTGCCGACCAAGGCACTGTCTAGCTACGACGTTAAACGAGCACTCGGACACCCGAACCTCACAGAGGCATCCGGTCGCCCTGCCGACCAAGGCGCCGTCTACGACGTTAAACGAGCACTCTCGCGGTTGTTCCTGCCGATCAAGGCCCGGTCTATCCACGACGATTAAAATCAAAGCAAACTCATCGCGAATACATTTCATAAAGAAAAAGAAGATTTCATTATAGGCCAACAGGCTCGGACTTTACATGACTTTACACACAGTACCCGACAGACACAAGAGTGGCCACGCTGCACCGCGGCAGGACTTTACCCACGCCTAGAACCTATCAAACATCCGTGCGGCGTCGGTGGCACCGACGGCATGCTGGTAGGCCCTTGCCTGGTCGACGGGACAGCCGTCGCGGCCGCGAAGTGACACGCCGATGCCTCCGCTGCCGTTCAGCGACATCGACGCGGCCGCACCAACTATGGTCGGCGCCCTTGCGCCATCGCCTCCAGAAGGGCCCCCCTTACCACCTCGAGCCTCGGAATGGCCTCGGCGGTAGCGTCAACGAAGCGGATCACGGGCTGCAGCTTCCTCCTCCTAAGCTCGGCCATCGCTGGTCGAACTCAAACCCAAAGCTTCGGCGGAGGATCTTCTTCTTCCCCGCGATGTCATCGCCAAAGCTAAAGACTAGAGGTGTCTCAAGCCATTTGAAGGAGCAAGAAAGAACTCTCATCTAAAGGGTTATCCTTCAAGCAAGCTACAGCACATATATATATACCGGACGAAGGAGGCTAAGCGTCTCGAGTAAATGCGGCGCGAAAGCGGCGTCCTTCACCGTAACCCGGCAGCGATCAAGAAGACGAGCGGGCGGGCACGCCAAACTATACTCGGCATGCGCAACGAGGCGAGTAAAAGCCTCCACGGTTCAAATGCCCCGCCAAACTCGAGGCAGCCGTCGGATCCATCGAGGCACACCGACGGAAATCGCTAACCGGATCGGCCGACCGACCGACCGTGCCCGCCACCACTCATCAAGTTCAACCCCAACCGAATCTGCCGAAATCGCCGGGAGTTCGGGGCTATCGACGAATACTAATAACAGGGTACCCCAGCGGCCGGCGACGAGCGGCCTCAAGCATATCTCCACCCAACAGCCACGCCCGCCCGCCACCGACCGAATCGCTGCGAGACCACACAAGACATCCGCCCCGACCGCCAGCGAAGCGAATCCGACCGACAGCGCTCCCGACCCCCTTGGCGGGCGGGATCTCCGACTCCGATCGGACGGCGCTCCGCCCCTCTTGGCGGGCGGGATCTCCGACTCGACCGAACCAAAGTGACAGACGCCAAGGCGGCGTGTCGAGGTCCTAATCGACCTACCGCCACGTACCTCGCGAACAAGGTCAATCGGAGTGACTATACAAGGCGGTGGCTCCTTCCTAGAAGGTTTGGTGATCGCCAAGTCGAGCTTCCGGCCCCATCAACGATCGCGTCAAGATTTAACGACGCCCGCTCCCGAGGCGCGGCGCCAACGTCACGCACCGCAACGTCAGCATTCGTAAGGATCACAGAGGGCAAGTACGCTATTTCCCGGGGAATACCTAACCTCCCTGACCACCAAGGCTACCGACCCAGAATGGGCAAGACGGGTGGCGACCATCCACGGGACGAAGGACCGAGCTCTAGCATAGGTCACCTCGCTCTTCCCGACTCTCGATGTAACCTGCCTCTTCCTTCTGTATAAAAGGAGGCAGGGCTAAACGATTCAAAGGGAGGACGAACACATAAGAACACGAGGAGACTAAGTCATTTAGCGGCCTCGTCTGTAAAACATTGTGCAAAGCAATACAATACGACCATCCGAACTGGAGTAAGGACTTTCAGCCCGAACCAGTATATATCTTGGACTCACGAGTCTAACCATTCAGGGAGTGGAACGCGCGACCCCTTAGACTTACAAATTTACTTGCCGGCGCTCGAAAACGCCGACAGTACTCTTTTCCCTTAGCAGGTTTTTCATGAAGTTTTTAATGAGGCAATTCGTGCAACATAGTAAGCGTATGCTATGTACTCTTTCTCCAAGTATTTTTCCTACTAGGTTTTTCTGGAGTTTTAATAAGGCATATGCATCTCGCGGCAAAGGGTCCAAGGAGGAGTGTTGGGAAAACACGTGGCCCAATGAAAACCCATGATTGTCCCTTAACCGAACCCTAGGCGACTACTATATAAGGAGGAGAGGGTTCCTCCCATTGTACAAGCAACTACAAAGCAATAAAGAATTCTGTCGTCACTCTCCCTAAACCTGTGTCTCTCTTGTCTCCAATTTAGATTTGTTCGAGAACCCCGAACTATTCGATAGCGAGGTTCCTTAACAATTTTCACAGAGAAAGCAGCAGCGCGTCGATCGGTCCATCTGCACGCGTATCTTGTACTTCGTCCCACACAGCCCCAACCAGATTTGGGCATACCCCATGGATGGAGAAATTCATGCGCACTTCCCGTGAATAACACATGTCGACAGCTCTTGTTTCACTCATGATGATCGGTCAATCGCGCGTCGGTACATGCCAACGTTGTTGACGTCGTGCACAGTGGCAGGGTACAATTGCCAAGATCTATTAATAGTAACTAATTAAATTAACCAGAAAGGGCTAGGCTAGTAAGGTTGGTCTCGCGTGCAAGGCAACATGGAACAAGCGACCAGAAGAAGCTTACAAAACGCTGAGAGGCTGGAATATTTTCTCGTGGTGAGATTGATGGCATGGCTTGACAGTTCCCATGACACATCAGAGCTGGAATCTAATGCCCACTTGAGGTTTTGTTGTTTGCAAAGCTCTGCTCTTTTTTCTTGTCAGTAGGGTCCAATGACACGTCAGGGGTTGGGCAATTGGGCAACACCACTATAACATAGTGCAATCGATTCTGTCAGAATAAATTGCTATGTTTTAGTTACTAGAAGAAATTTGATTTATTTTTTTTGGTGCCAATATGATTTGTATCCGGAACTCTTAACTGGCCATTTTAACGCTGAGCTGAATGCAGCCTAAGAAATCGTGCCAAACAAATTACACACAACAAATCTGTCAAGCCAAAGAACATATATAATTTCTCCTTTGTAACAGAAAGCATTGGTTGTTAATTTTGGGATGGAACAGATCGAGAACATTGTAGTTGGTGACCTCACCAATCAATCTTCACGAGACTAGTGATTGTGACTAATTAAGGATGGCAAGCACCACTGGATGAGGACGACAATAGAACATCCCCTGTGTACCTATGTTTCCGCTTTCAGAAGTGGTCTCTCGTCTCCGTGTCCGCGGCGGAGAGGGGAGAGATGGCATTGTCGTGCAACCCTCCCATCTTTCCGTTTTTGTTTAGATAGAAATTCTCGATAATTTTACCGGCCGACAACCCGGCGAAGGATGGTGAAAGGCAAGTCACTTCACGTCGAGATGGTAAAAACGTCAATCACAATGCAATTGGTGCATAGCCAATTTATACTGATAAATGACTAAATGTTCAATACAAAAGTGGATACAGCAATCCATTTTACAATCTAGATGCACATCCAGAAGGCTTCTTTTTTCTAGCCCGATGTATTTTCTTCTTCAAATCTAACCTCTTTTCAAATAAATTACAAAAATACCTTCTTCTCGACCGTGAAAGTTGCCATGCTCTTATATTACGGCAAGGTTTCTTGCCGAGCTCCCCTTTCTCGGCAGATTGGGTTGATCAAAACACCTTAATTATTTAATCACTTAATTAATGACTTTACTTAATTAAGCCATTTAATTAATCAAAGCATCCTACCTAGCTACTGAGGTAAGCATGCTTGGCATCCTACTGCATGGTAGGTGATCCGCTGAGTCCAGAGATGCTGATGCCTCGATGGACTATGCTACCGCAGTACAGGAGCATGGTAGGTGATGTGTGTCGTCTGTCGCTGCTTCTGTGATTAGGGACCAGGCTAGTTTTATAAATTTGTTATCACATTGGTCTAGATTTGTAAAAAAAATATGCCCTGGGCAACAAAGTGAAAAACTCGCACATCCCAGCGACTCTAATGCTCTATAGCACCAAAAGTAGTACAAATTAAGTTTTGTCAAATAGTGTGCCTGCTCAAATGTTTAATTGACAGGAAGGAATAGAATTCTAGAGGGAGGTGATGATGTCCAGAGATACCAGACACACTAAGCAAAAGGAGAAATCATAAATTTATGAGATTATTGGAGGCGCTTCTGGCCTCACAATGCTAGTACAACACAAGATCTAGAAAAGGCACAGTTGTCCTTGCACCATTTGCTAGCTCCTGGCTCTGATTGGTTGACCTAACTGCACACACACCCCGCGAGCGGGTTGCTGCAATATAATTCTCATGAATTGGAGCCAGCCACCAGGATTTCGATTGAAAACAACATGGGCTCTATGGAGAGGCCACCAACAATCAATGTGGGGCCCACGCAATCATATGTCACCAGGGGCCCACACAGGCATAGAGACAAAGCATGGGCGCCAAATTGGTGACAAGTGTAGTGTGTTCTTGTGCCAACCTAAGCTAGCTGCATAGTCCATCACATCATGTGCACTGTGTAAGGGTGATGCTGTGATGTGATCGCCAAGGGCGATGGAACTCGCTAATTGGGATTAGATTTGCGTGCGATGGTTGAGATATGCTAGCCATGGGCCGAAGGTTGCAAGAAAACAATGGCGCATAGCTCAAGCACCACCGAATCAAGCTTTAAATGCTAGCTAATACTAGCTACTATCACAACAAGTCAAACTTTTAGGTTCAGGATGAGATCACACTAGTCCCTGGCTTTTTACAAAGAACTAATTAAACCAAACTAACTAGATAAGAAAGTTGCAATAGCTTAATTAATTAACCGGGTAAATTAATAATGAGCCATTTTTCTCGATGGATCCGAATACAACGATGATAATTACATCCCAAATCACCAAATGAGTAATCTACTTTGCAAACAACGAAGCAAAGCTCGATGCCACGATCTCACAATATTTACAGTGAAACACTATGCTGTACCAATCAGTCGCCATTAACGCCCGGTGCTTAGAGCTTAGTAGCTCGAGAGCGCGGCCTCATGGTCGAACTTTTGGCCGCAGGAAGAAGATATCTCGGGGTTCACGTCGGAGGTGAGGCCGGTGTCTTGTGACGCGCTCAGCCTCTCCCGCTCGCCCTTGCACGCTGGTTGCTGCTTGGCGCCGTCCATGTCGACGAGGCCACCGTACCCGTTGCTCTCCAGGAGCTGAATCAGGCTCATGCCGTGGTGCAGCTGCTCGCCGTACTGCGTGAAGCTCGCCAAGAACGGCGAAGAGTAGGCTAGGTTGTGATGGTCCGTGCGGCCGCCAGCATGGGCCGTCGGGTTGAAGAACTGGCCCTCCAGCGCATTGGAGAAGCAGGTCACGTGTGCCACCGGGTCGACGCCGGCGCCGAACATGTCCATGAGTGGAGGGAGGGGAGAGATGGTTACGTCGTCTGCCATGGAGGATCCTATCTTCCCCATTTCCACGGCGCCTTTCTTTTCTGCTGCTGCCGCCGATGATGATACTAGTAGTCCTACAAGGTTCTTCTTGAACACCCTGCACAGCACCCACTCGTTCTATGCCCAAAAATGGTAGAAAAACACAGCCCAAAAGAAAGGTACAAACTATCAGACGTGATCGATCGACGCAAAAAAAAAACATTTATGCAACATGTGCACATGCTAACTCAAGAATTAATTAACCATCATGTGCACTATATGCGTACCTTGGATTTGCTGGGGAGGCCGCAGGTGGCGGCGTGGAGCTTGCCGTCGAGGCGGTACTCGTGCATGACCCAGCCGGACTTCTCTCCCTTGGGGGCCCTCCCCGTGTAGAAGACGAGCGTCTTCTTCATGCCCACGAGGGCCTTGCCCCTGAAGATGTCCTTGTCCTTGCCCGTGGCCTTCCAGTACCCGGCCTCCGTCGCCCTGTTCGTCCTCAACCCCGTCGGGTACTTGCGGTCCTTGAGGCAGAAGAAGTACCACTCCTTCTCCCCCATCTTAGCCAGCACTGCAAGCATGCGTTCAATTCGGGGCAACAAGACGGCATGATCAATTGATCAGTATGTGTTAGTCACGCAAGGCAGTTCTTGCGTGCATAGGTTGATGTATCACGTATGGATTAGTACGGTGCTTACATGGCAGGTCCCAGGGTTCGCACTTGTTGAGGTCGGCCTCGCCGACGGCGAAGGCGGAGAAGTGGGCGTCGGCGATCTTCTTCGCCAGGTAGTGCGTGATGAGCTCCTCGTCGGTCGGGTGGAAGCGGAAGCCCGGGGGCAGGTCCATGGCGTGCTGCTGGTCGTGCTCCATTGGCTGGCTAGCTGTACTACTCCTTGCTATGTAGTCTTTGCTAAACTGTTATGACGACTATATAACTCCTGTCCTGAAACATTTGTACATACAAATATGTGTAAACTAGGACCGGAGATTCAGACAAGGTAGCAAAGCAAAACAAACAGTATCCATAACACCTCTAGCTAACCAAACAAATCAGAGAGAAGCTCAGAAAAATGGATGAAATCAGAAGTACATGGCAGCCAAGCATACATAAAAGCCAAGAAGTATACATTAGATAGAACATTTAGAGGAAGGTGGATTACCTTTTGGAACTGATATGGATCCAATCGGTAACGGAGGGCAGTTGTTAAGAGAAAATAAAGTGCGAGGAGGTGGTGCCCTTAAATACTAGTATAAAGTGTGTGTGTGGGGGGGGGGGGGGGGGGTATTTTTAGTAGAAAGAGACGTGGTGGTGAAGCAACTCATGGGAGATGACCAGATGAGTGCATGCGAGGAGATGGTTCTACAGCTCCGCGTGGTTGCACTGACCAAAACTTGCTTTCCCAGAGTCAAATGATAATCAACCAGATCAAAGTAGTACTAGTGCTTTACCCTAACCTTCCTGATACATCTCACTGAATTTATAGTTCTGCGCCTCACTAAATTAACGAGTCTTAGAGAAAACCATGAGTACTAAATGCAGTAATTAATTAAGCCATCATTCGCATATGCAACTAGTACAAATGTAAGCACATTGTAAGCCAGCAACCGTAGAAATCAAGCAACCAAATCAATTCTTTCTGCACCTCCATAAGCTTGAGGACACGCTCAAGTATTGCGAACGAGAACGAGAGTATTTATTAGCTTGATGCTAAGGGTGTGAGATGATCATTTGATACAATTATTTAGTTTGGCCTACCGACACACACAAAAAAGACGTAGTCCAACCTGATCTCACCAAGGGCCAATCGATCGGTGGCATGGCATGATGAATCAGTAGCTCAGAGACAGCACATTGGTCACAGGCTGATAATGAGTAGTGGATGATCACAACATTCTACTGCGTCCAAGGAGAGAGAATTCAATTAGTACTATATCATCGTCTATTGGTCCATTTGTTAAAAGACCGTCGGCTCTTCACAGCCATCCTGTGTTCTAGGTGGCAGGAGTTGCGTTACAGTGCCAGTTCATAGTGCACAAAGGATCCATTTGGAGCTGTGTGCATGGGCTTAAAATGGTATGTGTGAGACAAAGGCAACGCTACCGTAAATATTAGACAGATACGTGAGAATTTTTTTTGAGAACAGTGTAACATCCTAATTTTGGCTCCAATTTAAAAGTGTGTAATTTTCATGAGTTTTAAAAACTTTTAGTTTCATATCAAAAAGTTCTAGAAACATTTGTCGTGTAATTAAAATTTAAAATAATCTTCGTTAACTTAAAATTGTATTTGCCAAAGCTTATAATTAAATTGTATGCAAATAAAAAACCTTTAAAACTTTGTATTGCAAAACCATTTAATTTTTTTAATTCAAACCCAAACCAATTTTGCCAAAACAAATAAAATCTCAAACATTTTTCCTTTCCTCCCTCTTGATTAGACCAAGCCGGTCGGCCTGTCCCTCTCTTTCTTTCTTTCTTTCTTTCTCTCTCCCCATCTAGTTGAGATAGCCAGCAGCTGCCCTCTTTCTTCTCTTGCTTTCTTTCCCCCAGCTCGCCTCGTGGCCCACGAGCACATCAAAAGCCCAGCAACAGCCCAGCTCTCCCTCCTCTCACCCTTACAGAAGAGCGGGGCCCAGCCCTAACTGTCAGGCCGGAGGAGAAGCACTATGCTTCTTCCTCACACCATCTCTCTCACACACACACTTCCACCCATACGCACGCGCGCCGTGAAAGTCAGAGTAGATGAGGCGTCAACTCCTACACCTTGAGCTCTGTAGCAAGTGTCGCGATCTTGTCAAATCATAGTATGTCCCATCGAGCTGAGTTCTCATCCGCTGCTCACGATATCTCACGCTAGAACCTGCTCCAATGTCGCCTTTCCTCTTTCCTTCTCTTCCCTATTTAAACACCACTTGAGCGCATCAAAACACTTGGGTGCTCCTCCTCTGCGTTTAATTCCCAGCTTTCCCCTTCTTCTTCACCTTTTAGTGGAGGTGAGTTTGAGACGCATTGGTCAACTTCTCCAACTCCGGCCGTTGACTTCACCCTTCGATTCTGATCGTTGGGGTGAGCCTTTGCCTCCATTTTCTTACGCATCGTGTTCACCTCATCCTCCTCTTCCTCATGTTCACCATGCCCCTGCTTGTTTCCCCATAGGGAGGATGAAACACCACCGCCATCCGCAAAACAAGTTGTAAAGCGCACACGGCATCGTTGCTCCATTTCGCTCGTTCTAGTAAGCTTTGACCTCGAAGTCCTTGCCCCTCCAGTTCGCCTTGGTCCCCTCTTTCTAATGTTTATCTTATTCTTCTTTGACGTACACAAGAGATGCCAAAACGCCTCTGTAACTCTCACCAGCCAAGAGCACATGCAGACCCTACCACCGCACTCAATCTCCTTTATTGTTTGGACCCTGGGTGAGCCCTTCCGTTCCAGCTAGTCGCAAACATGGTAGGATAGTCAATCGAGCAATTGTACAACCATAGTGCTGCCACACCATTGTAGAAATCATGGCACGCTGCACCTTCTAGAGCACCACCTGCAGAGATAGGATCGCCTGGTGGTGTAGATGCTCAAGTCAATACTCTGTTTTGAGGATTTAGTAGCAATTTTGGGTGTCTGTTGTGCACATTGCCGCCATCATCCTTGCCATAGCGCTGCTACACCAGTGCAACTTTCGCCGCACTATCATCGCTATTAGGGTAGCCAAGACAGCCGCATCCCATTTTGGAGATCGACAGAGCTTCCCTCGCCATTGCCAAGCATTGCCTAAGCCGGCCATGGCCTCCCATGTGTACTCTTGTGTTTTGAACTGAGAAGAAGCATTAGAGGGGATTGATGTGTGGACCCTACCATAATTAGGGTTAAGTTAATCCCAATTTAATTAGTGCTTGTTTAGTAGGTAATGTTAGCATGACATATGGGCCCACGGTAATTAGAAAATTAAATTAGAAGCTAGATTAATGTCTGAGTGTATGAAATGCGGGCCTCACAACTTAAACACTCTATGTAGACTTGGTCCGTAAACCGTAGCCACTAACATGTGTGCCCACAGCCTGTGATCTGTGGCATGCACCGAGTCCATATGGACCATGGTTTCACCTGTAATTATCTCATAGTTTTTCAAATAAAAATTCATTGATAAAGAAAAGAAAAGCCTAGAGGACCCACCTATCAGCCACATATGTTTTTCTTAATAAAAATAATTGGAAAATAAATTAAAATCTCAGCCGACCCTACCTATCAAATTTTTTGTGTTTTCTGGAATTACCTCGCGGTTCAAACTTTGAAGAGCTCGTTCTTCTTCATTTTAAATCCAAATAACTTGGTTTTTGTTTCTAAATTAAAAACCTTTCCAACATTCCCAGAATAATAATATTTGGAATTCAATTGAATTTATTTAAATCTATTTGAACTTGAATTGAATCTGGATGTTTTTCACGATTATAGACTTTGACGCTTTGGACGGCCTGTCACTACCGATGAAGGACCAGACCTATTCAAAATTGAGCAAAGCAAGTCCTTATGTTTGATTATGTTTATCCTAGTTTTCAAATGCAATTACTTTGCTTTCAAATATTACTTGCATTGCAAGTCCTTATGTTTGATCATGTTGAGCCTAGTTTTCAGATACAATTACTTTTCTTTCAAATATTACTCGCATGCTCATTATTGATTCTCAAAGTGCAAGTTATTATGATAATAAGCCTAGGGTGACAAGGTAAATTAATGAGCAAAGGTTATGCTTAGAGAGACATACTGGTTAATTTGAATATGACACAAATATTTCATTGCTTAGAGAGACATGGCAAGTAATTTGCTTAGTCTCGGTATGACTCCCGTACATAGTAGTAGGTTGGATTTCTATTATCGAAAAGGGATGCAAAATTCCCTTACAATGGCGAGTCCTTAATTAAAAATGTAGCTTGTTGAATGGAGCATTTTGGATGTGCCCTATAATGGTCGTGTCCTGGTGTTGAGGGGTTTCACCCACTGGGTGAGAAAAGTACCAGAACTAAGCATTGTAAATGCCTTGTGATGACCTTATTAGTCGCTCTTGCCAATGGAAGCATGAATGGCAACATGAGCTAGACATTTCTTGTGAGTAAAGCAATACAACCTCTACAGAATATATAATCTATTTGAATAATCGTGCCCCAGTTACAGGCGTTGTGAAGAAATCCTCACTTTGTTAGTTTTCATAAAATAATGAATAATGGTGGCCATGATATAGTTGTAAGTAGAGGGATTCCACTAGTGTAGACGGAGGGATTCCACTCTCATGATAAATTAACTAAACTAGATACTTTGGTTTTAAGCTGAAATGGCTAAGTTGTAGGTTTGGAAAATAGTTGTGGTATTTAAAATAATACTTGATTTGTACTAAAATAACCCTAAAACCTTCATTGGCAAGCCTTACATCCATCTGCATGCATTTGGCATAAGGACTTGTTGAGTACTTTTGTAATCACGGTTGCTCATACATGTGGATTCGGACTATGAAAGCAAAGACCAAGTATATAGATCTTCTATGCATCTGTGATGAAGACAATGGCGAGAACTACACTACTACAAAAAAGGTTATCACAGACGGTTCAAAACCGTCACCACAGACGGTTTTTTGAACCGTCTGTAACTATATGTCAGTAATAAGAACAATACATCACAGACGGTTTTCGAACCGTCTGTGATATGTGTAACACAGACGGTCCTTATAAGGAACCGTCTGTGATAACATATTATCACATACGGTTTTCTATTAGAAACCATCAGTGATAACATATTATCACAGACGTCTCTGATATCTTTCTCTGCTGGTCGAGCGAGAAGCTCAGGTGATTTTCTTACGCTCGACATTAACATGAAATGGATGTCTGGATCTTTAAAGCAATTTAGCCTCTTAGTTATGATTCTCATTAAGAACTATAACTCACACAACTGGACAAGCTGAATTAATACTCACTCAGTGAAAAAGAAAGGTCATAGTGGCGAATTATGAAAATCTGTATAAAAGAATATTTAGAGGACTTGGTTCTCTTTCCACACAAAACAAAGTTGAAGCAACACACAGATCTACCAAGGGGCATGAAATTTATACAGATCTGAAGGGGAGATCAGTATACAGAACACATAGATCTACCAAGGAGAATGAAATATACACGGATCTGAAGGAGGGATAAGTGCAGAACACATAGATTTAGGTGGGAATTGAAGCACAAATTATAGTTTTTGTACGTGCATACCTTCCTATGGCGAACCTCCTTCAAAGCGGCGTCGACATTTTGCTCAAGACTGCGCAATTCGTTGAACTCCAGCCCGTCCAGATCTTCACCCATCCTTTGCATGCACACATAAATCCTGTAGATCTTCACCCATCCTTTGCCTGCACACATTAATTTGTCTTGGTTAAAATTTGCGGAAAAAAGGAAAGAAAGAGGAATTAAAGAACTCCCTACACCTGATCTCGGTGGGTAGGTTCCGATTGATGTCCTTGACATGGCTCAGCATGCCCCGCATATTCTGGGATCAAATCAAGGAAACCAAATTAGCCAAAAGAAAATACAAGAAGAGAATGGGAGCTCAGATCTAATCTTACCGCGTGCGGCGCTTGGAGTAGGAGACCTGCCTGTTGGTCGCGTTCTCGAAACGCTTTATCTCCATCTTGCTGCGCGCATGCGCCCCCATGAAATATCATCGTTGACGGTTTAAAACTAAAACCGTCTGTATTGTCATCACTAACGGTTTTAGTTTAAAACCGTCTATAATATCAAATGACATCACAGACGGGTCAACCATCTGTGATGTTTAATTATCACAGACGGTTATTCTAAAACCGTCTATAATTATTGTTAATACAGACGGTTTTTTAAAACCATCTGTGATGAGAGGTCTAATATAAGTCTTTTTGTAGTAGTGCTAGGTCGTAGCTCCAGTCGATGGCCTACTACAAATCATAGTGGTCATTTTTCGTTTATTTTTATTCTGCTGTTAATTCTAAACAAACTCATTTAGTCTATCGGACTGTCATGTAAAACATGGCCCTAAGGCTTAATTATGATTGTCTATGTAAATATCAAGTAGTCCTTTTATTTATGCGTTTGTATGGATGTGATATTGATTGATGTTGTACTATGTGAGCTAGTCACTGATCATGACAATAGCTTATAACACGTAAAGGAACACGTAAAGGTTCTGTATGTAACTCTGTCTCTGAGTGCCAACAAACAGGAACGTATTATCTCTGAAGGGTATATAGTCATTAATTAAAGAATTCAAGTCTAGTTTATCTAGGTCACTTTCGAGGTTTCTAAAGAAAATTGTACACTCTAAAGGGTTCAAGCATTATCACTGGTAATGGAGTATATGAGTTAGATCCAGGTACACATAATTAATTCTTGATATGTCTTTCTTAAAAAAAAAAATCTTTGCTCTACTGGATGCTACTGTTTGTGCAATTAATTCAACAACAATCTGCAATCAATTGTGGATGCATCGTGAATTCTCGCTGAGTGCTATATTGCTATCAGAAAACTCAAGAAGCGACAAACATATAACTATAAAAACGCCATCTCCAGATGAGTCTCGTCTAACAAAACTTTGCCGAAACATAGAAAAAGGGCGAATATCACCACAGATGAGATTTAGAAAGTTAGAGCCGCATCTATCTACTAATGGGAGGAGCCAGTTGGAACCATGCATCATCTACTGCGAAGAACTCTGTAATCCCAAATGTACTAGTTGCTTGTGGGAAATATATGACAGTGCTGTGCTGAGTGTTTCCCACACGACATGATTGGTGTCATGTTGATGGGCTAGCCATCAAGGCAATCCCTTCACAAATTTCTCGAGATTACCCCCTTCCATGCTGTCATGGTTTCTGTTCTTTCGAAATCAATAGCCAACAAAAGGGCTTCTTTCATGTACATGAGCACAATGTGCCGCTGGAATAATCGATAATGCTACACTATCAAGAGCCGTGGTTTTCTAATTCTAATCATTGCGCGGTCGCGAATGTGAACTTAGCCTGTGATTTTCAGACGCTTCATCGATCTTCTAATACGAACTTGAGCTGTGTGATTCTAGGATAGAAAGGTGTGTGTAATCTTCCATCGTAAGTAACGGATATTCCAGGGATATCCTCCTCCAGGGCCAGCTTAATGACATGATTACTCCTTCACCGTGAGATATTTTCCTACTAATGCATACATTCTCGGTCATCTAGACATGACTAATCCCTTTTTTTCCCCCCGAGGATGATTAATCCTTCATCATAAGACATGTTCCTACTAACACGGCGATTAGTGTAATCAAGTTGTGTTCGCCTAGCTTAGGTCATGGTACAAATTCGTGGCTGCCTACCAAACGGACCAGCTCACCGGCCCTGCCGTGCGTGCAGCGGAGGCCGGCCCGGCGCGCGGTCTTCACCTTCCCGTCCATTTCTTCCGTGCTGCGCCGCTCGCCGACCCGCGCAACCAGTGCCGCCTTTACGGGCACACCGAAACACACTCACAGCGGGAGGCGACGGCAACGCGCGCGCCCCCGACGCGTGTCGCGCCGGCCGCGAGCGGTCCAAGCAAGAGTCCCGCCCGTGCGGGGGATCGCACGCACGCACGATTGTGTGATATACCCCGTCGATATACACGTCCACACATCGATCTCCACTCACACGCGTGCACCAGCTCCGCGTCGCGACTCGCTACGGCGGGTTCCTTTTCGGGCATGTATCCACCGGTGGAACGGTTCGAATTGCCAGATCGGCAGGATAACGGCAACCGAGCCAATGATAGTATGCGCTGTTGCGAGTCTGGGGATGCGGAGGAGATCGAGTAGGTTTTTTCCATTCTATTTAGCTTCGTTCCATTAGAGAATATACACTCTTCGGTTACGAATAGTTATCATTTTAGAATACGTGTAGTTAAATTTACGAAACTTTGACTGTTAATATTATTTTAAATATTTATATATTGGATATATGAAAATTATATGTATAGATTTGTTTTGAAAATTACTTTCATGACGTTATAATTTTATTAGGTTTTATAAATATATTATAATAAAAATTAATGAGGAAAGCTATGTTTTGGTGACTTTCGTTAGAGACTATTATCGGCTCCCTTTTGTATTTGCATAGCTTCGTTGCCTTTTGCTGCTTTCTTTCTGTTGAGTGGAGCAAGTTTCAGAGTTAACTAGGTAGGATCCAGCGCTACGCCGCTCGATGCGAAATTTGATTTGTTGGTTCTTTTTGAAGAAAAAAACGGTAGGAGGATCCTTACTAATTTCTGTTTTTTTTGGGGGAGGGGGGTTTTGCTAAAAAATGAGCTGGCTAGGAGCCGATGATGAATTTGCGTTACCGTTGGGGCCTTTTTTTAAAAAAAAACACAACCGTTGGAGGACCCGTTCGCGGATATACGGAAACACGGGTACTTTTTTTGCAAAATTACTGGTAGAAGGACCTGGATGTAATTTCTTTTTTTCAAAATTAACTGGTGGAGGATCCGTTCGTGAATATGTGGAACAACAAGTTTTTTTGCAAAATAACAGGTGAAAGGATCTAAACGTAATTCTAAATTTCATCGAGGGCCTTTTCGCCAAAAAAACGTGACACGTGGTATGACGGCTTGCTCTCCAATCTCTTCCGTTTTAATATAAGTTATTATTATTATTATTATTATGCTCCGTTGCCATGTGTGCTAAAAGTCCGGGTTCTCGCTTTATGATATTGTGTGGATTGAAAGCGTACCGTACGCATTTGTAATCTTGAGCAATTGGGTATGTACACGTGCACTTTAAAGATCTCAATGGTGACTATCACGATTTTCAGAGATGTACTACTGTTTAACATCTGATTGTCGTGTATCGTAGAAAAAAAAAGGTACAAATTGTCGAATTGATGCACTAGAATTTGCTCTTTAGTATACCCCAACCGACCGTTTTTCACGTTAGAATGGAAAAAAAAAAAGAGCAGAGCCCGTAACGTACTTATAATCTTGATACGTGAATGCGATTACTACTTACGCCACCATAATACGACTGTCTTGTCAGCCACAGCCTCACAGGCCGATCAGATCAGAAGGGCACGAATTTTGCTCGTGAGAACACTACCTTTTGTAAACATTCTTTATGTGTTCATGGCTGGCATTTTTGACTCGATTCCTTTTTCGAATCTTCACGTCTCTTGTCCTGTCGCGAGCACGGCAATGCATTCATTAGTTTGGCCAATCCAAACGGACCATACCTCCTAGAGTCCTAGTCGAAAAATTCAGACCAGTTTATCGAGTCTATAATCATATTCTATTTGATGTCATGACGTGGCTGCTTCTTTCCCCACAGCTTCTGCATCCTTTACCTCAAAGAGTTTTTACACTTAGTTAGCGCTCTAACTTCTGCTTAGACTGTTACAAAGATCATATCAAGCCACTAGCATTCGATAATTCAGGGTGAAGGAACCAGGAATCACTTGACAGACATGACCACCATGCTAATGTTAGGCTGTTAGCAACTAATAGCAGAAACCAGAAAGAAAGCAGCGCGCTTGGATTTCTCAGTACTTTACGCAAAGAACATCGTTTTAGCTCAATCATATGTCGTCTTTCTTATCTTTGTAGTACTAATCAAGGTCTATCTACTGTTTTGCAAACAGCGCAATGGGGACGCATAAGAAGAATTCAGAACATGTTGTTCATACATGATACCATAAACGCTGCAATATAGAACACGAGAGCAAAATGTTACTCAGTACTCACTGTCCAGAATCAAATGCTAGTCAAATCGCGATCTACAGGATCTGTTGGGATGCTTTACTCACTCCTTTCCACTGACCATGACAACTATTTATGAGTGGCTAAGACGAGGCCTCGCAGAAATTGACCTCTTCAGATGCCATCATCAGAGACAGAGAGAGAGAGCACATATTTCAATAACCAATTACTATTCAGTAGTCGAAGACCATAAAGAATTCGAATGTTAGACAGTTGTTCTATACTGTCGGTTTCAAGTCGTCAATGACTACGTGGCCGGATTACAGGTCACAGGAGACATACAGCAAACCAGTGCAAAACCTGCATGCCATCCGATATTTCAGTTCAAAATATAAAAGTGTGGATTGACAAATACTCGAGCAAGGTTACAAATTTCATTTTCTAACCACAATCTCGGGACGGTCAAAATTCAGCTAAAATTCAAAAACTAAATTTCAAATCTGGTATTTTGGCGGCCAGCAAAACCAAAATGACAGAAATTTTGGCCTTTTTCAACCCCTATGAAATGGTCTCCCGAGGTTAGAAAAAATCGGGAAAAATATGAAGGAAAAAAAATCATGCAAGCATTTATCTACATTTTCTATCTATTTGAATGCAAAATACTAAATATTTTCGCATAAAATACCCTTCCAAATCAAGCCGGTAGGTCAAACCATTATGGCCGACTACTGCTATTTGCATGACCATGTGGTTCTTCATTGGTACCAACAAAAATGGGGTTTGCATGACCTTTACACACATGATTGACTCAACATCGATTACAAGAGTAGCTACCATACCACAGCAGATCAAGAGCATTTTTTTGCAAATTTTTCACATGTATAACTCAGAAAAGACATTACAATTTGTCACAAAAAATGGTGCTAAATCTGATCCTACAAACATGAAAACCGGTCGAATTTGTGATCATCTCGGTCAAAAAACCCGAAATCTCATCAAAAAAATCCCGAAATCCCAAAAAATTCGAGTATACCCAATCCATCCAAAAATTCTAGTTAACATATTTGCATAATTTAAGTTAGAGTTTATAGTTAGGTTCAAGTTAAGGTTTAGGGTCAGGATTACATAATTCGTATATGTATTTTTTTACAAAATTTTCACATGTATTCCTCAGAAAAGGCACTACAATTCACCACAAAAAATTTAGTGCTAAATCTTGTCCTACAAACATGAAAAACGGTCGAATTTGTGATCACCTCGATCAAAAAACCAAAATCTCGCTGAAAAATACCGAAATCCCAAAAAATTCGACATACCCAATCCATCCCAAAAATTGTAGTTAACATGAATTGTATTTAACATGTTTGCATAATTTAAGTTAGGGTTTATAGTTAGATTCAAGTTAGGGTTTAGGTTACATAATTTGTATATATATATTTTTTTGTAAAATTTTCACATATATCCCTCAGAAAAGGCATTACAATTTGCCACAAACCATTTGGTGCTAAATCCGGTCCTACAAACATTAAAACCAGTCGAATTTGTGTTCATCTCGGCAAAAAAAACCCCGAAATGCAGGTGTTGATTTGTCACAACCCAAAAGCAAATAGACATAAAATAATCCCAACTACTTCAGATTTGCAGTGCTCATCACTAATGTCATTCCGTGGACTGTTTGGGTCAGTTCTATGTAAACTACTGCTGCTTTCTGGCGCATAAAGTCCGTGCTAAGAACTGAGATGTAGGTCATATCAGTAGAAAGTAACTAAAAGCAAAGCAAACACCATCAAAGAAACAAGAAAATATCAAAGATTATACGGTCACTGTCTCACCTCCTGCATGTTTGGCCTATAACCTAAAATATTCCGTTTTTCATACCGTAAACATTCAGACCTGTTGACATTTCATGCTGAGAAAATGCTATATGCAGATTGTCATCACAGAATAACTAAATGGGGGCCAAATATCACCTAAAATATTTTTGATGTGCACTAATTCTGTTGTCGCTTCTTCTCTAAGTCACTGTCTAGCCCCCCAGCATGTCCGGCCAATAGGTTGAACAATTGCTATGTTTGAGCAAATCAATATGAATAAATGTTTTCCCTGCATCATGAGAAAGTAGCCAGATCATCAGAGTAACAGAAAGCAAAGATGATGTCACCTAAAGAAAGACACCGGTATCTGTGGTTGATTATGAACCAAGTCACAGCAGTTAGGCAATGTTCGGGTAAGATTTTGTCATTACCTGAAAATAACTTCGTCATGTCGATAGGAACTAGGCCAACAAGTTTTGGATGTTTGCATGCTTCATTATCACAAAGTAACTGAATGAAAGCAAACTAATACCTGCTGTTGTTCATTAGAATCTCCATCTGTGTTTTTAGGGTGAAGAGGTCAATATAAAACATTTGAGCCCATATTAAGATGCCTGCCCAAAGGTAATGAGGTTGTAGATTACAGACGTAAGATTAAGACGTAATAATTTATCAATAAGTGGGTTATGATGATTGAAGCACTGCCATCCAAGTATGAGAGGTTCTTCCATGCTTCTCTTTTTTACAGTTGTACAAATATTAAAGCATGAATAAAGGGTAGATGGTGATTACTTACCCCTTCGCTTGCTTTAAGATTTGTGCAATTTGTATTAGGAAGAAAAGCATTGAAGCACTGCTCAGTATGAGAATTTATGCACACATTTGGTTGATCAGGGTACAAGAATGAAGAGCAGTGCGGGGAACTGGCCATTACTGTGGTTTACTTGTTGTCCCCGTGTTCATGCAGATGTATTCTTCCAACTAATAATGAAAAGTGAATAAATACAAGCACCGTTAGACAGACATTGTTATTGACACCATCACACCAACTGAAGATTACATGAGTTTTATTTTTCCTGTTTAGCATGTACAGTACCCAGACGATAAAATTTGAACTGCAGCTGTGAAGGGTATCAGATGTAAATTCATTTATAGTTCCATCTATTGTAGAAATAAAATTGTCTTTTTATGCACTTGCAATTCTTCCAACACAGTACGGGAAATATCTCAACATAGTTATTCCTTACTTTCATCTACCTTATGTTGACATGTGCACAACAGTTTGCATAAGATGCAGAACTGCAGAAGCAACGATGAGAATTGACAATATATCAGGAAAAAGATGCATTCAAGTAACATAACCAGTTATTCTAAAATCATTGAACAATGCATTTACAGCAAGTAGGAATTTTAAAAAACTCAGCTATGACTCGAAATTAGAACATTCCAGCAAGCACGCATTTAAGCCAAATCAAAATGGTATGAGAATTATAAAACTTTTTGATGCCCAGATCATTCTCATAGTTCATATACCCAGAACAAAAATTGAAGCCGCTAATTCCTGGACCAATTTCCACTCTTTCCCCCAGACTTCTGCTGGAGACAGACATCTGTTATACAAATGTCCTTTGAAGCAGCTTTGCACATATCATATACTGTGAGGCCAGCAATGGCCACTGCAGTCATTGCTTCCATCTCAACCCCTGTCTTTCCACTGGTTGTGGCTTCCCCGTCTATGATGACACTAGAGTCCTCTTCATTAAGAGTAAGATCAACACGAACATGGGAGAGATTAATGTTGTGGCACAGGGGTATGAGGTTGCTAGTTTGCTTTGCACCAGTTATTCCAGCAATCTTTGCAACAGTAAGGACATCTCCTTTGGCAATCTGGTTTGATGCCACCAAATTAAACGCCTTTTGGCCTAGCAATACCCTGCAGCTGGCTATAGCAACTCTCTTGCTGTCTTGTTTGGGCGAGACATCAACCATCATTGCCTGCCCACTGCTATCAACATGGGTAAGCACTGGTTGTGCATCCCCGGTTCCATAAGTGGGCCGGGCTGGTTGCTGTGGAGGACTTGAGCCTAAAGGACTGGGTGAAGGAGATTCACCAAATATTGATTCCATTTCCTGGGATTGCAAATTTTGAGACAATTATTGCTGTAGTAATCATTCATTTGAATGCCCAATTCCAAAGTAAATCAGTTAAACACATTTTTACGAGGACATTGCACAAGACCAAGTTACAAACCTATATTTAGTTTTTTGTAAATAACTGTCATTGCTTTAAAAATTCTGCATAGTGAATATAATTCAGCACCTAAGACATGGATTCAGATGGTAAATTCTGACTCATGAACACAGCATGGAAAGTAAAAAAAAGGGGCACATCATGCATATTAGAGTATAGACAAGAATTGGCCAAAACCCAAGTTCACACAGCAACAGGGCATGATTCTGTTTCGGTACTCTGGGAGTGTGATACATGCTTTTCCTTGTAACTTTAGTTCATCCTGGACTTGTGGTTGACCATATGAAGAAATCATGCATATGTTAATAGGTTATTTTACCTGAGACCTCCAAACTATTATCCTGTGGGCAACAACATATGCAAATTCTCACCCTCATTAAGAAAAGAAAAAAGACTAATGCAAGTAAAAACGGAAGGTGCTTGTGAGAACAATAGACAATGATGCAGCTTTTGGCTTTCAACTTTCAAGATAAACCATAATTACAATACCCAAACCTGATTATAAAAGCACAGGACCAGTTTACAGCTCAGGAATAGAGGAGCAATTGTCTATTCAGGTAACAGTTCGATTTAAACTGAACCTATACTTATATGTACATGTTTGCACACTGGAGTATCCCAACCTGAAGATATCAAAAATGCCAAATACCGAGTACAAATCGATTCCATAGTAGCCATTGTCCAAAGCATCAAACGGCAAATATACATACCCATATTTACTTTCAGTAAGATTTCTAGATAACAGGAAAAAGTTGCAAAAGACAATTTTCAAAAGAGAGAGACTTCAAATGCCTGACCTTATTTAGCTCTGCTACAGTATCGGAAGGAACCCCAGTAGCAAAGCATCTCCAACCACTGCTTCTTGCTATTGTCGGGAGAATGGAGCGGAAGATGGACATTGTAAGCAAGCTAAACAGTTGTTACGCTTCTGCAACAAGGAATAAGTAAACAGAAAAAACAAAGAAGCTTTAGCACAAGGACTACCTAAACAACAATCCCAAATTTCCAACGGGAATGTGTGACCAAAGCCTAGTCATTTGAGCATATAACAACCCAACATGATTTCCCCCAAAATAGTCTAGCACACGTGACAATCCAAATCCATCTAACAAATTCCGGAAATTCAATCTAGCACAGTATCTAGTTTTCTCTGAGATTTCAAACCATCTAGTAATTTTAAATGAAAACAATCAGACGAAAGTGGGATCCTCCTGACCAGAGCAACCATTAACCATAAAACTCTCGACAGTGACGATGCCTAGAGCAGCACGGAAGAACGAACTCCTCGAGGAGCCCTGATCTGAACTGTGCTATGCTGCTATTCCATGGGAAGATTTCTATGATAGAAGTAGTATTAGTCAGAAAGGAATACAAGAGATCACCCACAAGAGATTTCTGAAGCGCTGCTGATACAGCAATCACAACGCCAAACACGAGCAGCTGGAGACCGAATCGCGTGTGGAGGTGACCAGATCTAGTGGCCCGCCGAGCGACTTCTGCGGCTCTGCCTGGCTTCCCGACGAGCGCTGACCGATACTCGGGGGCGGTAGGACGCTGCGGCGCCGTAGGCGGGCGCGAGGCGACGGCGAAGTCCAGGGGAAGGGAGCGAGCTGCAGGCGGCGGGTCCGTGAGGATGCGAGACTAGGCGAGAGGCAGGGCCGGGTGCGGAAGGCCCATTTCTGCGGTTCGTGTCTCACGTGGGAGATGTGCCAGCCCATGAGTGCGGGCTGGTTTTTCGCGGACGGCATATGATCACGGCCCAGAACTTTGGGCCCCGTATTGTGCTATGGCAACGGGCTGCGGCTGACGGCGTGGGGAGGCAATTTTCGTACCTGTGCAGACCGTATCAGGCAGCCGCGGAACCAGGATCTCATTCTGTAAACCTCAGTCTATATTCTAATGGACTAAAACGGACGCCGAATCCTATCCACACCAAGACATAACAAAACAGAACCAAGACATAACAAAATGGCACAGCGGAAATACGTAACGAGAGGAGTAGCAGCGAGTAGCGGAGTACCAAATCCGCGCTTGCCTCTGCGGCTCTGCGTCTGCGGTTTGTTTGCCCGACTGCCCGTCCCCGTCTTGCTGATTCCGAGGGCCCAAGTCAGCGGACAGCGGCGGCCGGGGGGGTGGGGGGTGTTGTTTCTGTGTCAGACTGTCAGTCCACTAGCGAGCGAGAAGGTGTGAGAGACGCGAGGTCGAGTAATGGAAGGCTCGAAGCAATCGATAGGATTCTGAACTTCTGCTGTGCTTCTGAGCCTTTGAGGCCTCGATGGGCATGCACAACAGTGCTGCTGCCTGCTGGGCCGGAGGGAAATGCACCTGTCGACGCGTACGCTGCGGCCGCGTGAACGTGATGCTCGAGTTGCCGAGCGGCGCCGCGCGCGCGGAGCCAACCGCGAAGGGTTCGTTTTGACGTGACCGGGTGGTGTACATGTTGGCATCTTGCTGCTTCGCTATTACCCGCTCCGTGCAAGACGCGAGGTTCTAGTAATCTAGTCCAACGAACAGCATGGTGCAAGTGGCGATCTACAGAATGTTAGCGCGTGCACATGTACCAAGTCCCAACTGATGTACCAACAATTCTATCCCAAAAGCCTGGCCTTGATCAAAGCCTGGGTCAAGCAAGTGAGAAAAAAAATGCTCTTTCGAAAGAAAAAAAATTCCATATAAACATCTTCATAAGTCAACTGCCCTTTCGATTCATTCTCTATATCTCATTTTCATTTATTTTGCCCCCTTATAAGTTAAGTTGGCTTGCAAATGCCACCCTAAGTCGCATGTTCACACTATTTTTCTTGTGATTTAATTATCTTTGCCACTTGTTTCAACAATTTTAGTAATTATGCAAGTGATATATATCAATGATTTGAGCGTGGTTTCGGTACTTGTAATACACAATTTTAAGACTAAAATATTAGTAATCAAATGGTGCATTACAAGCACCAAAATCACTTAAATAATTGATATAAATATTAGCATCATTGAAACAATCCACTAGAACATGTGCCAAAGATAACGAAAACCGCGAAAAATATTGATAGCATGCGCCTGTGCATTATTTGCATGCTAACTTAACTTATAATAGGAAAAGTAAACGGTAATTAGATATAGAGAGTAAGTTGAAAAAGTAGGTGACTTACCGGGTGTTTTTGATTTTTTTTAAGAAAAAGATGTACAATTTGATCGCACGTTGATTTTCATATATTTCCCGTGAATTAAACTTGCAATTGTACAATTCACAAAGTTCCTGCCACACTGCAAACCTTAATTTGACTGGTCCTTTCAATGTTCAAGGACGTCCACACACATTTTAAACAGTAACAAGTGTGCAGATCCAAAGAGCGAATGAAGCTTATCTGGGAAAGAAGCCACGCGACAAAAAGCAAATGCGTGCATCATTGGTGCACGCACAATCGATCAGCACGCTGGAACGAGAAGGGAGCTCCTTCCAGTTAGCGTCGAGTAGTCGATGATCGGCTCCTCGAGAGCGCGAACGCCGAGAGGGCGATGAGAACAATGAGGAGGACCATCGCGGCGAAGGAGCCGATGAGGGAACCCGAGATGCGCTCGCAGAAGGAGTCGAACTGCTGGCAGATGGCGAACCAGTTGGCCCGCACGTTGCCCTTGTGCGCCAGGTACACGATCGCCGCCGCCGCCGACGCACCGGCCGTCAACAGAGCAAGCATCGCCTTCAGTACGTACATAAAACATTAAAACATACACGCATCAGACGAACAAATGAGATGTTGGTCGATGGTATCAACACTTGCATATTGATTGATGATCAGCATGCACTGCTTCAAGCAACGTTAATTACCGCGTCGAAGAAGACCAGGAACACCCGGCTGTATCGCGCAATGGGCCTGATGATGTGCACGACGGAGAGCGGTATGGACAGCACAAGGTACGTGCACACGACCGCGTTCGCCGCGACGAAGAACCTGTCCATGCATGGCATCAAGTTATTTCTTGCTCTATCCTGAAATACTGCGAAGAGTACGTGACCGGGTGTGAAAACTAAACTTACGTGAAGGACGGGAGGTCGCTGTACTTGGCCTCGAACTGGATGAACTGCGTGAAGAAGGGGAGCGTCTCGTTGGTCGTGCCCATGGCGATGGCGCTGCCGAGCGTACCAATGATCGCGATGAACCGGAGGAAGACGTCGATGATCGAGACCGCGCGGTTGACGCCGGCCGCGAACGGCGCGACGAGGGGCGCCTTGGAGCTCTCCCCATGCTCAATCACTCCTTCCTTCATCATAACGTACCCCGAATCCCCCCGCCGAAGTAGCTAGGATGACAACAGCAGGATTTGCAAACTGACTTTTGCAAATGTGAGCTTGGCTGCTTGGTTCTTGCTTGAGAGTTGAGAGGCTCAGTGGCTAGACCTTATACAACATGATAAGCAGCATTTGCCCTATCAAAACCAACAATTTGTTTGGTCAATCATGCAGCAGAGCCAAAGGTGGTGATTTAGGTGGCTTTGAGGATTGTAAAAACCAACTAAAGCACACACCTTGCCATTGGTTGACTCTGCACCTGCCCTTACTTGCTCAAGTGAGACTACCAAGTTGCAAATATTTTTTTATTCAACTAAACATTTTTCTAGTTCCAAACCCACAGTGCAATGTCCAAATCCTAGTCCATTTCTACTTTTGGTAACTTTGTATAGGGCTCTCCACAATGACGTAATATTTTCTTTTTCTAAAGACTTTGTGGTGAGTTGGTTGCATGATATGGTATTATTTGATAACAATAACGAGATCATTGTTGAGGCAGTTCAAGATAACGCCATTGCGATGTGCTGTATATGCCTGGCCAGCATTTGATTAAGGGTTCGTCGTCCTCCTCTTTGCCCTCTTTGTCAAGGAAGGCTGCATCTCCCTCTGGTGCGTATCAGCAAACTTCTTTCCGGCTTAGTTCTTCTTTGCAGCTTGTTTCCACTGCCTCTGTTACTCTAGCTCCCGTTGTGCTCCTCTAGAACTGCCCCTGGTTCTTGCAAAGCAAATAACATTTGTTACAAGAATCCTTTTTAGAACGGAGATGCCGGCTTGGTTGGGTCATCATGTGTTCTGGATATATACTTGTTGCCAATCGAATCGTTCACTTGAAATCTGGAATGGTTGTGTACTTGTATGTACCCAGGGGCGGAGCCAGGCCTCGGGCCTGGGCCCAAGGTCTGGCCCAAATATCCCATACAATTTTTACTCAAAATTCATAATTGGACCAATATTTTTTGGGCCAGCCTAGGCCGGCCCGAGGCTTAGGCCTGGGCTGGCTCCGCCCCTGTATGTACCCTCTTCCTTTACACGATGAACTGCATAGTTCTTGTTGTACCTTCAGCTTATATATTATGCTGCACTTAGACTGTGTTTCTCCTCTTTGCTTTTCTAAGGATTCTTTGGCATGCCAATTCATAACTGTTCATTTAGAGAAATACGAGCAAATTTGTTGCTCTGTGAGGGTGTTTCTTCAGTTCAACCAAACAAATCACCATGGTCATAACTCATAACATTAAGAAACGCCAAGAGCGAATCAATTCACCTAAAATGGTTTACTAAATTTACTCCATTAGTTTTTGTAAGAGAATTTTTTAGCCCACTAGTGTTTAACCTGAATATTTGAAAATAATAGGCAACGGAAATTCACACAGCTACAATAAAATGTTGGGAATTGCTAAATGCCACTCAAGTGTTTTTTTGTGTGTGAGCACTCAATTTTTTTATCTATTAGTTATTGGTGTTTTTTTGGTTTGTAAGCACTTTTTTCTATTAGATGTTGCTTTGTGATCTATGTTGTGATTTATCATTTTGACTTTGTGGTCCAAGTTTTTGTTGGTTGTGTTCCTTATAGTTTGTGGTGTTCCTCCTTTTTTAAACAAATTATCATATGATTTTTACATAATTTAATTTGTGTAAAACTAGTATATAATCGATGAAAAAAAGGCCATGCAAAAAAGAATAATATCTTTTTTTTTACAAATTGTCACATTTTTATATGATTTAATTTGTGTAAAAGTGGTATATAATTGATGTAAAAAAAGCTTTTTCATCCAATACCTAAAAAATTGAGTACTCCTTGATAAAATAGTACTCAAGTAAAGGAGAGAAGGCAAATTGATCTCATCTATTGGATATAGATGTGAAGGTTCAAAATGTGAGTACTATTTAGTAAGAAAACAACCCTATTCTCTCTAGACACCCCATACATCACCAGTAGCTAAAACATACATAAGACCGCAAAATAAAGCATCCTAATTCTCCTGTACTACACTGCCTCGCCTACAGCATCATAGTATTGAACCAGTTTGCTGATGTTGATAGATGAAATCGCATTGCCACAAAAACACAAATTCGGACACAGGTGTTACCAATGTCTGATGTGCAGCTCTTCGCTTCAGAACTCATGAATAATCTTCTTCAGAGAAGAGTACGTCCCAGTCGCAGCAACCCAGGAGCCAACAACAACGATCGTGGCGATCAAAGCAACCTCAGTCCTCAGCCTTACTGCATCGTGTCACGCCGAAGATCTTGAGGTAGCAAATGCACGGGAGCAGCATCGATGCCATGACGCTGAGAAGAGGGCCAACGAGCGCCATGAGATGACCGAAGAAGGGGACTGTTTGCACCAAAATTCGGCAAGTTAATCTAAATCAAGCAAATAAAGTTAAAGATACGGAAACTAACGGAGGTTTGGAAAGAATCCGAGATGTTTGGTAAAACTAAGATTTTTAGGGAAACAACCTCTCAAGATAAGGCCGATACGGATATGGACTTTGAAGCGTGTTGGAATAGGACACGATCGGCCGAAGGGTATAAAGGAAGAGCCAAAGCAAGCTGCAGAAGGATCAGAAACACATACAAATAATCAGCTTTACTTTTCATCTATTTTTCCTGTCGATTAGGAGTAGTTCTTGTAATTTAGTCTTTGTAATCGATTTTGATCAATAAAGTTGCGCATCGCCGATTGTTGATCTCCGTCAATTACGCCACAGGTTCGATTTATTCTGATTTTGTTGCGCATCGCCTTCTTCAGAATCGATCTGCCTTTATCCTCTGATTAGCCTTAATCGGCTAATTAAATTTGCCTTGCTACTTTGATCTTGATCGGCTTCAAGCTGATTAAGTCTAAGCCGATTGATCTTGACGATCGGCTTGAGTGAATTTTATTGTTTTTTCCTTGTCGATTACAGGTCAAATCGACTGGCACGCTCTGAACCCGGTGTTCGTCTGGTGTGCTGTTGTCAGAAACCCTACCTCAAGTTTTTGACGCCAACAGGGACCGTGAGGGGCTGAGCGCTATGATGACCGTGCTGAGGACGATGATAGTTCTGATCAGTATGTTGACGTACGGATCTCTTGTTGCCAGCAAGCAGCCTCTCTTCTATCACTGTCGCGACCGGATTTACCATTAGAGCATACTTGGAGAACGGATTGATCAGCGTCGTGTAGATTGCCAACTTTGAGGTGATCGTTCCCTCGGGGATGTTCAGGATCACTTGAGATTTCACGTCGTCGCCATACACGAGGTAGCCCAATATTGCCATCGATACATGTTGAGACTTGAGAGTACATGCCACGAAAAATATGACTAGCACCTATGCAAGGAGACATAAAGAACTAGCTTCGGTTAGTATTTAGCTACTTTAGTTGTTTTTTTTTAGAGAGAAACTATTTTAGTTGCCTTGGATACTGTTGAAATTCACTGTCAGACATTTTTCGCTTCTACTATTCAATATTAAATTATTTGCAGAATTGTAGAATTCAGAAAAGAACTAACACATCCGGATTTTTTTTCACCAAAGAATAAGAAGAGACAAAGCATGCCACTAACCAGGTAGTTGATGCATCATGACATTATTGACAGCGATTTTGCAGTGATGCTACAAGGTGCAGGACAGTTGTTAGCTGTTATTACTTACTATTCAAAGTTACTTCACAATCAGTGTTCAGTATCAGATGGAATGAGCATCAAATAGTTGAGGATCAAATTTTACACGGTAGTGGTACTTCAGTTTCCTTTTGCAGTCCTTATTTTGTTCTGTGTCACAGTGTCAGAACAAATGTTACATGTTGGTTATACCGCATTTTCGTTTTCAACATTAAAAATGCAAACACGATGTACTAAAATAAATCAAATATTTTTGTTATGTCTTGAGTGAGTCTTGAATGACATCAAAATCTTAGGCTACTCACCCTGGAGAACTTGTCCTTTTCCTTCATGGAATTGCACAAAGTGGGGAATATGTCATGGCCACAAGCAGGGAGAGGGGCTAAAGGCGTAGCATGCAGAACTTCTCGGCGAGATCCCACATGTTCATCTTGCCGGTGATGTTGCGCAGCTTCAAGCATCGCTCATCGTCGTTGTCGTAGCCTGATTGAACGGAACAAGACAAAGTCTGTGTCCAGCCCAGACCAGCGGAGCCCCGGCCTCCTCCGAGCAGCGGTGGTAAAACCACCGATTCAATGTTGAAACAGAACGGCAAAAACTTTGGGATAATTTTCTCTTTATTACTTCTCGCTCTGTTCTCTTATAAAACTCAAGTCTACCCCTATATTTATACCTAAAAACTACAGCCCTATTTAACAGAATAGGATTCTACTTCCTTATCCTAATCGGAATCCTCATCCTAAACTTTCTTAATACAAACTTTCCAAACTAAAACTTTCCTATTACAAGATTATTTCTATCAATCACCCCTTTAATCTTGTAACGCAACTCTAACTCATTGAGCCAATCGGTCTCAACTACGATTTGCCCAAATCATACTCAACACAGGATGGTGAACGCATCTTCAAGGAGTTTCGTCTTCTTCTTGCTGGCCATACCATCAGTAACGCACCTCGCCGACGATTACGACCTTTTGCTTCAGCTCCAATTGTCTTTTCACCGGTAACACAACTTGACGGTGACACAGACTCGGATTAGAGCTTACCCACGAGAGAACTTAGACACACCTTACAAGAACTCTTGTGCACACACAACAAAAACAATGGGCACAACTCCTCAACATCCTAGACTCTTTCTACAACGAACTTTACTTTGACGGACTTGACTTTGGACGGCGAACACACCTCCTCAACGCCCCTGAATCAACTTTGACAAACTGAACTTAGCACACGCAGCGGCTTCCTTTGATCTTCTCGTGCAGCACGATCTCTTCTGATGCGCACGACATCTCTGAGGAACTCGCACACGTTTATCCTATAGACATAACTCATACAAGAACTCACTTTTTTTCTTCACGGCCGACCGCACATGGCTACTACTGCACTTCTCCTTTTTCCTTTGTAATGCATGGCCACGAACTGCATCTCTTCCGATGGCTTCCAGTGACGCTTCTGCTGGTTGATGAACCAGTTGTTGATCTGCTTGTGCTCTTTTCGTAGAGTTCCAGGCCTTCCTCTACCTTCCTGCAAGTTTACTCCACGAGCCTCCATCCAGTCCATCAGCTGGACAGCGCGCTTGTGATGCCTGAACTTGCGGAACCTGCAGACGTAGGCGAGGAGCTGCTCTTCGGAGAGCAGACATCTATTGCGGGGCCATCCATCAAGCTCCTCCGCCACGCTTTCAGACGGCGCGACCGGGGGAGAGCGCCGACAGACGTAGGTACAACGGAACCCACGCAGCCTTCAGGGATGGCCGCTCCGGGCCCGCGCTCGATTGCGTGTGCACCGATCTTGCCGGAGCCAGCGAGATGCATCGCCACCGACGCCGCGCGTAGCATGGGTAGTTCTCGGCTCTTTTGGTGCCGCCCCCGGGAGTCTCCTCCTCCAGGGGGACAGCGGTTTGATCTAAAATCCTAGGCTCTGATACCAATTGTTAGAACAGAACGGCAAAAACTTTGGGACAATTTTCTCTTTATTACTTCTCGCTTGTTCTCTTATAAAACTCAAGTCTACCCCTATATTTATACCCAAAAACTACAGCCCTATTTAACAGAATAGGATTCTACTTCCTTGTCCTAATCGGAATCCTCATCCTAAACTTTCTTAATACAAACTTTCCAAACTAAAACTTTCCTATTACAAGATTATTTCTATCATTCAAATCCCACTTTGTACTTGTGGAGTTGGCGGGAAAGTCGCTCAACCTCGTCAGCGCAGATTGGAAGTTGATGCTGCCGACGTTGATGTACTCCCCGTCGGTAAGCTTCTTCGGTTGGGGCGGGGTGTCGTGAAAAAGGCGAATGGAGGAGCCGTCGCCCTGGCAGATTCCGACTCAGGGGCGGATCTACAGGGTATGCCAGGTGGGCCGCGGCATACCCTATAGATTTGGCCTAACCCATACATGATTCTCGTCATAATCTGTCACAGCAACCTTGCAGGATTTATAACTTTTGATCCGTAGGTCCGATCGTGCTAATTCTTTTTTAATTAGATGCGTATTGGAATCTAGTTTACTCTGCAAATTTAAGGTCAATCCAACGGTTGGATCTCTGAGAATTCGTGATTTACCGAATACATCTACTCTGTTTTGTTGAATACGAAGCAATTATTTGAGTCTGAATTGGAGTGACTTTTTGTAGATCAAAAAATTGATTTTAGCTTCTGCGCAATCATTCACCCCCTCTGATTGCTAATTTAATATATTTCGATCCAACACATATACTTTATTCGACTCCTACTATAGCTGACATAGTTATATCTTTATTTATTGCTTATCTTAGTTAGTATTTTAACCACTCAATGAACGCATTTTATTTGCAAGGTTTTTAAATTATGAAGAGGAACGGAGACATTGCATCTCTTTTTCGGAAATATGCAGCAAAGAAGGCTGCTGCTACTTCACCTCCTCCCCCGTCACAAACTGCAACATTGAGCGAGATATTTTCTTCGAAGTGGAAGAAGATGATATAATCAAGAGTTTTATGGCCATTAGAAGGCGTAGACCGAACAAGAAGAAGTAACAGTACAGGTATATAAGCTTCTTTTAAATATATCATCTTGTTTTTAATTATTTTTTTACTTGTATACCGAATTGCTTAATAAATTTTAAATCGTTTATCGAATTATTATTTGGTCGGCATACTCTAGGTTTAAATCCTAGATTCGTCACTGTTCCGACTGCATAGCCTCCACCACAAATTTGGCACGGGGAAAGCAGAGCCCGACGTCGAAGTACACCGCGAATGCTACCGTCTCGTTGTCGCGAGGGTGCCGCTCCTTCCGTCCCCTAGCTAGCGCACCAAGTCAATGTGCACCACCTTCTGATCACGGATGAGGCCCTCGAAGAAGCCTCGGGTCACCAGCGATTTCCCAAGGAATCCTCCTTGCCCTTGCGGTCAGGGGAGCGCTGGTGTTGGAGCGTCGAGGACAAGGAGGCAGCCCAAGGGTATCTGAGTGACCATCGCGAGGCAGCTAGTGGCCTGTCGGAGTCGCGGCGGTCGTCCCTAGAAACAGTGGCAGAGCCATCGTCCGGGCAGTACGGGCACTTGCTGGGCTCACCAGGAAATCACGGTGATAAATCTAGTTGCTCACGTACTCTACAGACAAAAAAAGTTAAATGCTCAAAAAATAAAAAACATTCGAGTGCCTGTGCCACTTAGCAATTCTCTTGATTGTTACATAGCAAATTTTCTGTTTTTTTTTTTGTAAGAGCGGGAATGACTAGTTATAAAGTTGAAAGAAATTTAACTCTCGATCATAGCGGAAACTTACATCCACATCTATTGGATTAAGGGACTATTTGTTTTAGCTTTAGATTCTCTAAAAACTGATTCTGAATTGTGGTTGTAGAGAAGCTGATTCTCTAAAAACTGAAATCCAAAAGCACATATGAAGTGATTGTGGATTTTAGTGTATATGAGTGGGCTGGATTGTGATAATCAAATTCTAGAATTGGGGTGTTTGTTTTTTATTTTGCTTTTGAAGCTAGAATCTAAAATCAAAACAAAAACAATTAGGCCCTAACTACAGTTGACTAATCGATCTCTATTTGATCTTAGCATCCTTGGCCGGCCGGTAGAGATCTCTGGCCGTGGGTCAGCCCGTCACCTCAACCCAAGGAGGCGGGGCCGTTTTGGTCCCTCCATAAGCGGCCCGGGCCAGCTGCAGTTTGCCGGCCGGTAGATTTCATTTCCCAGAATCATGGATAAAATCTTGAGTATACAACTATTACGAAAGTCCGGTGTCTACTCTTTGAAGCTTGTTTAGAACAAGAGAAATTTTGCAGTGGATTACATAGGTAGTAAGTAGTGATAGTAGGAATCAAATCTAACCATCCATTCTCAAGGGTATTTTAGATTTTTTCTATCCATTTATCAGGGGTATTTTAGATTTTTCCTAATTCATTTACACTTTTGGATTCACCGAATACCTATTGATCTTCAAAGATTTCTTATCCATTCATCAAGATCACATGACGTATTTTACCGTAGAGGACAGATAGTATGACGGGATTTTTTATCCTTTTACCCCTCTTTCAATTTTACTACCAATACTACAGGTGGTAGTATAACCAGATCTAAATTAATCTCAACCATTAGATTCAAAGGAATGAACGGCTTATATTGATTTTAATCCACTGTAAAAAAGCTCTAGAACAAACATGAGAGGCCGAATTAGCCGTATCTAATTCCAAGACAGTAGTAATGATTTGCTGCAGTGAACAATTGTCATATTAACTCGTGGATGATTTGCATTAGGGAAGAATACGTCCCCATGACAGCCACCAGCGAGCCCAGCGCCAGGATACTAGCAATCGCCGCGACCTCCACGGCGGCGCAACGACCCCTCGTAGACGGCGCCCCGAAGATCCTGAGGTAGCAGACGCACGGCAGCAGCATGGACGCGCACACGCTGAGCAGCGACCCCACGAGCGTCATAACGTACCCGAAGAAGGGCACCGCGATCGCCACGACCATCGTGCTAAGCACCAGCAGCGTGCTGACCGCCACGGAGACGGCGGCGCCGTTGCTGCCGACCCGAGCCACGATCCTCTCCTCGATGGCTGTCGCAATCGGCGTGACCACCAGCGCGTACTTGGTGAAGGGGTTGACCAGCGTCGTGTATATGGCGATCTTGGAACTGAGCAGCGCCGCGGGGAGGTTGAGAGTGACATGCATTAGTTAAAGAGATAAGATTTAGTTTTAGAAGGTTCAAACTCTGCAAGTTTGTTTGAGTTTGTTAAGATTAGGAGTTCGGATTGTTATCTAAGGCCCTGTTTGGCAGAGCTCCAGATCCTAGCTTCACCTCAGAGCTGGAGCTTGTAGGTTAAAATAAAGTGAATTAAGTTTATATTTTTAGTTTAAAATGTAAACAAGATGACCCACCTAAACACTCTTAATGTACTCACAGCTCCAACTCCACAAATTTCTGGAGCTAGGAATACCCGGCTACACCAACTCCACGGATTTTGGTGGAGCTGGAGCTGTCCCAAACCCCCCCTAAGTTTGCATGTAATCTCTAGTATAAATATAGGGGTAGACTTGAGTTTTGTAAGGGAATAGAGCGAGAAGTAATAAAGAGAAAATTGTCCCAAAACCTTTTAACGTTATATTCCAACAATTGGTATCAGAGCGAGGTTCTAATCTTGGTGTCGTGCTTGCCCCGGGGGAGGCCACCACTACTGCGCCTCGGGGCAGGCTATCATCGCTAAGCGATGTAGGCATCAAGGGCACGAGAAACGGCACGACGGCATGCTAGCCGGCGCCGAGAGGGGACCACTAGAGCAACAACGACATGAGCTCCCTGGAGGCCGAGATGAAGTCGGCTTCGTCCTTCGCTGGCGGCGACGTCAATGTGGCCGGAATGTTCGGTGGCACCAATGGTGGCCTCGGCCCTGACTCTGGGATGTTCGATCCGAGGCTGTGCGACATGGAGCACGAGGTGAAGTTCAGCCAGGGCTGCAGCGAAGAAGAGGTAGCAACAGCCATTGGAGGATCTATGACGTGTGGCCAGAAGGGGCTCCGAATGACAGCGATGAGGCTTCAGGAGATGGTTCCGTGACACAGCAAGACTCCGTACAGCAGCAGGGAAGGACAGTCCCTGGAGGCTACAGTAGAAGAGTTCCTGATGGTGGCTGCAGCAGATGTGAGGCAACAGAGAAGCTTTGTGTTTCTTTGTGTCGGAAGGATGTCAAAGAAAGGAAAGAGTTTGTCTTCATCCAGCGAACGACCCTATCATCTTCGTGTGGATCAAATAGATTGAGAAGATGACGGTGTACAAGAAATCTATCAACAAGGGGCAGGCATCTACTGACCATCGGCACCGAGGAGTTCTATGGCCTAACGAGTCCTCCCAACAAGCTGAGTCTAGTTCATCGTGAGTCGAGTTCGAGACTTTAGGAGATGTGTTCTTCGTCATATGTTGAGCTCGTGGGAGATGTGTCCGAGATGTTGAGGAGATACGTTCGTCGTTCATAGTCATCCGTCAGAGTTAAGTCCGTCGAAGATGAGTATGAGATATTAAGGGGATGTGTTCTCCATCCTATGTCGAATAAAAATTGGGCAAATTGTAGTTGAGACCGATTGCCTCAATGAGTAAGAGTCTGTGTGTCAAGATTAGGGGGGAAATGTTAGAGATAATCTTGACATGCATTAGTTAAAGAGATAAGATTTTATTTTAGTTTTAGAAGGTTCAAACTCTGCAAGTTTATTTGAGTTTGTTAAGATTAGGAGTTCGGATTGTTGTCCAAGTTTGCATGTAGTCTCTAGTATAAATATAGGGGTAGACTGAGTTTTGTAAGGGAATAGAACGAGAAATAATAAAGAGAAAATTATCCCAAAAACTTTTAACGTTCTGTTTCAACCAGCACGCCGTCGCCTACATGAGGTAGCCCAGGACCGCCATTGAGCCGTAGTTGAGCGTGCACAGCACGAAGCATATCGCTAGCATCTGGTTAGTTATAAGAGGTAAGATAATCAAGAAAAACACAAAACTTGATTAGGCAATTTGCGGCAGAGATCATGGTGATGTAGTTAATTAGCACGTACTTTCGGGAATCGCGACTTGTCATTCATAGAGGTGTACATTGTCGGGAACACGGGGTGTCCGCCGTAGCAGAAGAGGTAGTACAGTCCGAGAGCCGTGGGGAGCCCGGCGGGCCGAAGCGGCGTCTTCCGTTGCCCGGAGAAGCCGACGCCGTCAACGGCCGCGACCCAGAGCACGCTGAGAAACGATTGTCACCGACGCGAAAATGCCGGCCGCGGAGAGGTACGCGAGCACGCCCAGGCTGCGCAGCCACGTCGTGGGCGCGACCGCTATCGCGACCATGACGACGAACAGCCGCTTCCCGGCGAGGGTCACCGGGCCCAACGTGAAGCTGGCGCCCGGGAAGAGCTTGTCGAGGTTGTCCCCGTCGAGGATGAGGAAGCCGATGGAGACGAAGTAGAGCTCGGGGTACATGAGGGCTGACACGACGCTGCGGCCGCGACGGCCGAATGCGCGCGCACCGATGTCCTGGTAAGTCCGAATGGTGGCGTCGGTAGCCATGCAGCGGACCAGCGGTAGAGGAGGCCGGTGTAGCAGCACGCTGCGGCGACGGTGGCGAGGACGGCCAGGGTCAGCCAGCCGCCCTCCGAGAGCGTGTAAGGCACAGACAGGAGCCCAACTCCTGATCGAGCATTTCGAAATGCCACAAACCAAGTGAGAGGCAGGTCACATGCCCATACATGCTAGCTAAGCATACATGCATGCATGGCTGCATGTGCAACCAAAGTTAATTGATGACACAGATATATATATGCAAGCAGCGTGTGCGCACGATATCAGAAAGCCACTAGCGAAACCATGCAAGCACGTATGTAAGTGGATAGATCTGAGCTCGGAGTGTCATTTATATTTTTCGTCGATAGAAAACAAGGCAGTAAGCAAGTAATAAGAAACAGTCAAGAGTGCACGAAGAGGTAAAAGCTATATATGACCGGGCCTGCCAACACGTTAATGCCGTTGAGGCAAGTTCTTATGAAGGTCGTGCTGCCGTCGCCCTGACCGGCCTCATTTCGCGGCGCGGCCTCGCACTGCCCGAGGAGCGGCACGTCGTAGCTCGCCGGCAAGGCGTGATTCGACGGGGAATCCGACGGAGCGCAAGCGGCCATCGCCATAGCTAGCAGATACCAACTTCTCGACAATTCGCTCAAACAGGAGATGACGCGACTGTCTGTGAACGTACGTGAATCAGTACTGGTGATGTCGTCGTCCCATTTCTGGGTTATTTATGCAACGAGCTTGCGAGCAACTCAAATTTCATTTGACACGCACGTCCGCAGGGACAAGTACGTGCGTCTCGCGTTTGCGCATTCTAGTTCTGTGCTGCCGTCAAATTAATCAAAAGGCCCAAGCTCTGTACGATTGCAATCGTAACTAAAACCGTTCAGGGAAGTCTTCAGCTAGCAAACGTGCTATTTTGCACGCTTCAAGACTCGTAAGTAGTGATCATGCATACATATGCATGTAATTAATGTGTGAACAGCTGGCGATCACGTTGCATATGCCTCATCTGTGAATGATCCTCAAGTGGTAAAAACAGGGTAATTATGCAAGTGACTTCTTTCGAAGAGAACAGTACACAATATATATATATATATATATATATATATATATATATATATATATATATATATATATATATATATATATATATATAAACAACAGTGATCTATTCAAGACATCTCTTTCGTTTTAAAGGCAAGAAAATCCCACAATAATCCTAAATTATAGAAATTCTCACATTAATTGGAGAAAAAAAGACTATGAATGATCCTCAAGTGGTAAAAATAGGGTAATTATGCAAGTGACTTCTCTTTCAGAGAAAACACAAGAGCTTTATATATATATATATATATATATATATATATATAGTCAGGGGCGGATCTACAGGGTATGCCAGTGGGCATGCATACCCTATAGATTTGGCCTAACCCATACATGATTCTCGTCATAATCTGTCACAGCAACCTTGCAGGATTTATAACTTTTGATCCGTAGGTCCGATCGTGCTAATTCTTTTTTAATTAGATGCGTATTGGAATCTAGTTTACTCTGTGCAAATTTAAGGTCAATCCAACGGTTGGATCTCTGAGAATTCGTGATTTACCGAATACATCTACTCTGTTTTGTTGAATACGAAGCAATTATTTGAGTCTGAATTGGGGTGATTTTTTGTAGATCAAAAAATTGATTTTAGCTTCTGCGCAATCATTCACCCCCTCTGATTGCTAGTTTAGTATATTTCGATCCTACACATATACTTTATTCGACTCCTACTATAGCTGACATAGTTATATCTTTATTTATTGCTTATCTTAGTTAGTATTTTAACCACTCAATGAACGCATTTTATTTGCAAGGTTTTTAAATTATGAAGAGGAACGGAGACATTGCATCTCTTTTTCGGAAACATGCAGCAAAGAAGGCTGCTGCTACTTCACCTCCTCCCCCATCACAAACTGCAACATTGAGCGAGATATTTTCTTCGAAGTGGAAGAAGATGATATAATCAAGAGTTTTATGGCCATTAGAAGGCGTAGACCGAACAAGAAGAAGTAATGATGTATATAAGCTTCTTTTAAATATATCATCTTGTTTTTAATTATTTTTTTACTTGTATACCGAATTGCTTAATAAATTTTAAATCGTTTATCGAATTATTATTTGGTCGGCATACCCTAGTTTTAAATCCTAGATTCGCCACTGTATATAGTATAATTACTTGGGACACCATAGTGCCTGGGCACCATGATCTAAAAAGGATATTTTTCTTATGTATTTTCGTGCTAATTTTTTTTTAAATTTTAGGATGCTGAGTTTAACCAGTTTACTAACTAGTTCAAAGAAATTCAAACTATAGTTTCCCTTTTTGATGATAGTTTGGTTGTAGGTATGTGCTGATTTTATATATAAATCAGCAAAGCATATGATCCAAACTCGTTCAAAATCTTTGAATTCGAGTATATTTTTTTAAAGGTATATGTTTCATTTGAATTGTTATAGATGTGTATATACCCTAAAACTGAAACTTTTGAAAATTATACTCGAATATGGCTTGAATTTGCGCATTTGAAATCATGGTGCCCCATTTCGGCTTCCTATATATATATATATGATACTCAAGGCATTTCTTTCGTTTTAAGGGCAAAAAAATCCCACAATAATTCTAAATTCTAGAAATTCTCACATTAATTGGAAGAAAAAAGAATGACCTCCACTACTTATTTTAGTGGGATCAGATTATAACGGTGCAGATTAATCGTATATAACAAATACAGTTGTTTTTCAATCATTGAGAGTAGAGTTGCATATCATATATAAATAGAGTTATATAACAAATACAATTGTATTTCAATCATTGAAAGTAGAGTTATAAATCAAAGATAATTGTATCATAATATCTAGACGCGCAGTTGTGCGGGTAAGTACGCTAGTTATGAATTGGACAATGTTGGTTCGGTCAGATGTGTACTATGCATGGTCCCTCTCTAACGGCGGCAAGCCAGCTGAAGCCACTGTAACTAAATTTAATCCGAAGGTGCAGATCAGAGTTTTAACTGGTCCAACTATCCTGCTAACCACTGATAATGACAGTCACGACTCACAGATTGATCCTTTCAAGGAGCACTTCTCAAGGTATGTTTGCTCTTGTATCTGTGCTCTAGCTCTGTATGAACCCATTTTCTAATACAGAGCTAGAGCACTTCTCTGTATGAACCCATTTTCTAATATCTCTCGTGCTTGGTCCAGTACACCAGTTGTATCGGTTCGTACTGATATAAAATAATGACAAGTGCCGTAGATTAAATATAATACACTAATCAAATCACTAGAGTAATCACGAGAAACACACACAATATAAGAAGGTAAAAACTTATTTATCTTTTTATTAGATTGATTTCTTGTACAAAGAAGATATCATATTTATAATAAAAAACTCATTAGAGATAGATTCAAATTTGCCCACAAAGAGATAGAGCTCCGTCGTATCTGAACAACCAAAAGAAGAGTCCTATTATATCTCAACAGGTTCTAGCAATGTAATATTTTGGACTCGAGATGCACACGTGTAATCTACCCTTCTGTCCGTATCCGTTGGTTCGAGGGTGGAATCATGGAATGAGAAATGCACATTGCTAGCAGTTTTTTTCTATAGCTCTTCAATCCCGTTAAGTATTCTCTCTGATGGAAAATAATAATTCCGGATTTGCGGCAATCTTGTCTTCTTCTTCTCCTTTTTTTTTGAACTTACGATACATGATGTCTTAACTCTATAGCAGTTGGGTTTCTGACATTATTCACATTTTGGCATACTACAATCGTATCTCTCTCAAGGGGGGGAAAAACGAAAACGACCCTACAATTATGTATCATGGAAGAGATTTTTCTACCCAAAACAAAGGATCTTCTCTAGTTTCTAGATACTCCAATTTCAGGACAAAGATGGGCACACACTGTCACACGATGAAAAAAAACGATACGAACATTGATTCGTTTGATTTAGATATGAACACGCGAGACCAGCGGCTAGCCTACCAAGTAGAAACCACCTCCAAATCTCCAATCATCCAAGATTACGACCTGCATGTTTTTGTCTGCACTTGCCAATCTACATGTATCGCGTATTTATCGACATCAGGAAGTACTTGGTGCTAGTCTCTTTGCCTTCTGCTACTGACTACAGCTCTCAGTTTCAGTCTACTGTTCAAGTTAATGAGCTGTGCTATGTTGTTTCGACACATGAAGTTTAAAGGACAATATGCTCGGTGTTAGGAACAGGACAACGGCGAGATGCTAAGAACAGACAAGGAGAACTTTGCTTTGCCTTAAACTGTGGTGGATGCCAACAATTTCAGGCTTCCCATGGGAGTCTTTTTCAGGTTAATGACTATAACTGGTAACCTGGACAGGCATTGATCGTCTTGACAAGTTGCGTCAACAGTCCAGTCGCCATTGATCTTCGTACGTGTCGAGTTAGTGACAAACAGACTTGCGTGTAGACACCTTTTAGTTGGCGAACCGTTGTGATAACTAGCAGACAAAACTCAAAAGGGCTCTCTGAGTTCCATCCTACCTACATCTCCTTTCAGAAAAATATGGAGCAGAATTTAAAAACCAAGAGTTTTCTCCATTGATGAGCAAGTTCCGTAGTTCAACAATCTAAAGAAATTGATATCCTGGTGGGCTTCATCTTTTCTTCCGGGTTTCAACACATTTTTCCGTTGTGATTGTTCATAGGAGATAGGTTAATACTAATACGGTAATACCATGAAGCTTCTGATAAAAAATGCAGACAAAAGAGTTCTCTTCACATCCGAACAGCTATTTCCAGACCGCATCGCTGAAGAACCTGAGAGCAGGGACGCCTCTGACCTCCACATCGATAAGTGGCGCTTGGATTAGCTTTAGGCCGGCAAGTTCGCGATCCTCGCTTATCATATGGAGGGCACGCGCTTCTTCCTGAAATTGTGAAGTTTCCATTCAGATAATGATTTGAGATTCAGAGAGCAAGTCCTAAGGGATGTAGCATTGCTAGGTTCTGATTTTGCTACTGAGGAACAAGCTTCGAGAAATATATGTATTAGATGGGCTGTTCCTTTCCAAATTGATCATCGGAGTCATGGGAAATGTTGTGATTTGCAAGAATGGTAGCAGTTCCGTACCTTCCGTTTTACAGCACAAAATCTGCAGTCAGATGAAGATTGTGGTAATACTTGATTTACAATAAGCCTTCTTGCCATCACACCATCCTTCTTTAAAGATGCATGAAACCTTGATGACACACTAATTGCCATCACCTGAAAAAACAAGCACCCACAAGTAAGATTAAACCAACCCTTTTATCTGCAGTTAGCCTTTTATGCGTTTCATGTCCTGTCAACACATTCTTTTGCATCAAATAATTGTTGCCGCTATTACAAAAATGGTGGAAATATTTACCGTAGGAATGGTTACAATGATGAATTCTGTTGATTGCGGATTGTGGAAAATCTCATGTGCTCTGGCAATCTGCTGTCTTAGTTCCTCTAGCATGGCAGGCTTTATACAAGAAGAAGATGATCAGGTTGTGCTTTAAAATACACTACCTTAATGGAACTGAAAACTAATATGCACTTACATCTATTTGATCTTTCCCAAAAGTTGATTTAAGATCTGGGTGGGATGAAGCTGCATTTACAACCTGAAATGTCCACGTGCAGTAACATGTGTTACACTTTTGCATAACAAAAGACAATTCCAAGGTCTCAGCAAAACTTAAATTCAAGAAAGTCTCCAAAAGAATTTCAATAGCTGGTAAAAAGTTTTGTGTTTCCTACATCACTGTGGGTGCACACCATATTTGTAACTTCTGTTTTCTTTAATTCAATACCAGTAACTAGCGTTTACAACAAAAAGGATACTACATTTCAGCCACACTGCACCAAGATGTAGTCAAATATATTGTGACTTGTGAGCACATGCTGCATATCATGCACCACCTTGTATTTTGCATGAATATCGATTTGGGCATTTTAGTGAAACGAAATTAATCAATTAAACACATTTTTAAGTGATATTCCATAACCCAAAAGAGCCCAGACGGCTTCAAAACAGGCAACAACCCCAGAAGAAAAGGATTTGGCATTACAATATAAACATATATTCTAACTGTGGAAGGGAAAAATGGCCAAATTGAACCTAATAATAGAGTTTGTTTGGGTCTTTTTCTTTCTTTCCTCCTCTTCCCTTTTTTTTGGGCAATGGTTGGAGATACCATGTCAATCAAACTCCTGATCATAAGTGCATAACCACGTTTAGTGATCATAAGTGCATAACCACGTTTAGTGCATATGCAATGTCGGAAACTCTCCCATCAAGTTAGCTTTGATACTGTTTGTCCTTGCCATTGTTTCTTAATAATCACTAATACCTACATTGAGACACTTTTACCTAATTATAACAAGGAAAAAATAAACAAGTCCAAACACATACTTAAATCAAATGAAGTACGCGGAGCCAGAATAAGGATATAACAGGTAAGATTACTAGTTACATAAGAGCTCACCTTAATGGCCACACTGAGGAACTTTTCCATACAATCATTAGAAGACAAAAGGTCAAGTGTATGCCCCTATGCAATATAAGTATAATAATCCAATTAGGAGTGAAAAAAACAGAAAAAGAGCACACTCTGATTCAGGGCAGTGAGAAGTGTGCATACAGTGGCTGCAGTATCCAGAACTATCCGTCGAAATTTCTTGCCCTCTTGCAGTTCGGCAAATTTTATCAGCTGGAAGGATATGCATTGGGTGATGAGTAACTTTATAAAGTATGTAATGAATAATACATCTCCCACGAATCTGTAAACTTTGAGGTATACCTGTGGAATTGAAAGGGCTTCTTCAAATTCAGTGGAAAATTTACTCAGGATCTCATGCAGCTTATTCTTTCCAAGGTTGAAAGGCCAGATATTGTAGGCACAAGAAATGTGATCTAGTCAGACATTAAAACGAAAGCACTTCTCTTCTTGAAGAGAGCAAACAAAAGCTTTGTTTATGGCAATTCCATGTCTGATCAGGCAATATCAAATCAAAAGGGTATATGAAGTGGTGGACCAACTGACCACTGGTATACAATCATAATGCCGAAGAACTGATAATATGCTACAGAATAAACACCAGCATATGAAACCAACAACCCATATCCAAATTCAAGCACCATCATTACCTCAGGCCCGCTGCCGAGCATACACGTAGCCTATAGGCTATAAGCATTAGTGTGCATGCATTAAATAGCAAGTTTACTTAAAATGTACAGCCATTGGTTACGAGCACTGTGCCAGCCAGTCATTTTATTTGATCAGTGCCTTTGTTAGTTGGAATTTGGAAATGGCCAACAAAAGCACTGAAAAACGCCAATATAAGCTTGAATGCTTGATACTTGTAAGCTCTTAAATTCATCTAATCATGAGATTAGCAATCCATTAAAGTGCAAATGGAGAAAAAAAAACTACAAGGTTTCTGAGTTGATTTTTACTGGATCAGCACCAAATCCAAGCCCCATCCTGCTCAGTAAATCACGGATCCAAGATCCACCGTTATAAGGTTCCTCCTTTCTCTTCACACGGCCAACCTGTAAACAAACAAGTTCCATCCAACATAAAATCAAACCAGCATGACCAGAAATGGATCATCTCCACGACTACACAAAATGCATATGCATTGCCACCCCTTGGGAGCCATCCAATCAAGAGTACACTTCAGACAACCCTTAAGCAAGAAAATAACAATTTCCCCCATGAAAATGAAAACATCAAATTCTCGCATTTCCTACCTCTGAGGATGATATAAAGCGTTTGCTATCCAGTTGGACAGCTCAGGGTAGCTATGCACACACCATGCATTAATCACAGCAGTGCAGAGGACTGAAGGATAAAAGGAGAACTAGAAACCACTGTACTGTAATTGTTCTTACCTCAACCGCAAAAAGAGAGTCAACTCCATTGACAGGTACAATTTTACCGTCACTCAAATCCTTACATAACATAACGAAGAGAGTCAACAAAGATACTAAAGAATCGATTCTACTAGAAAGTAGACAGCATAAGAGTTCAGGTACTTGTTCAAATGAATCACCCAGTGAATGTCCTGGATCCGTAGACGCTATAAGTGTCGATTCGCCATGGCTGGCAAACTTCACAGCAAGCGATGCCGCCATGCTGGTTTTCCCAACACCACCTTTGCCTCCAACCACATAGTACCTCGGTGTGCCAGCAACCATCTCATCGAATCCGCCATTAACCTCCCGCAGACTGGAATTGTATCTTGCTGTTCAAAATTTCAGAAATAGCATAGTTAGTGTGTCTCTCCTGCTTCAGAGCAGCAGTTATGGTTTTAAGTTATCAATTCTGGAATTCAGTAAAGCAGTTACTACTGAACACCCATCATAAGACAAGCATGATCCAGGCATTGACGAAACTCCATATCTCGCAAAATGAAATTGATGAGCACTACAAATCTAATGTTTACACGTTACCGCAGCAAACAGAGCAAGACCAAGCCAAGAACATTGGGGCAAACCAAGAACTCGCAGCGAGTAACAACTAAAAGAACCATAAAGTTGCATGAATTTGCTTCTTGCTACATAAGAAGGTGTGTACAAGATGGCAAACCTTGGGTGCTCCAGCGAGCCACGGGGGGTTCCGCCGGCGTCGGCGGCGTCAAGAGGCGGCGGCGGGTAGCCAAAGCGAGGCGCCGGGCCGTAGGGTTTAAGAGAGCGGCCATTTGGGCCTCTTGCGTTGGCGTGACGGACCGGGACGGGTTCAGGTCTTTTGTGGTGGAGCCGGAGTGATCTGATCTAACAAACAAAAAAATTTTGCTGATGTCTGTCCACCTAACCAAACAACCATCCTATCTAGATTAGATAGATATATCGTATCCAATCTCATCCAATTAACCAAATGCACCCTAAGTAAGCTCAATGCCTCGATGTCCAACTCCGTACTCCGATGAGCTTGAGAGGAGTTTTCTCCATCTTTTTTTTACCGTATTGTACATTTATTTAGCATGTTTGAGGAGGAGCATTCACGTAAGTCAAGATGGCCGAGTTGGTCTAAGGCGCCAGTTTCAGGTACTGGTCCGAAAGGGCATGGGTTCGAATCCCATTCTTGACAATCAACTTTTTCATGCGAAGATTCAGACCAGTACCTCTTTTTCATGCGAAGATTCAGACTTTTCAATTTTTCGGAAGTAAAATTTTGCAGATTTTCAGGTTTCGTTGTAGAGTTGCATGCCGCGTTTATCTAACCATCGTGCACATTTTTGCTTATTGAGTGACACAATCAATTCCCCCATCTGCATATCTGATAATACACATCTCCATCCTACCTCTCATGCCCGTCATACCTACTAGAGAGCTTTGCTTGGCGTTGAGCTATAAGCCATCTGGACCCGCTCAGAATGTACCTTTCTTAGATGTGAAGGGTTAAAAGCATTTGAAGCTCAAACCAAAGTTGAGCCAATTTGATCAAAAACCAATGGCATCGAAACAAGCCAACTACACATACATTTTACAATGGAATGGAGAAGGCTGCATAACCACCTTGCATGCATAGCAGCTCAACGGACCAATATTTTCCACACGATCAATGAGATAAACTCATAAGCCAACACGATGCAACCTAGAGCACAACATTTTGTCTCAAAACTGAGTGAAAAATAGCACAACGGATATCCAAAAACCGTGATATATAAACTGAGTACTCAACCACAAAAATAAGAACAAGGGAAACGATGTCCACATACACCCTTGGAACAAGGAGACTGGATCGGAATTTCTAGCTTAATTAATTCAGTAACCACCAGCTTAGCATACTGAACAGGCTTGACTCAGCACTGATCACCATCTGTCCTCAAAAAAATTTCAGCAGTATAACGAGCCTCGACCATTTCACTTTGATGTTTGCTTCTCCTTGGTCTTCTGGATCTTCAAAACCTTCTTCACAATCTTTTGCTCTTCAACAAGGAAAGCACGGATGATCCTGTAATCAACATGTCAGAAAATGCAAATGATAGAAGATATAGAATAGTAAAAAACATGAGGATGCACTAACCTTTCCCTAACAGCCTGACCAGATAGAACACCACCATAAGGACGGTTGACAGTCCTCCTGTTCCTGGATAACCTGGATCTTTTGTACTCAGCAGGCCTTAGGTGAGGTATCTATAAGATTTCCAACAAACATTATTATAACTTACATGACCAAATCACTAACAATATCCAGCATTAAACAAATCTGCACCAACAACCAATACAATTCTTACAGTACCCTATTACAAGAACACAGATATATACATAAACAATAGTTTTCCTTGATCTTGTTTTTGTGAGTTCCACAAACATAGAATGGAGCTTTCATCCGTAAAAACAGAAGCTGTATTATATCCTAAGAACAGACTTTCCCCCATAAGTAATACTGCTAAAAGCCTATTCTTGCATCAGTAACAGATGGAAATTAGCTTACTAGTTAATCACAAGCAGGTAGCTATAATAAACAGAACAAACCAATGGACCATAACAAGGCCCTTTAACACATATGTCGACCAACTAACATCACACATACATTCACACACATTTCACGAACTTAAGAAACATAACCCTGATGGTTTAGGCTGGCCTGTTTCCTGTATTCAGGCTGTGACTAAAGCATCCATTCATTTGCAAAGCCAACCTTCCCAACAAAACTTCCAAGACTACTACTCACCTTCTGACGGCAGGGTTGGTTGAAAATACGTACTCGTTAGCACACTCCGTTGTTTGTAATCACTTTGCATTCCAAATTTCCCATTGAAACTACCAAGTCCACATTGTATAAGTGATGTATAGCTGATGATATATAAATAGGGTATGACCAGAATTTATGTTTAACAAAAACAATGTACATACATGGAACAGCAGGCGACACTTAACAAAACAAAACTGCCATCATCACGCAAGAAGAATGCCAGAGAACTGGTATAGCATTTATAAGGTCTCAGAGCTCAGCCATGAAAATTCGGCCACTCGATTCTCAGTATTAGTGTAGACCAACCCGATTGTAGAAATGGTTTACCCGACGATGAAACTACAGTAAGGCAACTTTATTCACACCAAAATTCCGAGATGGGATCACATGCGATCGCTTACCCCCTGGATCTTCTTGCCGGTGACCGGGCATTTCGGCCCGCTCGCCCTCTTCTTGGTGTACTGGTACACAAGCCTCCCTCCTACACCAATCACGCGGCACGCATCAGCACACGCGAATTCAGCGTACGAACAACGGAAGGCCTCGAATCGCAGCCTGGAAATCTGCCAAAGAGAAACCGCGGAGATCGGAGATCTCACCTGGGGTTTTGACAACCCTTGTCTGGTTGGACTTGGTGGCGTAGCTGTGCCGCTTCCGGTACGTCAGGCGCTGCACCATGGCGTCGACCTCCCTGTCGCTCGCTTCGCTCTGCGCGGAGGAGTGGGAGGCGGCGGCGGCGGCGGCTAAAACCCTGGGCGAGCAAAAGTGGTGGGCTGGTGGCTGGAACGAATAAAAGGGACGGTGCCGGAACCTGACCTAGATCGGACGGGTACGGGTTTCTTGATGTAAGGGTCAGGAAGGCTGGAAGTGGTATAACTTATTTTTCTCTCTGTATTGCTACGTCTCTCTACTTGCTCTATTTATTTCTCAGAACATCTTTTTTTTTTCAGATATAGGGAAAGCTAGCATTTACTCCCTCTCTTCAAAAATATAAGATATATTTTAACTTTGCATAAAGATTAAGATTGCATTTAAATTGAGAAACGTATGAAAGAAAATGACTTAGATACCCCACTTAATTTTCTTGAAAGATGAAATATAATACTTTGTGTGGGTAGTAATGAATAATTGCATATGGTTAAAAGAGAATAAATAGGAGTATAGAAGAAAAAACCTAATTAAATCTACATACAAGTCTTATATTTATAATAGACTATTCAAAAAACAAGCTGAGCGGTGCTTTCATGTTTTCCCTCTCAATACAAGTTGTACAAATCTTGAAGCAAACGAAGGGGTAAGTAATCATCATCTACCCTTCGTTGATGCTTTAATACTTGTGCAACTTTAAAAAAGAAAAACATAGAAGCACCTCTCAAATAAACTTTATAAACTTAGACGGAAGAAGTATTCATTAAAAGAGGTAATAAAACCTATCAGGATAACAAAAGAGGTTATACATTTTAAGAGGTGCTTTCATGTTTTTTTTTAACAGTTGCTTAAATATTAAAGCATGAATGAATGGTACATGGTGATTACTTATTCCTTCGCTTGCTTCAAGATTTGTACAACTTATATTAGGAGAGAAAGTATTGAAACATTACTCATACATTTTATCGAAGAACATAAACTATTGGTTCAGGGACCCATCAAGCTATGTATGCCTTGTTCACTGCACCCAAACAAATATGTGAGCTTCTATGTCAATGTTAGCCTGATGGTTCAAGGATGTCTATTTCTAGGAATTCTTGAACCATTGGATCAACGAGAAATCAGACACGCACGTCTCAAAGCTAATCTAAGGGGTTGTTTAACATAGCTCTAGTTTCACCAAAATCTGTGGAGTTGGTGGAGCAGAATGTTCCTACTTCAAAAATTTATGGAGCTGAAGTTGTGGGTACATTAAGAGTGTTTAGGTGAATCATCTTATTTACATTTTAAACTAAAAATATAAACTTAATTTACTTTATTTTAGCCTATAAATTTCAGATCTGATGTGAGGTTAAAATTAGAGCTCTGTCAAACAAGATCTAAAGATCAAGAAAATCGACTTGGCAAACCGTACCTCTTTTTAGAATAACCTATCCCACTCGACGATTCTTTACAGTTGCTGGACTGCGACCGGAACCGGTGTCCCTCCAGCCTGAATGCACCAAGACGGTTGCGGACAACTGCCCAGCTCGACCCGACCGGTAGACATCAAGCTCGCATACTATGCCAACACTGTGGTCGGCCCGTGCACACCTTCCATAGTGCCATGGTTGCCGATTGCTACCCACAAGCTCGGTGTCCGGTAAGCGCTAACGAGGCACGGAGCCGGTTGCTGGCTTGTGTGCTTGGCAAGCATGCATACCACGGCCCGTCCCGCGGAATGCCCTGTCGTTGCTTCCCCAGGCTAAGCCGGCTCCCCGCCGAAGCGCGCAGGCACCGATGCAACCGAGACGGCACGACCACTGCACTGGTGCAACGACAGTTGTATACACTACTACAGAAATAATTATTTAGGTCGATTCTTTTTTGTTAGCAGTAATCTTGATTAGTTAAATAATTTGTTTGGAGTTTGTATTATTTAGTTATCTGTGCATGTGTGTCAGGTAGTGGAGTAGTGTGTGTTGCAAGTAGAGTAATTAGTTAGCTGTTTAGAGGTCACGTGAGAAGTTAGCCGCATGCATACATGTGGCCTGCAGTCAGTTTGAAGACCGATTCATGCGCATGAGCTGCGTGAGTCTCGCATGAGTGAATGGCTTGTGCAGGAGAGGATGGATCGTGTGTGCGTGTGAGCACATGACCCGGGCAAGTTGTTATTGCCATGTGCATGTAAGCAGAATACTTAAGGCGTGTAATCGTTTTGTTTAAAGCCTGAGCAGTCAATAGAGAAAACACAAAAGGCGTGAGTCGCCGCAAAGAGTTCCGCTGTGTGTTTATGTGTGAAATTGTTTGTGTTCATCCTTCCTATTCCAATATTTTTTTATCTACATCGGTTTTAATGACGATACAAATTCCTTAGACAGTGATGACGAGCGGTTATTACGGTTGGTTTTCGCCCGATAGAGATACATGCTCATCTGGATCAAACCGAGCCAGAAGAATAATTATCTCTATCGGTTCCGAGCGTGGAACCGATAGAGATAAATCGCAGGCTATTTTCCTAAAACTTTACAGATTCATAGTATATTCACGTTCATAGTATATGTGCAATTGATAAATTCACAGTATAGATTGACAGTATATGCACAATTGATAAATTCACAGTATAGATTGACAGTATATGCACAATTGATAAATTCACGATATATTCGCATTCACAGTATACTTAGATTGACAAATTCACAGTATATTCACATTCACAGAACTATTGACAGTGTTAATTTATGAATATATACTCAATGCAGAAATCAATAAATAGCGCAATCCTCTAACGTAAGTCTTCTCATGATACATACTCAATGCAAAAATTAATAGCACAATCCTCTAACGTAACTCTCTTTAGGCAGTCCCGATGTCCCAGTAGAAGGCTCTTTGCCCCTAAGCAATTGCATCTACAATATCACACGGATTGTCCACTGATATAAGACACATACTTCTTGATACAAGAGCAATCATTTTTATAGCCATCTTTTGTCTGAAATATTTCCTGTTAGGTCATGAGGATACAATAAACTAGTTAAAATAATTCAGATGACAATACATTGAGAAGATATGATACCACAAATATTAATAAGTATACATTGAGAAACAACATTATTTGATAGATCAAGACAAGGAGAGACCTTAGGATTTTTTTGTCTACCATCATATGTGTCATAGTTTCCGCAGTAGAGGCTTTTTGGTTCTCGTTGTAGTTCCACAGCTCTGACACAGTGCCCATTTGTTTGATACCAATAACCAATTGACTTTCAGTGCTATCTCTTAATCCCTACAAAAGCAATCATTTTGTTGTGAAAATAAGCTATTTTGGTATATTATCAGTTACCATGTCAAATTAAATACTAGAAATATTTATATTATCTCTATAAACTCAGTTTTGACTTCTTACAACTCTGCATTCGTCTTGTGCTCCTTAATGATAAGTACATAGTTAAGAGATTTAATATCTTATGATTTGTCATCTATTTTTTTAGTTTTTGTTTCTTCTCATAAATCTTTTCAATTAACTCAGATTTTTCCTTCGATTGTTCTATCCCCACCTCAAGTTTTCGTTTAACGTCCAACAGCTTTTTCATGTCATCTATCTTCTTTATAGGCTTCATTTTATATGTGTGTGCAATTTTCAGTCATCAGGACATAAATAAATGTATGATGAATAATTGTAAAATAGAGTGCTATCAAGTGTCGAGCTACTGAAGGTTAGATCTTTAGCCTCTTCGCCACAAGGTGTAGGGCTGCTAGAGACTAATTTCTTACCTTCACTACATCAGGGGCATATAATCAAAACTGAACTAGATAATTAACTATGCAAATAAGGCCTTAAACTCTTAATTTCCTAAATTATGCATAGTTTGACCAAGTAGGTATAAAGTATTTAAATTCATTTTCACTATTCAAACGATCAAAATCAGATTATGACCAATTCGGCCAAGCAGGTATATCAACAATTGACTAAACAGGGGCTATGAACAAAGCAAGCTAAGCAATCATAATCAGTATATTCAGACGAAGGGGTGACACAGGCACTGTGGAACCGGTGAGGTCGAGGAGCGACACGGGCGAGGCAGAGCTAGGGGCGCACCACAGGAGCCGAGGAGGTGGATGGGCGACGCAGGCACCGTGGAGCCGAGGAGGTTGAGGGGGGTGACACGGACGAGGAGAGGCGGAGGGGCACGATGCGGGCAAGGAGAGAATTCCTTTTTTATAGAATAGAAGGGAAGCCGAGAGGTAAGCGCGAGGTGTATGTCTCAGCTTTTGGTGGTATTTGAATGCATCGGGAGGAGAAGCCGGGAGGTCAAGCGCGGGAAAGCGTTTGGTATTACTATCCTGATCGATTCTAACTTCAAAAACCGATCATGATGATAATCATTAGTATCGATTCTGACCTTAGAATCGATAGTCGATAGTCATCACTATCGGCACATCACTATTGGTTCTGTGGTAAGACCGATAGTGATGTTTTACACCATATTCCTTACTCACGCCGAATAATATATCATTATCAGTCTTTTTCCTGAAAAGTTGGGAACCGACCTAGATGAAAAGATAGTGTTATATCATTCTGTAGTAGTGATATACACTCCATCTAATCTAGAGACAAAACTAAAGACGGCTTCTACAATGATTTGTCTGTTAAGCTTGTCTCTATGAGACCTCAAAATCTTTTAATTATAGTATAGAAAATATTTGTCATCGATAATAACTCATATAACAATGTTTTGTGCTGTTTATATACCCTAAATTCATGGGCTTGAGTTGTCTATTGAGAAGAGATAGCTACACTCTCTTTCCTCCTCTCTCTCTCTCCCATGTCAGTAAAAATTATATATGGCAAAACTTATAGATGACTAACATTTCATCATTGTTCATACCTTTGATTAAGAATAAGTAGTAGTGGGCAGCAGTTACCAATACCATATATGGGAATTCTCCTTTCTTACCGCCAGCACCCAGCATCATGGTAAATTAATTGAAGGATAGGCATTCATGCACGTCTGAACTTTGAAACCGACTTACATATTGGAAACTTGAGTTACACTTAGGTACACACACACACACCGCAACTTGTGTGTTGCGGCAACCTTTGCCCGTTCTTTCCTTGGCATCTCTGTACAAGTATTTCTGTAACAAAATCGTTTGAACTCCAAAAGGTAGAACAACTCAAACCTCAAGAGAAAAGGGTGCTAAAAGAAGAAGAAGAAAAAGGGGAACAAAGAGATCATTGACCCTTCAAGTCTGAGCATAGATCAATCATGGGCCCGATCAGCACTTGTTGTGTATCGGATCGGACCCTCTCCGGACCCGCCGCTTGCTCATCCTGTCAGCGTCGAACACCGTCGAAGGAGAAGAGCCGGTCGCCGCGGGCTTCTTGGAAGCGTCGAGGCTAGCGGCGGCGGCGTCATTGCTGCCCTCGACTAGCTTTCGCGGCCGCTCAGCTCGTAAGGCACCCCGGTTGCTCGTTCGGACGAAAACGCCCGGGCTTCTGCCGGCGAGAACCTCGGAACTGGAGACGACAAGGGCAACGAGGACGAGAATAGCCAGTGCAGCAGGGCTGAGGACTCTCATTCTCTTCTCCCCCTTGTAACAACTGAGGTGATGACACACTACCTAGCTAGCTTTGCGACAGAGGTATGGAGGCGGTGGAAGCTTCGATCATCTCTGTTACAATGGCCGCCTTGTGTAGTTGTGTGTGCCTTTGTTCTGCTAGATATAGGACTCCCTAGCTAGCTAGGTCACATCTGTAATTGAGACGGGTGAGATCTCGGTCCAAACTCCAAAAGCATAAAGCCCTCAAAGAGATGGACATTGCACACCCAACAAGGCAACAAATCGCTTTATACTCGAGGGTGGTTTCTTGCTTGTGCATTTGCATGTAAACCCCGTGGCCTGGTAAAAAATACAAGGGTTTTGGAGGTTATACCTAAGAAGCTACTAAAATCTACGTGCGTGAACGAATTAGGATTGGTAAATGCAGGACTTTGCGTTAGTAATCGACGCGGAAGAAAAGAAGGGTGGCCGTGCCCACGAAGAAAAGAAAGCGTTGCGGTTGTATTCTGCGTTACTGTGGACGCTATTTTAAAGATTCTGCCAGGTGGAAAACAAAGATGTTGGGGACTGGCAATAGCTATCCTTGGAGTCGGTCAGTCGGAGACCAGGATTGTTGGTTTCTTTTTTCTTTCTTGTTCCTCCTCCTTTGTTTTTTTCCCCTTTGGGTTGCAGACCACCCAATCCAAACTGCTGCTTTGATCTCTGTGTGTGGTACTTTGGAAGCTTCTCTCTGAAGCAAGGAGCACGTTTCCCCATGCCAAAAACAACGCAAATCTCCTGGTTGTGCCGTGCTTTAGCTTGTCCAGTGCTAGTAGAGCTCCCGTTGCTTTATGTTGTCTCTTCTTTCATCATTCTCGGCTGCCTCGCCGCTTGCCGCCGTTTTGCTGCCTTGGATAGAGCGGGTGTGTGGGTCAGTGCAAAACCAAAAGCCGAAGGCCGAGGCTCTCCCGTTCAAAGATCCAAAGAGGCGCGCCACGCCACGCTGCACAGCGAAAGCCTCCCACTGTTGCCGCTCGCAGCGACATTCCCTCCTCCCTTCCTCTTTTGCTTTCTCTTTGGACAATCCCTCCGTTTAACTTAAGAACTTTTTACCGTAACTAAATTCAATATAGACATTCATTCTTTTCTATTCAACTAGTAAGGTGGCCTATGCAATTACGCGTGCATTATCCTTTAAATATGTTTAAATGACTTGACAATATATATGTGATTTTTTTTTAAAAATAAGATTATTGTAGAACTCCATTTTTGATATTTTAATATTAATATATCATAAGAGAGAATATACTCACTCCGTTTCCCAATACCGGTCACATATGACCGAAACTTTCTTCCCTAAATAATTGCATAGCAAAACAGTAAATATAACACAACAAAATATTTTCTATTTATATCATCATCTCTTTATTTCATTATTACAATGATTGTCTCTTTCATTGGGTACCACTTTTAATACACATCACATTGCTGGTACCAATATAGCGAAGTGAACACTTGTTGATGTATCACCCTCTTAATTCTTCTATGCCGTGGAAGTCCACTAAGTAAAGGGTGAGGATGTTTTCGTTTTTTGTGAGAATTTAAGTGTATTCTATTTTTTTCTTAGCGATTGTAAAAAACATGCCATCGACTTTTTATTATATAATAGATTTTGACTAATAATGTATACCTCATTTTACTTTTTTTTCAACATGACCATTAATAAAACTCGTATAGATAGCGAGCATTATCTATAGAGAAAAAGAGCTCTGAAGAATAGCTTTGATTGGAATCATGGAGGGCCGATACTACAATTTATGCAATAGCTTGGAGATGTGTGCTTCAGAAATACATCAAATGCTTGCCTCTTCTAAAGACAAGGTTAGATCAAGGGTTTCAATACCTCTTCGGATAGTGAAGGTAACCTTATCTCCAAAACCATAATTATCCAGAACCCTCAACAGGTCAGATTTACCTTTGATCTGCGCCGGAAGTGACAATATGAGAAACAGAAGGGTAAGACTATCGGAAGTCGGAATCACATACTGGTATCTGCATAAAAGCCTAGCGGAAGAATATAAAGATCAAATGAAACGTAATCAAGAAACACTCACAGGTTTACCATCCACTGCAACAATGATATCACCAAGAACAATGTTACCAGCAAAACCCCTGCTGGTAGGAACTAGACCTGCTTTTGCAGCAGCACTGCCCCCAGGAACCTACAGAAAAAGAAAAATTCTGATGGGGTTGGGGGATACTAGTGCCAATAAAACATTGATAGAATCCCGTTTGGCCAACAGAACAGACGAGGTACCACCACTTCAATCTACCTGCAGTATAAGAGCTCCATTGCGAACGTTAAGCTGATATGCAATTGGATCAGAAGCGAATTCCACATTCAAGCCAGCACGGCGAACCTTAAGATACAAATGTAAACATAACTTACGATAAAAGAAAATACAGCAAATGAGCACATATGCCAGCAATGAACAATAAAACAAACGATCGAATGATAACAGTGATCTAACTTGCTTATTCATACTCTAGATTTTTGTGAAGAAAACCTTTAAGGGATTGCAGAGTATTTAAATGCAAGTATTTTTTTCAGGAGGGGGAGGCATAATTGGTATGCAAAACATAGACCAAAATAATTTCAATGATCTCTATGACAAATGCTCCTATATTATTTACAGAACCTGATCGGCTGAACCTTTTCCTCCTACTACAATTTACCTTTCTATAAAATTAACATTGAACTTCTTTTCAAAGCATTTATTTACAATCATAATACATGTAGGTACTGGACCTTTTTTTTAACAAGTGGTACTGTACAATTTCAACATAAACAAATACAGACAAGGATCGTAAGAAGGCAACATCTTATTTATAAAGATCTCCCATCTATAAGATGATGTTCTATGCATGAAAAATATACTTGTCAATTGTTATCAACAAAAGCATAACACATGATTATAAGGCCACAATAAGAAAAAATGGTATTAAGTTGATAATGTGACTGAAAGATGCCCAAGCAACATACTTTTCCAAACTGAATTAATTGAGGAGCTATTTTAAGTACAGTTGATGATGGGATGGCGAAACCAACACCTGCGGATGTTCCTGCAACATTGAAGAAATAATAGCATCTCAGACTAACCTAGAAACTACAGAAACAGGTAGTTAAATTGGATGTAGTTGAATATGATACATGCACTAGTCTGATTGGCAGCTTCAAGGAGAGGTAATCTACAATTGATATATGAATGTATTACTAAGCAAATAGTTACAAGTAAAAAACACTTGGCCTCTAGGATGCAAGCAGATGGCAAGTTAGAAGAATGCTATGATGAAAAAAAATAATTTAATCATGATAACACTCACTGATCACCTCACCACAAACAGAAAATCATTTAAAACCATCACCAATAACAGTCAGTACAATGAACAGAGTAATCTAGAAAATGAAACTAAAATACAGCAATCTAAGCGAGGTTCGCAATCAGCTGGTTAAGATCATGATAATTAACAGTGGCTGAGCTTTTGCTAATGTTATATACACTCTTTCTAGTGGTAATGAGCATAGTGGCGGAGGTACAGTTCAGCTATAGAAAGCAGAAACATTTGCTAACAACTCCTCATCATGAAATAAATTACTTAGTTTATTGATTGAGATACCGAACCATGTTTGCAGTGCACTTTTGACAGATACATCGCAAAATGGAAGTAACCTAACCTGTCTGAGTGAAAATTGCTGTGTTAATACCAATCATATGCCCCTTCGAATCTAGCAAAGGACCACCACTGCATCAAGGTTTATCAGAGTACATGGTTAGTAAAATGCTTTGTATTTCCTTTTTAGCTAAAGAAATTAGACTGACTCATATTTAATAATTTAATGAATTAATATATTTCCTACAAGTTCTACATATAGTGACACATAACATATAAACCACCACTTCCAATGACTGATCCATTTCAAGACATGGATTTTCTTTGTCCCAGAGTACAGGTAACAGATAGCAAATCACCTGTATGAAGAAGATAATAATGGTCGAGCTTATATCTTGAATGTGGTAGGTTAAATAGTTTACTGAACGGATTTCACAAAGAGGTTAGTAAATTTAAGTTAGTCGAGCACTCGAACTTACAACTTGAAGAGGATGTGCTATAGTTCCAGATTAATATGATAACTACTGATATGATCACTATGCCAACTGCCATAGCTGGAATTTCTCTCCAAGTCTGTGCATCCTGATTTCTAATTACTTAAAAGAGTAACAAGTTTTACTTGTTTAGTCTGTGTATTAACATAAAACCCAAGTCATTGTTTTGCTCTTCTGCATTAGACAAAGATCCCCACTATTGTGCAATTTGTAATGTAATATTGAGTAGAAACCATAAACAGTACGATTGTCAAGTTAGGTGAAAAGTTGTGATGAAATGTTTGGGATTGTCCGTAAGTAACGATCAATATAACATAAAGATATGACCATTACTGAAAGCAGTGCCACTAGCAGTAGTTTCTGTTGGAATTAATGCTGAATTAATTCATTGAAAGAAGTCAAAGGGGTGTTGAGTTGAGTGTATGGTCATTAGTACCATATTGCTTAGCTAGGTGGAGTGCAACCAACATATAAGGGGAGTTCATGCATGGACTCTAGTATGAGTTGGTGGCAAGGCTAGAGGTACACATGGTTGGCTTTGCTAAGCTATGTACACACACGCACGCGCGCGCACGCATATATCGCGTATTTCGCGTGTTTATCGCGTGACTTGTGACTTGCGACGACGCGCGACCGTGACTGAGACGTGCTAAGTGTACATAACCTTTTTGCCACGTGTACCGGTTATGCCACATCACCTTACACCTCGACTGCTGACGTGGCGCTGCGGACTCGGGGAGACGCGCGTTTTCGTGCGGTTAGTCCGTTTGCCCACGTTGCGAGATTTCAGGGGGTTGTTCCTGGAATTGTGGCAGATCGGCTGGTTTTTCGCAAGGCAGTTTCGGTTCGCAGTTTCTTAAGGGAGACGTCCCTGTTCGTGAGGAGAGGCGTGACAGAAATCAATCTCGTTCTCTCCAACGCTTCCTCCGCTTCTTGCCGCTGAGTCATCCGATCCCTTCTCTTGTCGTGCAACAAGCGTGAGGAGAGCGAGGTCTCCGCTCCGACGCCGGTAATTTGACGCCTCGCACGGAGACCGGCGATCGTTTTTCGAAGCGCCGCACCGCGCGATCGCCGCCTTCTTCTTCGCTCGTTCGTCGCGCTCGCAAGCAACTTCCGCTCTTCGTCAAGCCCTCGGTGAGTGTTCGACTAGGCAATTCTTAGTCCAAGTGATCCCTTTTGTGATTAGATCTTTTGAGAATGCATGCTGCTATGATAGTTTTGTTTACATCTATGTATCTTTTGGGCTATCTAACATCTGTAGGCATGTTTTCTTCACTAGCATGTTTTGTCAATTTGCTGGCTGCTAGTAACCATGTTGTAGACGCAATATTTATCATGTTCTTATTGCGTATCTTTGGAATTAAATTAATGTTATGCCATGTTAATTTTCCAACAGTTTCTACAACAAGTTCCGAAATTGAAATGCAAAATTTGATTGAAATAGGTAGTCAATTGAAAAAAAAATCATTTTAAACCATATCCACAAACCTGTTCCCAGGGTTAATAGCCGCATCTGTTTGAATTCCACCACCAATTGTCACTCCAGCTTGACTGAAAATATCTCGATTTAAACCACTGATAACACCAACAGTGAGAGTATGGTCAAAACCAAAAGGATTTCCAATAGCTAAGCATTGCTGACCAACTCTTAGAGCTGAGGACTGTCCCACATTAATAGGCTTCAAGAGATCTGTAGGGGCGTCCACCTATAACATGTCCATGTATGAGATATTAAAAGAGAAACTGTTTGGAAAGATGTTTTCCTGTATAGCCATGAATTAATCAACATAACTATAATTGACTACAATTGAACTCAGGTGAATAACTGAATATCACAAAAGGACTTTAAACTCCAACAGAACCCAAAACTCGCTTCCTGAGTGCCTGTTTCCTGTACTAATAAAACTATATAATCTATCCCTTCCAACACCTGTCCTTGAACTAGAATGGGACAGGGTGGGCATAAGGTTAGCAGGTAAACATGATTATCTCAGTACTCTAAACCTTGGCAGAATTTCCCAAATAGAACAAAAGACAATACATACAAAAGGTATGTATTCTAAATTAAATCCATATTCAAATCACCTCCTATCACTAACATCTCAAGTAAAAATATATATGCTTGCACGTCATCTATGTAGAATGGCAGGGACAAAAATAAATTACAGGGAAGAAAAGGCTAAATTGTTTGGCAAAAGAGATATGGAATTTTCATGTTTAGCTTTCTGGGTCCATGACATATGTCATGTGACTATGTGAGTAATATCTAAGTACATTAATTTGATGGTTATGACAAAAGGATTTGATTGAGAAATTTGTATAAGACAAAGAGATGGGATGAAATTGAATGAGAATCAAGACGTTGTACATGGAAATGAGATAAGGCCATATGGATGAGCTGTGGTGAACATTACACATAGACAATAATTATCTCTATAAATGCAGCAGTATTTTTTTAATTAAATCCTGATCCTTGATTCGGAACAACTATTCAAAAGATGTTTTACCTTAAGAACAGCAAGATCCTTAGCACGGTCTGCACCAACCAATTTGCCTTCAAAATTTTTCTGTATCCTTTCAGGTAAATACAGGAGAGCATTTACTATTAGTTGGTGTGCATATACAAGGAATACTGTCACCTCATCATAGTTTTCATTCACCCTAGCAAGTGTAGTTATATAAGAATTTACCCTTCGGCAGCAAGAATGTTGACACGTGCAACAACTTCACCAGGCTTTGGATTTTTCGAAAGAGCATTGCCAACCACTGCCATCATATCAACATTGCAAACTCATGAATATATCAAAAATAAAATACAGTAAATTGTGGTGTAACAAGATAACGCCAAGCACAGTAATCATATGAGAAGTAGAACATATTGCTCATATATCGTAAATATATAATTGTTTGATTGCCATACCATGATAATTTGTAACAATATGTCCAGAATCATCCCAAACTACTCCAGAACCATTTCCTTCAGGGATCTACAATGAATGTTACAAAGTTTCTTTCAAACAAGAGCTTCTCACATCTTTATTAAAATTATTAGTATCATTTACAGATGCTATCTGCAAAAGATACCCAAGAGAACAAATCGGCTATTCTTTGTCTAACTTTATCTCTATCAACTATTAGGTGTGGAGAATGTACCCTGCCTGGTATATCATACTCTAGTGCTTTTAGGGAACCATGCTTGTAAACCCTTTATTAATTCTTACAACATTAACAAATACTGTTGAGTCTAATCTTATAATATGTAAGCATGATTTTAGTTTACCTCGACAACACCAGTTACATTAAGCTGGGGGCGCAGTGTTGCATCAAAAATGTTGACAACTGAGTAAGTATTTGTTTCAAAAAGCTGTGCGATCCGTTTCTGCCATAAAATCAGTCAGATCCAAAGAAATATAAATATATTTTAAGAACAAGTGAATAGGATAAAGTGGGTTCAGCTGAGCACTGACCTCAGTTGGAAATAATGGACCAGATGGAAAAATCTTAGGAGTTACATCCTCAATTTTAACAGATGGATCACTCAAAGCAAGTGCTGTAATAAGAACTATCAAGTTATAAAAGCCCACACCATGAACAATCATAAAGTAACCCAACTACAGGGGAGAAATCACCTAGCAGGTGACATCGAATCAATTTCTATTAACACCTAAATTACCATGTCACTTAGTCCGAACCTGAGAAGTACCTTGAAGAATGTAAGCAAAAACAAAAGGCTGACAATGCAACAATCTTCCTCTTTGACGCAAACAATACAGTTTTGCTTGACATTTCACCATGTTCATATGTTTCCCTCACTGACCTGGAAGATTAATAAAATTCATGTACAAAATTCATATACAGATAAAAAAAAGTAAAGCAAATGAAAATTTTGTGAGAAACCAACAAAGTGAAAACTGCTGAAAAATATACGGTTCTATATTTCATGAAGTGCGGCCAACTAGTGAGATTTAATTTAGGATGGAAAGAGTGACAGGGACGTACAAAATGCATTAGCACTGATATATTGTTTTTAAAAGGTTTAGCACTCATAGTATACTACAATCAGAAAACATGGGAGAACGTAACTGCTAACAAGACGTGCAATCAGACTCGTACCATCTAACCCAGTGCAAAACTACCAAACACGTCGTCAATTACTAGCGAGAAATGAAACGGCACATAAATGGAACCATCCCCTGTAATCCCAGTACAAGATGCCACAAAGTTAGCATGCATTGTAAAAATTGATACCGGAATGGAAGCAGCCGCTACTAAAGTCTAAATACGAGCAAAGTATGCAGCAATTCAGATTTTCCTGATGTGCGGTGCGGTGCGGTGCGGCAAGAGGTAGGCAGGCAGACCTCGGAGGAGGAGCTCCTTCGCCGTCGCGGTGTGCAGAGGCGGCGCAATCGACAACCACCCTCCGGAGGCCGAAGCGCCTTCCCGGGGCACGCGCGGCGGCCACACTGCCGGGCGCGGCGCAAAGGAGCAAGTGCATCGAGAATTGGGAAGCAGGGGTTCTGTGGCTCCAATGTGTAGGTGTGTGTGGCGTAAAAGTTCCGACTTCCAGCTAGTGAGATGATGTGGGGAATTGTGGACGGAGGGAGTCAGGGAGGACGGCATTTCGCGCCTTAGTCCACGATATATGTTGTTATTGCACATCTCTCCTGTGAGGTAAGGGGCTGCGGGGGTAAATGGTTGTTTTATTTTTATTTTCATATTTTTTAATGGTAACGAAAACGAAATCGTAAAACCCTGAAACGAAAACAGATAGTGACGGATGTGGAGCGGATATGAAAATAAAAGTGGAAAATTCCGCAAAAAAATAGTACATGATCACAATATACATGACTGTAAAAATAATGTAACTCGTTCCACCTTTAAGGCGGACACAAGAATAATGTTATATTCACCGGTATCATTAGAAAGTTTTTTCTCAAGTTTGTCAGCTAAAGTCTCGCTATTTGTCCCTCATATTAGACGATCATGCCCTCATCCATATCATTATCATCGACATCCTCTTACTCCTCCAACAATAAAGGTGTATTTGAGACCCCGGATTTACCATCCTAATCTCCGTATTTCAGACTAGTCCCGGATCGGTTGCTAGTACACACAAGAAGCAATGATTATCATAACGAATGTAACGAAGAGAAAACGAAATATAGCATAACCATAAATTACCACCACATGGCTAATTATTACATCTCCGGTCACATGACCAAAGTTCTCAAAGAATGAAACACAAAAAAACAAGATAGAACCCAAAAGACACCACAAAGCGATTTACTAGGAGCGCGCGCTTAGTTATCTTGGCGACGCCACAAGCTCCTCATCATAGAACTCACTGTCTTCAATCGCATCTTGGTAATTCTCTCGATGACAAAATTTTGTATAGCATGTGAGTACAAACGTACTCGCAAGCCCGGGAAAATGCATCATGAAGGGCTTACCAAGGAAGGCTTAATAGGTTCTTTTGCACAAAGCCGATTTAACAAACATTATTAATAATAATTTTCACAAAGCAATTTTAACAATTATTTGTACAATTGAAATTATTACTAACTCTAGTGAAGGTTCCAACTACCAACACTAGTATACGTGCTCTAACCGCCACTTTGAAAGATCTTGTTTAACCATCACATGACTCCATCTGTCATGATTCAAAACAGTTCCATCTACCGGTTGGCTCAATCAGCCAAATAAACATTCGAGAGTTCTAACCACTCCCGAATTCCCAAAGCATCGCTTATTTTGAAAACCAAAACCAAGTCTACCAAGATGAAAGCATTCTTCGCTTTGCCTTTGACCGTAGGCACGGCTATTCAATAGATTTACTCTGCAGAGGTGTACACTTTACCCACAAGACATGATCATCTCTTTAATGCCAAGCGCTACGAACACACTTCCTTTGGTGTGCTTACAGAGATCATGACAAGACCTTTACAATGTATACGCCTAACCCGACCCACCACCGAGGTTTCACCACTGTTAGGGTTCCATCCACCCAATCTGAAGCCCCTCTTGCGCCGTGTGAGAAATACGACATGCCTCCATCCGCACTCACATTCCACCAACCAAGAGTCTAAGTTAGGTTTCTACAAATTATTTAGCCAGTCGTACCCATTATAGACTTGTGGTTGCACTAATGCTTAGAATGGACAATCATAAGCGTCACCCTTAAATTGATTAGGCGGCTTTCACAAACCAAAACCGGCTCCATCCGCACTACCGACAAACCATTCCGCCCCAATCTAAACCATTTTTATTTTATTTTTATTTTACAATCACAGCAGCAATCACCTTGCTACGCTTTGATAAAACACATTTCAACAACATTTTAGAATTTATCCCATCATAGGTATTTTGATCAACGTCAATCCTAAGCACGATCTACCGTACTAAACAAGGTTAATCACATAATACATGATTTCATGATTAAATCTTAGGGTTACAAAGGCATGGTAATCAAACAAAGAAGGATGTTATTTCAAATGGGCATAACTAACATTCTATATTTTAACATCATCGGTTTATGTAAATAGCCATGCAAGTTGCAAACTTTTTATAAAACAGATTATAAACAATGGGATCAACGTGCTTCAAGGAGACTTGCCTTCGTCAATGAAGTGCGCTGCATTTGCTCGAGGTCTTCTCCTTCGTCGGCGATTTACGACCGCTTCTTCGACTACGCGCAAAACGGTGCATGAAATGAATAAAATAAAATAAATAGAAACTAAAAATTATAATAAAAATATCGCGATAGAGGATGAATTTAGAAATTTGAATCACTCGATTCGAGTTACGACGGAGGAGAAACAATTGTTTGAAGTTGAATTAGAAGGAAAAAAGCAGAAAAACATCAGAGCAAAGACTGCTCATTCATTCGAGAACAGAGCAAAATCCATGGCGCATGGGGATAGGGCCAGGCGGCGGCCGCCAATGAAATGGAAGATAGGGTGAGCATCATGAAGAGCTCGACGCCGCGAATCCAAAGGTGAGATCGGATTTCAAGAGGCTTACCGAGACGACGAACCGACGCCGCAAAGATGGTTAGGCTAACGGTGTTCAAACGCCAAATTCGTCGCCGTCCCGTAATGAAACCCAAATTTTCTTGAGGGCTTTTGATCTTTGCGACAAGATGCACGAAATGACGCGAACGGAATTTGATTTGGCTCACCGGATCAAAAGTTGGCTCGCCGGCGTCTTTGGTCGACGTTGGGCATGGTTTTCGCGAGTTTTGGAAAAGAAAACGGCACTAAATCAAAGGGCAAAGTGAGCATGGGGTAGAGCACAAGAAGACGAAGCTTTTGAGTACCCGCACGCCCGGTGAGGTGAAGAAACGCCGAGATAATGACCGAGCAATAAATTATCATTAACGCTTAATTGCGCCGTTTCGCTCGGATTAAGGATGGGTAACGGCAGGAATTGAATCCTTGCATCAATACGGTCGCAACGCTTCAACTCTCCCTTGATTTGATGTGAAAATGAAGAAGTTATAAATATTTTTCTTTTTGGACATTGAACAGAGCTACGGAAAAAATCCTCAGTCTGGAGGTTGAAGACGAACCGCTGCTCGACGAGTGGGTCCAAATGAATAGTGTTGAGAATAAAGCGCGAAGGGTAAAATAGATAGAAGCCTCTAGAAATCTTGGAAAATTCTCAAAATACTATGGAATATTTGGAACCTAACAAAATTGGTTTCGGAATTGTTTTAGAGAATTTTGAAATTTAGATAATTTCGGACGAATATAATGGATTTGATGAAAGCGAGAGATAAAATAGCAAAGAGACTCTATAAATCTTGGAAAATTTTCCAAAACCATTATAGAATATTTGAAACCTAATTCAATGTATTTTGAGATTTTTGGAGTATTTTGGAACTCGGGTGAAATTTTGGATAAGGACCGAAATATGAAATTTTAACTTTGCGGACAATAAAGAATTGAACTCCAGTTTCGGGAGGATATGGGTGCCAGGTTAATTAGAACACCGATGAAGATCCAAATTTTGAATTTAAAAAATTTTAAAATAATTTTTGGAACAAGAGAAAATCTGGGATGTTACAAACCTACCCCCCTTAGAGAGAATCTCGACCCCGAGATTCGGACGGAGAAAGAAAGAGATCGGAAACTCGGCTCGAGGTCCTCTTCTCTCCCAAGTTGCTTCTTTCTCGGAATGGTTGCTCCATCGAACTTTGCAAAACTTGATCACACGACTTGGGTTCTACACTCCGCTTCATCCAAGATTCGACGGATACTCGGGATAAGAGAGATCTTCCTTTAGTTCCATCTCTTCAAATGGCAATCGTTCTTCGTGCACTCAAGACATTTCTTTAGCTGAGAAACATGGAAGACATCATGCACATTTGACAACCGGAGAGGAAGTTTCAACTTATAAGCAACTTCTCCTCTTCCGCAACCATCGAAATGGACCGATATAGCGAGGTGCAAGTTTCCGCTAACTCAAACGACGATTCCCTTTAGGGTGAAACTTTCAGATACACATGATCACCAGTGCAAAGCTTAAATCCCGACGACGATTATCGGCATAACTTTTCGCGCTTTGATCGAGCTATTTTTAAATTCGACGAATCACTCTCACTTGCTCTTCGCTTCTTTCGTAATATCGGGCCCGATTACTTGTCCCCTCTCGTCTCTTTCCAATACAACGGTGTTCGCATTTTCTTCCGTAAAGAGCTTCAAAAGGTGCCATCTTTAAACTTGATCGTAATCATATTGTACAAGAATTCGCATACGACAAATTCGATCCCAAGATGAACTGTATGTCAAAGCACAAGCTCTCAAAGATATCTTCTAGTATTTGATTTATCCTTTCCGTCGACCATCCGTCTCGAGGATGGTATGCAAGATCAAGTTTAGGTTTGTGCCTGAACCTCATGCAACTTCGCCAAAACCTCGAGGTAAATCGGGAACCTCGATCCGACACGATCTTCTTTGGCACACCATGCAAACATACAATTTTGTCCATGTATAGCTCTGCGAGTTTATCACCGTAATATGTTGTCTTCACAGAATAAAGTGTGCAACCTTAGTCAATCTATCCACAATAACCCATATTGAATCATATCCGACTTAGTTCGGGAGTCCTGATAAAATCCATTCCTATTTCTTCCCATTTCCAAACAGAATCGCAAGGGTTGTAATAATCCTGCTGGTCTCGATGCTCTGCTTTAACTAATCGACAAATATCACAACGAGCCACGAAATCACCAACTTCTCTTTTCATATTCGACCACCAATATTTTTCTTTCAAATCCGAGTACATTTTCGCATTTCCTGATGAATAGAATAAATGTAATCATGAGCCTCTTTTAAAATCACATCTTTGATTTCTTTCTCGTTAGGAACTACAATTCTTTTCCAAACCAAATGGTACCTTTCTCATTCTCGTAAAATTCAGAAATTTTCCTTTCTTCATACCATCTTTTAGGTCTATGATACCACTATCATTCTTTGAGCCTCTCGATCCGATCTTCCAGGGTTGAGTGCACTTGACATTGAAAATGCAACCTTCATTTACCAATTCCAAGTTGAGGCGTCTGAACTCTTCATGAAGTGTTGGCTGACTTTCCTGAACCATAACATTGTTGCAATAAATTTTCCTACTTAAAGCATCCGCAACAACATTAGCTTTTCCGGGATGATAATGGATGCCAATATCATAATCTTTAACTAATTCCAACCATCTTCTCTGCCTCAGATCGAGATCCGGCTGAGTAAAAATGTATTTCAAACTCTTATGATCCGTATAAATCTCACATCGATTCCCAATCAAATAATGCCTCCAAATTTTGAGTGTGTGCACAACTGCTGCTAACTCCAAATCATGAGTTGGGTAATTTTCTTCATGGGGTCGCAGTTGTCTTGAGGCATAAGCTAAGACTTTACCTTCTTGCATCAATACACATCCGAGACCTTGCTTTGAGGCATCGCAGAGAAACTTCAAAATCCTTATGAATATCCGTGAGAACAAGTCTTCGTGCCAAGTTAACCTCTTCTTCAATTCCTCAAAACTTTGTTCACAAGATTTAGTCCATTCAAACTTCTTCTCCTTCTTCAAAAGTTGAGTGAGAGGTCTCGCTATCTTGGAAAAACCTTCAATAAAATGCCGATAATAGCCTCGCCAATCCAAGAAAACTTCGATATCCTAATGCACTTGGGTTGCTTCCAATCCAAAACGCCCTTCACCTTCATAGGGTCTCTCGCTACTCCTCCAGTGAAATAACATGACCTAAGAAAGCAACTTCCTTCAACCAAAAATCACATTTATCGAACTTAGCATACAAATGATGCTCTCGAGCTTTTCCAAAATTATCCTCAAATGATCCTCATGCTCTTTCTCATTCTTGGAATAGATAAGAATGTCATCAATAAAAACGACAACAAACTTATCCAAAACTCCATAAACACCTTATTCATCAAATTCATGAAATATGACGGTGCATTTGTTAAACCAAAGGACATCACCAGTAAACTCGCATAATCCATAGCGGGTAGTAAAGGTCGTCTTTGGAATATCTTCTTTTCTTATCTTGAGTGATGATATCCTCGATCTTAAGTCTATTTTTGAGAAAACTCGAGCTCCTTTCAACCGATCAAATAGATCATCTATCCTTGGCAAAGGATACTTATTCTTTATTGTGACCTCATTCGGTGATCTGTAGTCTATGCACATTCTCGATCGCCATCCTTCTTCTTAACGAAGATTACCGGCACCCCAAGGTGATGAACTTGGTCTTATAAATCCTTTCTCCTGCAGTTCTTCAATCTGCTTTCTTCATCTCTGCTAATTCATTAGCAGTAACCGATAAGGCCTCTTCGAGATAGGAGATGTACCTGTACAAGCTCAATCATAAACTCAATATCACGGTCAGTGGCATACTGTGCAAATCTTCCGGGAATACATCCGGTATTCATTCACTATGGGCACATTTTCCAAAGATGTACCTTTTAGTCTGGTTGGTACTACCCCTTAGAGGAGAGATTAGACAGAACTCCACTCAATTCCCTCAGACTAGTAAGGAGATAGCTCTACTAGCACAGCCTATCCGACCTTTGTACTTGGTTAACCACCATTCCAAGGATTACTTCTATACCCTTAGTATCCAATAATATTAAGTTCGCTAGAACTTTGCCCTTTATAATTATGTCTATTTTTGGACAAATAGCGCTTGTTTTAGTTCTTTACTGTGGATTGAACTAGCAAGGGATTTCTAAGTCGAATCAGTATCCCATCCATGCTTTCTAACCAAATACTGATATGAATGAATGCGAAGCACCGTAATCAAACAATATCAAGCGAGAACCGAATTGACGAAGAACTTACCATACACCACATCAAAGCGCCCCGAACTTCTTCAAGAAGGACGTGATTAACACGCCCTCTTCCGATGGTGCGAGAAGTACGCGGAGTCTGCGGCGTTCCTCTTCCCGTAGTCTTTGCCGGGCACGAGCCGAGTAGATCCTGTGTTGAACCAATCGGGTCACACCGACGCTTCGGGGACAAGCATTAGCGTAATGTCTCATCTCCTGCAGCTTAAAGCATTGACTCCTGCAGATTGCCGCGTTGTTCTTCCGAACTTGATTTCTGATTGCGCCAGGGCTTGAGTGAACTGACGAGGAGTTGACATTGGGGTCCTGGAAGTATTGGTGACTACTGGCCTACTGGACTGAGGCTGGAAGAAACGGGGTTTGGAGCTACTAGCACCATGCTGCGCTTGAAACATCAACTTCCTCTTTCTTGATTCAAACAGCTGACGCTGAGCATCCTCTTGGATCAAAGCCTTGTTCACCATGTGCTGGAATGAAGGGAAGTCATTTGATACCAGCTGAACTTTGATATTGGGGTCAAGGCCTTCCATGAAGCGCCAGATCTTAGCCTCATCCGTGGCAATATCTTCGGTAGCATAACGAGAAAGTCGGGTGAACCGATTCGATATTCGAGATCGAAAGGTTTTCTTGTTGCGACTTGTGAAACTCATGCCTCTTCATTTCCAAAATCCCTTGGGAATATGGGTAGCCAAAAGCTTCCACAAATTCATTCCAAGTGATACTGGCTTCCTCGTAAGGCGTGTGGTAATTTTCCCACCAACTTGCAAAGTTCCTTTCAAATGATGAGAGGCATATAAGACACTCTCAAATTCATCACACTTTGGGCTAAGAAAAGCTTTTTTCTACATCTTTTAACCAATCGTCGACCTCCAAAGGGTCCACCGATCCTGCGAAAGTTGGGGTCCGGTCCTCATGAATTCCCGAACTTAGATCGGGTGGCTGAGCTACGACTGAGCTGGGATTGCTTGCGGCGGATTCAACGCATTTTGCGCCAAAGCTTGCAGAATTTGCATTTGCATGGCCATCATCCGCTCCATGCTTGGCGGTGGTTCGGGGTGGGGTGGCACTTGGTTCTGCTATACCGAGGAGGTGGCACTTGGTTCTGCTGCCCACAGAACTTCCTCTTGAATCTGCACTCTTCCGCGACCACGATCACGGCCTCCTCTTCTTCCTCTCCCACGACCTCCGCCAGGTTCTCCATCCAAACCAAGGACAAGAAAAAGCACGAGGAAAGAGGAAAAGCAAAGATAAGAAAACAGGGACTAAACAACATCCACCAAACAAAACACAACAAAAGAAGGGAAACTCCAACTAAAATCTTTATTTAAACCAAAATAGCTTTTAAAGAGAAAATGGCTGTATCACAAATGCATAAAAGCATGATACAGTCCATCGCACAACTTATTCATTGTTCTAAACGTGAACAAAAGGAAGGGTGCTAAGCTAGACTAACTACTCCCCCTGCTCTCCACAAAAACACGAGGGGAGGGATCCTCCAGCTGATGCGGCAAAGATGGTGTAAACTGACATCTACAAATTTTGAAACGGGACAAGGACAGTAAACAAATTTCCAATGAAGGATGAGCTAAAGACCAGATGCTAAGATAGGAAAGGAAGAAGCAAAGGAACCTAAAAAAAATTATAAGTATATTTTTATAGAAAATATTAATCCTTAAGGCTTTGCCATTCTAACTAAGTTGCGTCCTACAGTCGTCCAGGCTCTGATACCACCTCTTTGAGACCCCGGATTTACCATCCGGAATCTCCTGTGTATTTCAGACTAGTCCCGCATCGCTTGCTAGTACACACAAAGGAAGCGATGATTATCATAACCGTAATGTAACGAAGAGAAAACGAAATATAGCATAACCATAAATTACCACCACATGGCTAATTATTACATCTCCGGTCACATGACCAAAGTTCTCAACAATGAAACACAAAAAAAAACAAGATAGAACCCAAAAGACACCACAAAGCGATTTACTAGGAGCGCGCTTAGTTATCTTGGCGACGCCCACAAGCTCCTCATCATAGAACTCATTGTCTTCAATCGCATCTTGGTAATTCTCGATGACAAAATTTTGTATAGCATGTGAGTACAAACGCATTCGCAAGCCTGGGAAAATGCATCATGAAGGGCTTACCAAGGAAGGCTTAATAGGGTTCTTTTGCACAAAGCCAGATTTAACAAACATTATTAATAATAATTTTCACAAAGCAATTTTAACAATTATTTGTACAATTGAAATTATTACTAACTCTAGTGAAGGTTCCAACTACCAACACTAGTATATAGGCTCTAACCGCCCACTTTGAAAGATCTTGTTTAACCATCACATGACTCCATCTGTCATGATTCAAAACAGGTTCCATCTACCTGGTTGGCTCAATCCGCCAAATAAACATTCGAGAGTTCTAACCACTCCCGAATTCCCAAAGCATCAGTTATTTTGAAAACCAAAACCAAGTCTACCAAGATGAAAGCATTCTTCGCTTGCCTTTGACCGTAGGCACGGCTATTCGAATAGATTTACTCGCAGAGGTGTACAACTTTACCCACAAGACATGATCATCTCTTTAATGCCAAGCGCTACTAACACACTTCCTTTGGTGTGCCTACAGAGAGATCATGACAAGACCTTACAATGTATACGCCTAACCCGACCCACCCACCGAGGTTTCACCGTTAGGGTTCCATCCACCCAATCTGAAGCCCCTCTTGCGCTGTGTGAGAAATACGACATGCCTCCATCCCAAGACTCACATTCCACCAATCAAGTAGTCTAAGTTAGGTTTCTACAAATTATTTAGCCAGTCGTACTCCATTATAGACTTGTGGTTGCACGGTAATGCTTAGAATGGACAGTCATAAGCGTCGGTCCTTAAATTGATTAGGCGGCTTTCACAAACCAAAACCAAGTGCTCCATCCGCACTACCGACAAACCATTCCGCCCCAATCTAAACCATTTTTATTTTATTTTTATTTTACAATCACAGCAGCAATCACCTTGCTACGCTTTGATAAAACACATTTCAACAACATTTTAGAATTTATCCCATCATAGGTATTTTGATCAACGCCAATCCTAAGCACGATCTACAGTACTAAACAAGGTTAATCACATAATACATGATTTCATGATTAAATCTTAGGGTTACAAAGGCATGGTAATCAAACAAAGAAGGATGTTATTTCGAAATGGGCATAACTAACATTCTATATTTTAACATCATCGGTTTATGTAAATAGCCATGCAAGTTGCAAACTTTTTATAAAACAGCTTATAAACAATGGGATCAACGTGCTTCAAGGAGACTTGCCTTCGTCAATGAAGTGCGCTCATGCTGCTCGAGGTCTTCTCCTTCGTCGGCGGCGACCGCTTCTTCGACTACGCGAAAAAACGGTGCATGAAATGAATAAAATAAAATAAATAGAAACTAAAAATTATAATAAAAATACTTGGCAGATAGAGGATGAATTTAGAAATTTGAATCACTCGATTCGAGTTACGACGGAGGAGAAACAATTGTTTGAAGTTGAATTAGAAGGAAAAAAGAAAAAACATCAGAGCAAAGACTGCTCATTCGCGAGAACAGAGCAAAATCCATTGCGCATGGGGATAGGGCGGGGCGCCGGCCAAATAAATGGAAGATAGGGTGAGCATCATGAAGAGCTCGACGCGCGAATCCAAAGGTGAGATCGGATTTCAAGAGGCTTACCGGAGACGCATTTAACCGACGCCGCAAAGATGGTTAGGCCAACGGTGTTCAAACGCCAAATTCGCCGCCATCCCGTAATGAAACCCAAATTTTCTTGAGGGCTTTTGATCTTTGCGACAAGATGCACGAAATGACGCGAACGGAATTTGATTTGGCTCACCGGATCAAAAGTTGGCTCGCCGCGTCTTTGGTCGACGCTGAGGCTGCGGTTTCGCGAGTTTTGGAAAAGAAAACGGCCTCAATCAAAGGGGCAAAGTGAGCATGGGGTAGAGCACAGCAAGACGAAGCTTTTGAGTACCCGCACGCCCGGTGAGGTGAAGAAACGCCGAGATAATGATCGAGAATAAATTATCATTAACGCTAATTGCGCCGCTTTCGCTCGGATTAAGGATGGGTAACGGCAGGAATTGAATCCTTGCATCAATACGGTCGCAACGCTTCAACTCTCCCTTGATTTGATGCGAAATGAAGAAGTTATAAATATTTTTCTTTTGGACATTGAACAGAGAGCTACGGAAAAAATCCTCAGTCTGGAGGTTGAAGACGAACCGTAGCTCGACGAGTGGGTCCATATGAATAGTGTTGAGAATAAAGCGCGAAGGGTAAAATAGATAGAAGCCTCTAGAAATCTTGGAAAAATTCTCAAAAATACTATGGAATATTTGGAACCTAACAAAATTGGTTTCGGAATTGTTTTAGAGAATTTTGAAATTTAGATAATTTCGGGACGAATATAATGGATTTGATGAAAGCGAGAGATAAAATAGCAAAGAGACTCTATAAATCTTGGAAAATTTTCCAAAATCATTATAGAATATTTGAAACCTAATTCAGTGTATTTTGAGATTTTTAGAGCATTTTGGAACTCGGGTGAAATTTTGGATAAGGACCGGAATATGAAATTTTAACTTTGCGGACAATAAAGAATTGAACTCCAGTTTCGGGAGGATATGGATGCCAGGTTAATTAGAACACCGAGGAAGATCCAAATTTTGAATTTAAAAAATTTTAAAATAATTTTTGGAACAACAGAAAATCTGGGATGTTAGAGTGTAACACCCTAAAATTTGTATATTATTGTTCAATATTCATTTATGATTTTCTAAAATTTATCTTGAATTTTCTGGAGTCTATGAATGCCTTTTGCTATTTTTAGATTTATTAAATTAATTTATTCATGAAAAATAAAACTAAAATGATCCTATAAATAATTTTACTAGGTTCAAAATGTTCTAAAGTATTTTTAAGAATTTGTTTTGGATTTTTTGAGCTCTATTTGATATTTTCTATAAAGCTATTTGTATTCCTTAAATTATTTTGATTCGAAAATAAATGTAAATTCTCTATTCTCCTTTTTGGGCCAAGTTTCGGATGGAATTTTTGATTTCATTTATATGGAATTTTTGTTTCTATTTCCGTCGAAAATGACTTTCCCATTTCCGTTTTCGAAAAAAAAAATTCATTTCCATTTACGTACCGATATTTTTCGTTTCCGTTCAAAAAAAAGTTTTCATTTCCTTTTTCTCTGGAACGGTCGAAAATTCCGTTTCCGTTTTCATCCCTACTCAAGGATGGATTGGCTGTCTATAAGGGTGTGGGGTTAGAAGCCTTAGCGTTTATATCCTCGAGCACATTTGTATCGCGGAATGGGCCCTTGAGTGTACGCTTTTGCACTTGTCTTCAAATGTCTCTTGTTGTGGAATGGTATCGTACCATGTTAGTGCCATCATGATAGCGGGCATGAGCATGAGGATGCAATAGTAGAGCGGCAGGACGGTCTACTGCGGTTGGATAACACAATAGGTGACCTCCCATAGTCTGGTAGCGCTGTAAGAGGTCCTGGCACAGTCAAGTAGCGCGATAGATTAAATGTCGTGGTAGACTTATCTGAGTTGCCGCGCTACCGCTTGTTGCTACGCTGCCGCGAATCTCCTACGATACTAGACCAGCAAAAGATAGATGTTGTCTATTGGCTATTGCTATTGCCGCGGGTGAGAGGAGATCGAAGCTATAAAAAAGAATGAAAGAGGATTAAATTTGAAAAAAAAACCACCGTGAGGGAGCCAAATCCCCGTGAGGTGTTTGGTTCATGGTCGTCTGCCTAGCACAGGCTCATGAGTCCAAAATTGAAATCCCCGTGAGGTGTTTGGTTCATTGTCGTCTGCCTGGCACAGGCTCAAGAGTCCAAAATTGGTTGCTTGGCTCCGGCTAATGGAAGTTGGCTACCAATGCTTACCTAATCGTGTCCTCCACCTGCAGGTAGCCGCCTCGAGCCATTACACGGAAACATCGCTGCAACCATCAATCTCAACTATTGTGCCATTGTCAATGAACTCCACTTTGTTGCTCAGCCCGTCGCGCCGTCTCGCCATTCATTTCCACCATAGTCGTGTGGTCATGGAGTTAGTAGAGCAGGATATTCCTAACTCTAGAAATTTATAGACCTGAAGTTGTGAGTACATTAAGAGTGTTTAAGTGGGTCATCTTGTTTATATTTTAGACTAAAATATAAACTTAATTCATTTTATTTTAACCTACAAGCTCCAGATCTGAAGTGGAGGTGGGATTTAGAGCTCTGCCAAACAGGACCTAGGAAGCCAAAATGCTTGCTCTCAATGCCATCATGTGAATCCAAGCTATCGTAGGGTGTTAAATATAGTAACTCATACCTAGTTTTTTAGGATTCAAAAAATCGATTTGGATGAATCCTAATAGGATTAATATTCCTACTTTTTTCAAATTAGGATTCCTACTTGCTTTGGAAAAGAACTAGAGAGGCTTTATAAACCTAGCTAGTGGTCGTGAAAAACCCAAGCAACCAAGAAGTTACAAAACAACTCATCCAAAGCAATAGGTGCATCAGAGGAATAGGTACTGAGTTATTCTTTAGCACTAGATTTTTATATAGGACAAGGATCCAAAGGTCCTAAAAGGTTTAAGATGTTGTGAGAAATCAACAATTCCTACTTTTTTGAGGTTGTACTTAAAGAATTTACAGTCAACTTCGCTAAATCTTTTCTCTCATTGAGGTTGCTTCAATATCATTATTTTTGTTCTCTCTACGACATTCATCTTCTATGTTTTGAGACTATGCACGCTCGTGCCATATCTTAGAAAACTTTAATCCGATCTAGGGGATGTTGCGCATAAAAGAGGTATTAAAGTGTAACAAGTGGTATCAGAGTCAAGGCCAGGTTAATCAGGTTTGTGAGAAGGTTGGTAAAGCGTCAGGTGGCACAAAATCAAGATCGATGTCGACAATTTGGAACCAAATAGAGAAATTTAATGACGTAGAAAATTTCAGCGTGTGGCAATATGTGGTGAAGGATGTCCTTGTCCAGCAAGAGTTAATCATTACTCTTGAAGGGGACAAATAAAAAAAGACGTCTATTGAAAACTAGAAGATGGTGGAGTAGAAGGCCGCAATTATAATTTGTCTATGTCTCTCCGATGAGGTAAAGTACTTGGTGATCAAGGAGAATTCATTGAAAAAATTATGAAATGACTTATAAGAATTGTATATGGCAAAGTCGCTGACAAACTAGTGGGTGCTAAAGCAACAATTATAAAGGTTGCGCATGGAGGAAGATACACAATTCTTTTTGCCATCTCAATATCTTCAACAAGCTTATTACACAGCCGATTAGTATGGATGATAAAATTGAGGAGAACGGAAAATTCGACATATTAGCATCATCTCTACCATCATCATGGCAGCAATTGGTGATGAATATTCATATCGGGAAGAGTACTCTCAACTTCAACGAGGCAGTTGCATATCTATTAGAGGGAGTCATTAAAAAAACCATCAAAATCTTTATTATCGGGTGATCAAGTATTAGATACAATTGGTGTTGTAGGCAAAAGTAAGAGTTAAAGGAAGAAAAGGAAGGGCAAGAGTAAGAACATATGTGTATGCTATCTATGTGAAGAGGAATGTCATATGATAAAGAATTATCTGAGTTTGAAACAAATAAAGAGTGCATGCTTAATAGCGATAGCAATACATGATTTAGACATACTTATTGTCAGTCAATCAGGTACTTCTCATGAATGGATATTAGAATCAGGTTATTGCTTTCCACATATGTTTAGCAAGGTAGATATTTAACAAAAAATCTCTACACCCGACACATAGAATTGTCCAGTTGGCTAATTGCAAGTAGTATGTAATAACTGAGGTTGTAACAGTTATATTAGAGATGTATGATAGAGCACATCACACATTGACAAGAGTTTGGTATTGAAAGTGCATCTAGACCCCTTAAGAAGTTTTGGTGATAGATGGCAACACAATTAAAACACTAATGATCAAGTGAGAATCTATGCAGAGGTAGAGGCAATGTCATCTTGAGAAAGCAATTGAAGATCCCAGCCGAGTTTAAAATTTGTGAAGACGGCATCAAGACTTGTTGTAAATTTTCTCTATTTCATTTGAGTCTAAGGATAGCCGTACTATTAAGAGGGATACAACGGGAAATCACCTTTAGGATATACGTGTGCTCAAGGATAAAAATTGCATTGCATAAACACTTCAAGCACTTCATTTTTGTCAAAATACACACCTCTGGCCGAGTGGGCCAACCCGGAGTATCCGGACATTTGGTCCGAACTCTCGGGTTGACACCCTCGAGAGCGACTCTATGGATAGTCCGAGTATCCGGACATTTGGTCCCGACACTCCGGGTTAATTAGTCCGGAGTCTCTGGGTTATATGTCCGGAGTCTCTGGGTTAGCTGCCTCGGTGTGTTCTAATTCTCCTCAATCCGGAGTATCCGGGTTGAGCGCAGCTCACCCCCAACAGTTGGATTTTGGAGCCCCTATTTAAGCCATCACTCTTCACCTAACAGAGGAGAGCTCCATTATTGCTGTTGTTCATTCAAAAACACTCACTCTTACTCTCTTGAGCCCTAATCCCCTTTCTCTATTTGAAGCCTTTGATAGATTTGATTCTTTTGGGAGAAAAGAGTGGATTTGAGTGACTTGAACTTGCATCTTTCATCTTTGAGCACAAGTTTCATCCTCCAAGTTGAGTTCGCAACGTATTTATTACTCTTGGAGTTTGAAGGCCTCCTAGACAGCAAGGAGTCACCGGGAGCCTCCAAATCTCATTGTGGTGAGCCCCGGAAGTTTGTGAAGGCAAGTCTCTCCTCCGAAAGGAAAGAGGCAAGAAGTGAAGACCGACGAGTGCTTTGTGCAACACCGGGAGGATAGTGGTCAAGAGGGACCCGGGCTTTGTGCCTCTTCAACGGAGACGTATGAGTCCCTTCAAGAATCCGAACTTCGGGTAAAAATCTTTGTCTTCGTGCTCTTTGTTGTGTTTCTTGCTAGGGTTTGTTGTGATAGACCTTTGGAAGACTCGATCTACTCTATTGTTGTTTTTGGCTCCAGATCTACAATATTCCCAGGTACCTGATAGTATTTAGATCTTTTGTATTCAAGTAGATTGTTGAAAAATTGCAGGGATTTAAAATCTCATTTCGAGATCTTTAATCCGGAGTATCCGGACTCCTGAACCCGGATAGTCCGGACAATCCGGAGTATCCGGATTATATACCCCGAACATTTCGGGTTGAGACCCTCGGGAGTTTTTATCTAGCTGCATTTTTTTATCCGCCTATTCACCCCCCCCCTCTAGGCAACATCTTCGGTCCTTTCAATTGGTATCAGAGCCTAATCTCCATAATTTGGCTTAACCGCTTGGAGAATTAAGATGTCGCTAATAGAAAAGAGTGACGAAATCCGTGACCAAGAAAAGGCCACGGGTTCCGCAAAGGGTTGAAATTCCATATGATTATCCTTCTCTTGGAGTCTCAAGCTCTTCATCTTATGTTTCCGTGTCATCCGGTAGAGCACCTCATTTTGATGGTACTCGCTATGCCGTATGGAAACATAAAATGAAGATGTACTTGAGATCACTTCACCCGTGTATTTGGGAGATTGTAGAAACAGGTTCCAAAGCTATGGATCCAAGCAAACTTACTCCTGAAGAGAAGAAAGCTCAACATTTCAATGACTTGGCCATCAATGCCTTGTTCAATGCCTTAAGTGATTCCGAGTTTAACCGAGTCGATGGACTTGAAGATGCCAAAGCAATTTGGGAAAGACTCATGGTTACTCATGAAGGGATATCAAGTGTCCGTGAGTCCAAGATTGAGCTCAATATTGGTGAGCTAAGCAGATTCACTCTAGAAGGAGAGTCTTATACAAGGATGTTCGACTGCTTGACGGTGTTGGTGAATCAAACTAAGGGCCTTGGAAGTACCGAGCTCACCGACAAAACAGTTGTTAAAATCGTTCTTCGAGTGATCACCCCCACCAACCACAACTTAGTGCAACTCATCCGGGATCGACCGAACTTCGACACTCTCACTCCCCATGATGTTATCGGGAGGCTGATGATGGATGAGATGATGATCAAGGAAGCGGAGGTGGTAGAAGAACTCAAGTTAGGAAAGAAGAAAGGCATCGCCTTGAAAGCAGTGAGGATTGCACTAGAAGTTGAGGAAAGTACAAGTGATGATGAAGAGGAGAGTGGCCCCTTGACCAATGATAACATGGCCTTGCTCGTAAGAAGATTCAACAAATTCCTCAAGAAAAAGGGGTACAAGCCAGGGAGCCACTCCAAAAATCAATGGAACAAATCAAGAGGAAGACACTCAACAAGAAAGTGCTATGAGTGTGGTGAGGCCGGTCACTTCATCGCCGAATGCCCACAAAGAGAAAAGAAGGAAGACAAGCCATACAAGAAAGATAAATACCGGGGCAAGAACAAGGAAAGGAGCAAGAAGTTCAAACACTTCAAGCACAAAGGACAAGCTCACATTGGAGAGGAGTGGGATTCAAACTCCAACTCCGACTCAAGCTCCGATTCCGACGAAGAAGGAGGAGTTGCCTCCGTCGCCATCGCCATGTCTCCCACCCCAACAACGATGAAGGGTCTCTTCGACAACTTGAGCGATGACGATGAAGACGCTCCAATGTGCCTCATGGCCAAGGGGCGCAAGGTATTAATCAAAACAACATCTCCTTCAATTGTCGACTCATGCATAGATGATAGTGATGACGCTAGTGACGATGAAAGTGCATTTAAGTCCATGAAAGATTTTGATGCTCAAAAATTAGATTTACTTTTAAAAGATATTGAGAAGTTGGAGGAAACCATTGAGAAAAAGGAGGCTACTCTCGAAGCTCAAGAAGATTTGCTTATCCTTGAAAAAGAAAAAAACCTTGAGCTAGAGAAGAGCCTAAGTAATGAAAGGAGAAAGTTTGAAGAGTTGGTCAAAAGTTCAAAAATGACCAAATCCGAGCTAGCTAGTCTTGTGATCACCAACGCTTCACTCGTAGAGGAACTTGCCAAAGTAAAGGATGCTTGCAAGGCTCTTGAAGTGAAGCTTGTTGATCACTTGAATGGCAACTCTAACTCCTTGATGGGCAACTCCAATCTCTCATATCCATCTACTAGCAATGGATGTGCTAGATGCTATAATGTTAATATTGATGCTTGTGCCACTAACCTTGAGACCTTGCAAGTGTTGGCCCATGAAAATGAGAAGCTCAAGGAAATGCTTGAAGATGGACTTCAAAAGTCCTATAAGGCTAGCAAAGGATTAGAGGAGTTTCTTGGTAAGCGTCAAGGTAACCCTATGAAGCATGGGTTTGGGTATATACCACCCAAGGGCAAAAAGAATCCTATCGTAATTGCCCCGTTGAACGAACCTATTCATTTTGTCAAAAGCAAAAGAAATTCTAATTATAAGGATCATGCTACTTTCTTTGCTTCTTATGTGCTTAAAAGAACTAATCTCGGTCGTATAGTTGCTCATCATATTGGGCGTAAACCCAACTATGCTTCTCATATGCGATCTATTTGGGTTCCAAAATCCCTTATTGCTAACGTGCGCGGACCTAAACAAGTTTGGGTACCAAAAGGAAAAATCTAAATTTGTTCTTGTAGGCCTATATCTCCGGTGGATCAAGTTGGATATTGGATAGCGGATGCATGCACCACATGACCGGGGAAAAGGCGATGTTCGCACACTTGGATACAAATGGATCAAATAGTGAAAGCATCATATTTGGGGACAATGGTAAAGGCGAAGTGGTAGGTTTAGGTAAGATTTATATCTCGAATGACTTTCATTTAAACAATGTTTTGCTAGTTGAATCATTGAGCTACAATATGTTGTCCGTTGCTCAATTATGTGAATCGGGCTACAATTGTGTGTTTAGTGATAAGGGTGTGGATGTCATTAAGAGGGTTGATGGTTCAATAGCCGTTAAGGGTCGTTTAAAAGGAAATCTCTATCTCGTAGACTTCACTACGGATAGAATAAATCTTGAAACGTGCTTAATGGCTAAATCTAGCATGGGTTGGCTATGGCATCGCCGACTTGCTCATGTTGGTATGAGGAATCTTCACAAACTCATGAAAGGCAATCACATCCTTGGACTAACAAATGTTGTTTTTGAGAAAGATAGGGTTTGTAGCGTATGTCAAGCCGGAAAGCAAGTTGGGGCTTCTCATCCCGCCAAGAATGTGATGACTACCTCAAGACCTCTAGAGATGCTCCACATGGATCTGTTCGGTCCAATCACATACATAAGCATTGGAGGAAACAAGTATGGTCTAGTTATTGTTGATGATTTTTCTCGTTTCACTTGGGTGTTCTTCTTGCATGACAAAAGTGAAGTCCAAGGAACTTTAAAGAAATTTATGAGAAGGGCACAAAATGAATTCGAAGTGAAGATCAAGAAGATCCGAAGTGACAACGGCACCGAATTCAAAAACACTGGTGTGGAGGACTATCTCGATGATGAGGGTATTAAGCATGAGTTCTCGGGCCCCTATTCCCCTCAACAAAACGGGGTGGCTGAGAGGAAGAATCGAACTCTCATCGAGATGGCGTGCACAATGCTTGATGAGTACAAGGTCTCCGACATCTTTTGGGCGGAGGCTATCAACACTGCGTGTCATAGTACCAATCGTCTATACCTTTACAAGATTTTGAAGAAAACAGCGTACGAGCTACTTACCGAAAAGAAGTCAAATGTTTCCTACTTCTGAGTCTTTGAAAGCAAATGTTATATCCTTAACAAGAAAGCTAAGTCTTCGAAATTTGCTCCTAAAGTTGATGAAGGCTTGTTACTTGGTTATGGATCAAATGCTTATGCATACCGAGTTTTCAACAACAACTCCGGTGTAGTTGAAATCTCGCGTGATGTAACTTTTGATGAAACTAACGGTTCTCAAGTAGAACAAGTTGATAGTACTATGTTTGACAGGGAAGAACCTCCGTGTGAAGCAATTAAAAAACTGGCTATTGGAGAAGTGAGACCTCTTGAGCAAGAAGAAATTCCGAGCGTTCCAACTCAAGATATCCAGGATGAGACACGAGAATATCCGGACTAGTCAAAAGAGCACTGATGCTCCTCTTCCTCAATGCAAGCCCATGATGGCTCGAACACGGCTAAAGACGATGAGGATCCCATCCAAACAACTAATGCAACTACTCCTCATCCAAGAGTTCATCAAAGCATACAACGAGATCATCCAGTCGACAACATACTTGGAGATATTAACAAGGGGGTATCCACTAGATCTTGAATTGCGAATTTCTGTGAATTTTACTCGTTTGTTTCTTCTCTTGAGCCTCTAAAGGTAGAAGAAGCACTACAAGATCCGGATTGGGTAATGGCTATGCAAGAGGAGTTAAACAACTTCAAACGGAATCAAGTATGGAAGCTTGTCGAAAGACCAAAGCAAAACGTGATTAGCACCAAGTAGGTCTTTCGGAACAAGCAAGATGAACATGGAATGGTGACTAGGAATAAAGCCCGGTTGGTCGCTCAAGGCTTCACGCAAATCGAAGGTTTGGACTTCGATGAAACATATGCTCCCGTAGCTAGGCTTGAGTCTATTAGAATACTACTTGCTTTTGCCACTCACCATGATTTCAAGTTATATCAAATGGACGTGAAAAGCGCCTTCCTAAATGGTCCACTCTCCGAGATGGTCTATGTCGAGCAACCACCTGGATTCGAAGACCCTAAATATCCAGATCATGTCTACTTCCTGCACAAAGCACTCTATGGACTAAAATAAGTACCAAGAGCATGGTTTGAATGTCTTCGGGATTTTCTCCTCGAACAAGGTTTTGTAGTCGGAAAGGCCGACCCCACTCTCTTTACCAAGCATATTGGTAGTGATTTATTTGTTTGCCAAATTTATGTTGATGATATTATTTTCGGGTCTGCTAATGAACAACTATGTAAGGAGTTTAGCAGAATCATGACTAAAAGATTCGAAATGTCTATGATGGGCGAATTGAAGTTCTTCCTCGGCTTTCAAGTCAAACAACTCAAGGAAGGAACTTTCATATGCCAAACAAAGTACATCAAAGACATGCTGAAAAAGTTTGGTATGGAAAACGCCAAGCCAATCAAGACTCCTATGCAAGCCAACAGACATCTAGACCTCGACAAAGAAGGTAAACCGGTCGTCCAAAAGGTATATCGTTCGATGATCGGTTCTCTTCTTTACCTTTGTGCATCTAGGCCTGATATCATGCTTAGTGTATGTATGTGTGCTCGTTTTCAAGCCGCTCCAAAAGAGTGCCACATGGTGGCCGTTAAGAGAATCTTGAGATATTTAGTGCACACTCCTCATTTTGGGCTTTGGTATCCAAAAGGATCATCTTTTGAATTAGTTGGCTATTCTGATGCGGATTATGTCGGCTGTAAAGTGGATAGAAAGAGCACTTCGGGGACTTGTCAATTTTTAGGAAGATCTCTTGTTTCCTGGTAATCTAAGAAACAGAATTCCGTAGCCCTATCCACAGCCGAAGCCTAGTATATAGCAGCCGGAAGTTGTTGTGCCCAATTGCTTTGGATGAGACAAACCCTGAATGATTATGGCCTTACCTACAACCATGTACCTCTCTTGTGTGATAACGAGAGCGCCATAAAAATAGCCAACAATCCCGTTCAACACTCTCGTACAAAGCATATCGATATTCGCCATCATTTCTTAAGAGATCATTCAACAAAAGGTGACATCGATATTCAACATGTGAGCACAAATGATCAACTAGCTGATATTTTCACCAAGCCACTCGATGAGAAGAAATTTTGTGATATGAGGAGTGGGTTAAATATTCTAGACTCTCGTAACCTGGCTTGATATATGCATGCAAATTGGTTGAAGTTTGCAAAATTTTCAAAAGGGTTATTTGATCTCTTTCTTTGACCTTTCTGTGTTTCTTGAAATCTTTGATCTGTGGATCTAGCCTCTACTGTGTGACTATAGCTTGGTTGCTTGAATGTTCGCTAGTCACATAGTGGGTAGGGCCTTGTGATCTTTTCTTCTCTTGCCATAAGCCATCTAAAGTTCATTCCTTGCAAATTCTGAGTTGTCTCCCGAAAGAGTCGATCCGGACACTCCGGAGTTTTCATCCGGACTATCCGGATTTCTCGGAGTATCCGGACTAAAAGTCCGGAGTCTCCGGGTTGAGGCGGCTGTCTTCTTTAAAAGGCTCGAGGAGGGTTTCTTTTCTCTCTCTCCTCTTTTTCTTCATCCTTGCTGCCCGCTTTGAGCCCTAGCCATCGCCTCCGGCCTCTCCTCCATCTCCCGTGTGCTTCCCACCCTCAGGAGTCTTCAAGATTGCTCTCCACATCTCGGGAAGTTCTTCGGATTGTCCTCTGCGTTCAATCTCATCTTGTACGGTGAGTTCTTCTTGTTTTTCTCTCATCTTGATCTTTTTGGTCTTAGAAAGGCCTTGAAATAGGTTGCCTTGGTAGAATCCTTTCACCCTAGGTCAATCCCTATGAATGGTCTTCTTGTGCTCTAGATAGATTTGCGATTTAGATTTTTGGGTTTGATACTGAACAACCCGGAGTATCCGGATAGTATATCTGGAGTATCCGGATTATCCGGACACTCCGAATCAAAATCACAGGAGTCTCCGGGTTGTACTGCTTGGCCCAAATTCTTAAATTGCTATCTATACTTTCCTGCAATTATCTTGTTCATCCCTTTCTTTGGTTCCTTTAGATGGCATCTTCTCAAGATGGCTCTGGTGCCGGCAAGCGCCCATCCGGTGATGATGATTTTCCCGGCTCATCCTCCTTAGCGGGTTCCGCTTACAAGAAGCAAAGACATTCTGTGAAGAAAATCAGTCAGGGAGGGGTTCGGCAACCAACCAATTCACCTCATGCTTCTTCTCAAATCCCAGCACCTCAAGCCAATCCTGATGAACATCCTGCTGACACGCATGCAAGACTCCGTGAGCAGAAGAAAAAGAACCATCAGGCAGCCCGGGTGGTGATTGGCCCTCTAGTGAAGAGCAGGCCCGTGTGGAGCTATCCGGGTCAAATGAGTCGCCCGCACGCGATAGATTATAGAGTTGGGTCAGGAAAGGGCAAAGCAATTGTCGAGCACAGAAATAAGGATCCACTGGAATTCCACCAAGATGAGTATGTGGACAAGCGGTTTTGGAACAGATTTCATTCGATTTTTATGGATCGTGCTTTTTCCACTTTGGAGCACTCTGTTATAAAATGAAAACCATTGATTGGGCGTACATGGCGACCTCCAAAATCTAATCTTTAATGAAGTCATTCAAATCATGAGCGCCATCGGTGAAGGATATAATGAGTTTTTGCTATTCTTGGAATGATGAAGTCATCATGCAGTTCTACTCCACCCTGTACTTTGGCAAGACAGAGGATCCCATATGGTGGATGACTGATGGAGTATGGTATGTAGCCTCCAAGAGGTCCTTTGCTCGGGTACTGCAGCTAAGGTCAGTTGACGGAGATGCCAAGCTTCATGACAAGAAGGCCATATCTCCTAGCCAGCTTGAGGACTTGTATGATCTCTCTCAGCACTTCGTGGTCGGAACCACTAAGGGTTTGAAAGAAGTGCCAGCAGTTCTCCTCAGAATGCTCAAAGTCTCCTTATGGCCCAAGGAAGGTGATGTGTTGTCCATCAACTCTTATGGTCGTAACTTGCTTTTTCACTTGGTGGAGCGCACTCATGGCTTTGATGTGGTGGATTTCTTATGGGAGGTCATTCGCCACAACTCGATGAGCAACGTCAGCAGCTGCGGGTATGCACCCTTCATTATGGCCTTAGTGGATCATGTCACTGGCCTGGACTTTGTGAAGGATGTGGAGCACCTTCCCTATAAGGTTCGAGCCCCTTCTTCTCCAGCAGCTCCAGCAGCTCCGAGCGCCCCCGTTGGTAGGCGGACCGGTGGTCGATCGTCTCATGCCAGCTCGTCGGCTCCTCCACCAGCTCGTGCTGTAGCTCCAGGTTCTCCTTCCACTAGCCGGAGAACTATCAAGAGGATGCTCAAGTCTCTCTTCTGTTTGTGCCAAGACATATCTTCTCAGGTCAAAGAGACCCGGCAGAGATTCGAGAGCATCGCGAGACTTTCGGGCTTATCGCCGTCGGCAAGGCGAGGATATTCCCGCCGATGAGTCGAGGAGTCCTCGGTGGACCGTCTGCGACTCTCGCCACTCATCGACTCTTTGGCATTCACCCTCGGCGCTCAAGTCGGTGGCGATGGCGCGATGATGATGAAGAAGAAGCTTATCTACCTTCCGGCGGACACGTGATCCTCTTTTCGAGCGCTTCCCTTTTCGGTGTCTTGATGCGAAAGGGGGAGTGTTTAGTAGCTTAGCGTCGCAGCCCTTTATCTTGTTGACTATGTGTGCTTGTGCTTGTTGAATTGCTTGTTTACTTGCTTTTTAATCGTTCTGTGAAACTTTTAGTTGTTTGTGACGTGTTAAATTGCTTATTCATCTTTGTCAAATTGTCACTATTAATCGTTGGATGATATCTTTTATATTCTCTCTTGCAAATTGATATGTATATTCTCATTGTTGATCCCTTGATTGCAAGGTTATAGGGGAAGCTCTTTTAAAATTTTCTTTTTATATTTTGCATTCTTTTAGGGGGAGCTTCTCTGTATGCTTAGCACTCAAAATATAGTTTCAAATATTTGTTATTTCATTTAAAAGCTTTCAAATTGTATTGTCATCAATACACCAAAAAGGGGAAGATTGAAAGTGCATCTAAGCCCCTTAAGAAGTTTTGGTGATAGATGGCAACACAATTAAAACACTAATGATCAAGTGAGAATCTATGCAGAGGTAGAGGCAATGTCATCTTGAGAAAGCAATTGAAGATCCCAGCCGAGTTTAAAATTTGTGAAGACGGCATCAAGACTTGTTGTAAATTTTCTCTATTTCATTTGAGTCTAAGGATAGCCGTACTATTAAGAGGGATACAACGGGAAATCACCTTTAGGATATACATGTGCTCAAGGATAAAAATTGCATTGCATAAACACTTCAAGCACTTCATTTTTGTCAAAATACACACCTCTGGCCGAGTGGGCCAACCCGGAGTATCCGAACATTTGGTCCGAACTCTCCGGGTTGACACCCTCGGTAGCAGCTCTATGGATAATCCGGAGTATCCGGACATTTGGTCCGGACACTCCGGGTTAATTAGTCCGGAGTCTCCGAGTTATATGTCCAGAGTCTCCGGGTTAGCTGCCTCGGTGTGTTCTAATTCTCCTCAATCCGAAGTATCCGGGTTATATGTCCGGAGTCTCCGGGTTGAGCGCAGCTCACCCCCAACAGTTGGATTTTGGAGCCCCTATTTAAGCCATCACTCTTCACCTAACAGAGGAGAGCTCCATTATTGCTGTTGTTCATTCAAAAACACTCACTCTCACTCTCTTGAGCCCTAATCCCCTTTCTCCATTTGAAGCCTTTGATAGATTTGATTCTTTTGGGAGAAAGGAGTGGATTTGAGTGACTTGAACTTGCATCTTTCATCTTTGAGCACAAGTTTCATCCTCCAAGTTGAGTTCGGAACGTATTTATTACTCTTGGAGTTTGAAGGCCTCCTAGACGGCAAGGAATCACCGGGAGCCTCCAAATCTCATTGTGGTGAGCCCCGGAAGTTTGTGAAGGCAAGTCTCTCCTCCGAAAGGAAAGAGGCAAGAAGTGAAGACCGACGAGTGCTTTGTGCAACACCGGGAGGATAGTGGTCAAGAGGGACCCGGGCTTTGTGCCTCTTCAACGGAGACGTATGATTCCCTTCAAGAATCCGAACTTCGGGTAAAAATCTTTGTCTTCGTGCTCTTTGTTGTGTTTCTTGCTAGGGTTTGTTGTGATAGACCTTTGGAAGACTTGATCTACTCTATTGTTGTTTTTGGCTCCAGATCTACAATATTCCTGTGCACCGATAGTATTTAGATCTTTTGTATTCAAGTAGATTGTTGAAAAATTGCAGGGATTTAAAATCTCATTTCGAGATCTTTAATCCGGAGTATCCGAACTCCTGAACCCGGATAGTCCGGATAATCCGGAGTATCCGGATTATATACCCCGGACATTCCGGGTTGAGACCCTCGGGAGTTTTTATCTAGCTGTATTTTTTTATCCGCCTATTCACCCCCCCTCTAGGCAACATCTCCGGTCCTTTCAGGTATATTCCCAGTGCAAAAAAGAGGTAGGATGGGGAAGGATGGTGTTAGTGGTGGAGAAGGAGGTCCGGGAGGAAGAAGGGTGGTGTCAATGTGAGCGTGGGAGTGGACGCTTGTGAGCTTGGTGGCGAGGGAGGTCACTAGCGAGGTCACCGGGTCGACCATGGCTAGAGCAAGAAATAAAAGAAGAGTAGAAGAGAAAAAAAAGGCAAGAAGATAGAGGCAAAATTGGTATTTATTCTCCAAAAGGATAAATAGTCAATTGACTTACTAACTTTATAGCATCAAGCTGTTACCACATATGGAATGGCAAATTGTGGAATCCACCCTAATTACGGAGCAAATGATCAAATTTCTCTTACTACATCCAACCATTGACGATTATCCTCGTCCTTATTTTCTCTTTCTTTTCGCTTGGGATAAATATGTGGATGGAGATGGACATGTCTAGCATAAATAGTTTATGGCCTTGTGGAGGGGCTTTAAGCCAGTTTCAGCTTTTGAAAAGCTAGCAAGCTCCTCAAACAACTCAGTTTTTAAATGACTTTTAGCATAAGCCAGAAACCATATATAACTAGCAAAATCCAGAAACTGGAAACTGGGTTGGACCTACTTTTGCAACTTATTGCTGAGAAAAATTAGCTATTTGTCAAACGATCTCTTATAAAAAGCTACAGCCGCTTTTCAGCCTAGAAAACAAAAAAAACAACTTTTTAGAGAAACTATAACACCCCAAACAAGCCCTATATTGAGTTTACTAGAAAATCGAGCACGGCGTGACATGCCGCTACCGCCGCTCCCCACGTGAGAAAATTTGAGAAAACGTGCGACTGTCGCTCTCTACGTGAGAAAATCGAGAAAACAAGTGAAACAGTTGAAAGAACATAATCTGAAATTTCGCTGGAACAGAAGGCCCGCGTCGGGAAAAACGGAAAACAAAAAGCGCCGGGAAAAACGGGAAATAGAAAAAAAAAACATTTTTTTCGAGAAGGACCTAAACAAAATTTTGTTTTTTCGAAAAAGGGCTTAAACGTAATGCTAAAAAATGAAAAAGGACTTACATGAAATGTATTTTCTTTTTCGAAAAAAAGGATCTGAACGTATTTTTTTCCCAAAAAGGACCTAAACGTAATTTTGATTCTATGGAAAAGGACCCGAGCGCAAGCCCTAAAAACACATAAAGGACCTAAGCGTAATATATATTCTTTTCGGGAAAAAGGACCTAACCGTATTTTTTTTTCGAAAAAAGACCCGAATGTAAATTTTTTTCTAAAAAAGGACCTAAACGTAAATATTTTTCCGACTCGAAGGGACACGTGGGCTAGCTCCCCATCCAGGAATCCTTCAGGCTGTAGTAGAGGGGATTATATGCAACTTGTTAGAGTCTAACCTTTGTTTACATTATCTCACGAACCAGACAAATACAATCTCAGACTTATTTGGTGATGCAAAAATCATCAAAATTTCAGGAAAGTTATAAGCAAGCTTTTTCCTTAGGCATGATATTTATGTCCTGTTTGGAAGGGGGCTTAAAGCCAGATTCAGCTTCCAAAAAGCTAGTAATCCCCAAGTAGATCAGCTTTTAAGCAGTTTTTGATCATAAACTAGAAGCCACAACTTGTAAAAGCCAAAGCAGAGTAGGATATCCTTTTACAGCTTATTGTAGAGGGGAATTAGGTGTTTGCCGAATCATAAAAAGTTACTACTATTTTTTTAGCTTAGAAAATCAAAATATAGCTTTTTAGAAAGACTACGGCTCTTCCAAACAAACCCTTAGGCATCCAATCAAATAGGCCCACACATCACATAACATACTTTAAGTTCTTCTATTAAATAATCTCTACTACTTCTAATTAGGAGTTGGTGGCAGTGGTCTGTTCTCTTCTAGAGTATCTGATTCGTTGGATCTGACATGAACGACTGAGATAGAAGAGGATTTAATCATATCTTAGATGGAACGATTTTATCGTATCTTTTTTGAATAGAAATATTATTTTAGCATATCTCTATTCAAATGTTCTTACTATGGAAGGATGTTATTCATATATCTTATAAATGGAAGGATTTTCTCATCAGGTCCTGTATGGATAGAAAGATATACGTACCATATCCTATAATACGGGAATTCTATCTCATCATATTTGAAAATGCATAGATTAAAAATGAAAGAATCACGCAACCAAATCACGTGTCAATCGCGAAGATATCGGGGAGACCTGGCTTCCATCCGCCTGTGTATGCTGCCTTCTGCTTTCATCTGCTCCCTATTAGAGGGCACCCACTCTCATCTCCAGGAGGACAGGCCGGTCGATAGTGGAGACACGCGCAGAAAGAGAAGAAAATAGAAAGGCTACGTGCAAGAAGCAAGAAGATTTCCTGCAAGAGGAATGCAATAACTTTCTCCTCCTTCAATGGTAAGGATTGAGATCTCTCTACTAATTCTAATTAAGAGTTGGTGGCGATCGTCCGTTCTCCTTCAAAGTACTTGATTCGTTGGATCTAATATGAATGGTTGAGACGGAAGAGGATCTAACCCGATAGTCAAATCTCTTCGGAGGAACAAATTTTTTCTACTATTGAAACATAACTAAAGTTAGTGTTCTTTGCAAATAATTTTTTTTGTCGCAAATTGAGTTTTCGTTGCAACGTACAGGCACATGACTAGTTTAAGGTTAATTTAATCCTCTTCTTCTTGACTTGACGGTTGTTGATCCACTGGTTAATTGTGGTTCTGACTAAATAATGACTAGGGTAAAACGTGTCGGCGCCATTTTCTTATGTTCCTCATGAGCTAACGTCACGTTAAAAACACGAAGGAGGCCGGAAACTAGGACCTAGGGTTCACAATTTCGTTTCGCTCGCGAAAACCGCTAGCCTCGCGGAAGCGGTTTTCGCGAAAAACCGCTCGAAAAACGTGAAAAACCGAACGGTTTGCAAATTTGAAAATTTTGAAATTTGGTCAAATGAAATCCCGAAAACCACGGTTTTTGACGAAAAACCGCTCGGTTTTGAAAACCGAAAGCGGTTTTGGAGAAAACCGCAAAAACCGCCCGAGGTTGGAAAATTGGGGAAAAATCGAAAAAAAATTGGGAAAAATACAAAAAAAATATTGTAAAATTTGTAGAAATACAGGGAAGGTTAAAATTGAGTAAAAAATGTAATAAATATATAAATAAGGTATGTGAAAACGTGAAAAAATTCCAAAATGATCTCTTCTAAATTTGGAAAAAATCGACATGACCTTTGCTATATTTTAGTGAATTAGAAGTTGTAAGTTATGTATTTAGCAATAATATGTCAATAAGTAATCTTTTATTGCAATACTACAATCACACAAGTGCAAAACTCGGCATTTACATAACTACAAAGCAAAATCATTCGCAATTTCACTACCATTTACTTATCAACACCATTTACATTATAATGCATTTAAATTGAAGTTGTGGAGTAGGTATAAGTATAGCTTCGCCACTCTTCCATTGTCTCAAAAATGACATGTTCGACCTACATGAACGGAACATCGAAAACCGATGACACAAGGAAAAATGGTGAAAATATAAGAACAAATTAAAAAAATTGCAAAAAAAAATAAAAAATGTAAACAAATCCCAATTAATCTATAAAACACCTAAGAGAATTGTTTATAATTTTTAAATCATTTATTTCTTCTAAAAAATCTAAAACTGAAATTAATGAAAAGGAACAAATACACTGTCAGATTTTTATAAATAGTAAAATGATTTTTTATATTCTAAAATTTTAATGAAAATATAAATAGTTCTAAAGGATCATGTACTAAGATTTTCAGAAATATTAGACTTCATTTATTTCCCATATAAAATCAAAAACAGAAGAGCATATACAATGATAATAGCACTTTCGGAATTTTTAAAAAATACACATATCTGATCATCATCTCAAAATTTTACATAATCATTTTAATGACGTTATAACATCACAAAAAAAGTTTAAGAAATATTAGACTTTATTTTGTACCCCTAGAAAATAAAAAACTGAAGAGCATATATTGTGACAGTATCACTGTCAGAATTTTTAAAAAATGTACATATGTGATAATAATCTGAAAATTTTACATAATCATTATGATTACCTCAGGAACGCACAGAAAAAATTTCAAAAGTTTTTGACACAGGTTGCTAAATTTCTTCAAATTTTTGAAATTTACTGTTCATCTGGCCGGTTTTCCGAGCGGTTTTAATTACCGAACCGGCTCGGTACGGGCGGTTTTCGCGAAAACCGAGCGGTTTTCGACGGTTTTTCTGAACCCTGCTAGGACCTCGATCTTCTGCATGACACTTGCAATTAGGAACCAGTCTAGTGGCTACAACCAACTGTTTGGGCCAGATTTCAAAAAAAAATTATAGCTTTTCATGTCCATTGTTTATCTCCTTTTTCTCCTGACAAAATGGTGCGTATACACATTATCGGCGAAAAATGTTCCCTGTGCATGTAAATCGCTGTCAGTTCTCTCTGGATGCAAACATATGTAACCGCACGAACGACCTTTTAGGGTTCTGCTAGGCAGTTGGACATGGGATTGCTCTTCCGGTGGTGGATGCTGCTGTCGTCGTGGCTCGGCATCGGCAGGTGGCATATGCTGTCGGTCATGGCCTCATGGGCGCTAGAGCTCACGAGAATTAATTTTTTTAATAATATATTTTTAAATAATTTTATAAAAATAATACGCTGAATTAGAATTTTACAAAAATACACATCTATCGCCGACAGATTATTTTGATTGACAAGGCTGAAGCTTCGGTTGCTATTTGAATTGGCGATAGGGTATATCGTCAATTCAAATGACGATAGAGGCGTATTTTTTTGTAAAATGTTGATTCGGCATATTATTTTTGTAAAATTATTTTAAAATATATCTCTACTACTTCTAATTAGGAGTTGTTGGCAGTGGTCCGTTCTCCTCTAGAGTATTTGATTCGTTGGATCTGACATGAATGGCTAAGATAGAAGAGAATTTAATCATATCTTAGATGGAAGAATTTTATCGTATCTTTTTTGAATAAAAATATTATTTTAGCATATCTCTATTCACATGTTCTTACTATGGAAGGATGTTATTCATATATCTTATAAATGGAAGGATTTTCCCATCATATCCTGCATGGATAGAAGGATATACTCATCATATCCCATAATACGGGAACTCTATCTCATTATATTTGGAAATGCATAGATTAAAAGGAAAGAATCACGCAACCAAATCACGTGCCAATCATGAAGATGTCGGGGAGACCTGGCTTCCATCCACCTGCGTACGCTGTCTTCTGCTTTCATCTACTCTCTATTAGAGGGCACCCACTCTCATCTCCAGGAGGACAGGCTGGTCGGTAGTAGAGACACACGCAGAAAGAGAAGAGAAGAGAAAGGCTGCATGCAAGAAGAAAGAAGATTTCCTGCAAGAGGAAGGCAATAACTTTCTCCTCCTTCAATGGTAAGGATTGATATCCCTCTACTAATTCTAATTAAGAGTTGGTGGCGATCGTCCGTTCTCTTTCAGAATACTTGATTCGTTGGATCTAATATGAACGGTTGAGATGGAAGAGGATTTAACCCGATAGTCAAATCTCTTCGGAGGAACAAACTTTTCCTACTATTGAAACATAACTAAAGCTAGTGTTCTTTGCAAATAAATTTTTTGTCGTAAATTGAGTTTTCGTTGCAACGCACAGGCACATGACTAGTCCTAACCTATTTTACACTAATACAAATAAATTCCATGTTAACACGACTTTTGGATATTTTTATAAATCGTAAGGGTTGTTGCATGAGATTTTCGTATTACTAAATTTACTATGACTTTGAGGCCAATTTTTTATATCATGAATAGAAAATTCCTTGGCCGATCTGCTCCAGAACATTCATAACCACCCACTACTCCACTATTAAAAATAGTAAAAGTGCCATGTTAATTAGTTGCGTGATTTACTTTTTGGGAGAGCACTATTCAATAAATTGGACTCACAAGTTAGCAACGAGTTTACCAAGAGTCAGCAACGACCATGTCCATTGTGTTAAGAAACCTCGTTATCGAATAGTCCGGGGTTCCCGAACAAATCTGAATTAGAGAACAGAAAGAGAGAGACACGTGTTTAGGGAGAGCAACAGCGGAATTCTTTATTGCTTATGATTGCTTGTACATATGGGAGGGACCCCCTCCTTTTATAGAGCTCACCCTAGGGTTTAGGCTAAGGGACCAATATGGGCCTTCAATGGGCCATGAGGTTTCCCAACACTCCCCCTTGGGTTCTTTGCCGCGAGATGCATATGCCTCATTAAAACTCCAGAAAAACCAGTGGGAACAATACTTGGAGAAAGAGTACATAGCATACGCTTACTATGTTGCACGAATTGCCTCGTTAAAACCTTATGTAAGAAAACTTCATGAAAAACTTGTTAAGGAAAAAGAGTACAATCCACCCAAACTTCAATTGCTAATCTTCGAGATTCATGTTGGGTATTCATAATTCATGCTCGAGATTCATGTGGGAGTATGTGAAATATCTCCCCCTGAAATCTGCACTTCTCTAAGTCTCATCATCCCAATTCCTTTCACGCACCTTTCAAAGGTAGATGCTGGGAGTGATTTAGTGAACAAATCTGCAAGATTTTCACATGACTTAGTATGCAATATCTTGATCTCGTTCATCTTATGCAATTCGTGAGCATAGAAGAACTTGGGGTTGATATGCTTCGTGAGATTACTCTTCACATAACCCATCTGTGCTTGGGCAACACAAGCTGCATTATCTTTATAAATGATTGTGGGAGTTTGCTCAATGTTCAAACCACACGACTTCTGGATGTGGTGAACCATTCTTCGGAGCCATGCACATTCACGAAATGCTTCATACAAAGCAATGATTTTTGAGTGGTTTGTCGACGTCGAGACAAGAGTCTGCTTAGACGACTTCCAAGAAATTGTTGTTCCTCCACACAGGAAAACAAAGCCGGTTTGGGACTTGCCGGTATCGAATCCGATAAGTACCCGATCGGTAGTAGCCAACCAAATTCAATTCATTGTTTCTTTTGAAAAATGCAGGCGAGGTCTTTGCTTCCTTAGAGGTAACGGAAGATGTCCTTGATCCCTTTCCAATGCCTTTTGGTGGGTTACGCCTTTGTCAGGGCTAGCAAATTCACAAATGAACGCAATGTCCGGCCTAGTGCTATTCAGAAGGTACATGAGCGCTCAACAGTACTCGATATGGGAATTCTGCTCCCGAACATCCTCCCCTCTTCTCTAAGTCCGTATGGGTCTAGGTGCGCTTGGGTGACCTTGAGCTATTGGAGTCTTTGCAGGATATGCTTTTTCAATCCAAACCTTTCCAACACTTTCTGCGTGTAGGTTGATTGATGTACCAAGATTCCTCCTTGAACATGTTCAAGCTGCAAGCCTAAACAAAACTTGGTTTTACCCAAATCCTTCATTTCAAACTCAAACTTCAAGTATGAGCATGCTTCTTCAATTTCTTCATCCGTCCCAATGATATTCAAGTCATCTACATAGACGGAGATTATACAGAATCCATTCGGGGATCGCTGTATAAATACACATGGACAATCTTCGCTGTTTGTGTAGCCTTTCTTGCAGAGAAAATCACTCAAGCGATTGTACCACATTCTTCCTGACTGCTTTAGCCTATACAGTGATTTCTCCAATTTCACACTTTATAGGTTTCTATTTGCTCCGTCTTGGTTCGGGATAGGGATTCCTTCCGGTACTTTCATGTATATCTCCGAATCCAAGTTTCCATACAAATATCCTGTGACAACATCCATTAGCTTCATTCTCAACTTCAAGTTGACTGCCATTGAGATCAAATATCTAAAGGTAATTCCTCCCGTGACCGGAGAATAGGTTTCTTCATAATCAACTCCAGGACGTTGAGTGAAGCCTTGAGCTACAAGCCTTGCCTTGTACCTTACAACTTCGTTGTTTTCATTCCTCTTCCGAACAAAGACCCATTTGTGACCTACGGGGTTTATATGGGGAGGTGTGCGGCATACGAGCCCAAACACCTCTCTCTTGTTCAGAGAGACTAACTCTGCAGTGATTGTCTTTTTTCATTCTTCCCAATCTAGCCTTTTCTTGCACTCTGCTAGAGATGCAGGCTCGGGATCATGATCAATAATCGAGGCAATCTTCTTTGCAGTATGCATCAATGTTGGTCGTTGCTCTATTCGAGGATTCTCCTGTTATTACAAAGTTTATGGCCGTTTCTTCATGGGGTGCTTCATGCACTTCTACTTGCTCTTCATCGCTATTCCCTATCGCAGAGCAAGTTCCTTTAGCTTTTCATCGCCTATGTGTGCGCACACATTATTTCCGTGACTTCTGCGCAGTGGAAGGTTCAAGTCTGGAATTGCCTTTCTGTTGGCTTCTTTCCAAAGTCGTCTCAACTGGCTCCCTTCTTTCCTTGGGGCATTTTCGTGATTGGTTGTGGTAAGTCCTCTACTTGATTTTCTCAGGCGTCTCCGGTACTTTGGGTTTGAGGAGCAGATTTCTGCTCTTTTTCTTTGAGGCCTCTGAGCAGGTTGTGGATACCTTCTATTTTCTTTGGTATTTCCACCCTCTCGGTGCATTCCTTGCGGTACATGCGACTTAACCACGCCCTTGGATCACAAAATGGTCAGCAAGTTCATTTGCTAAATTCGCAAATCAATTATCTTCGGACTTCTTGATTTACTTCATCGGTCACGGGGTCATGTGCGGGATCGGTGGAATGCCATATAATTTCCTGGCATTTTTCATCCAAAGGTTGATTTCCTCCCCCTAATGACGGGAAACGACCCTCGTCAAAGATGCAATCTGCGAATCGGGCTGTATGCAAGTCTCTAGTCATGGGTTCCAAATACCTGATTATGGATGCACTCTCATAACCAACGTATATCCCAGGCTTGCGGAGAGGGCCCATTGCAGTCCGCTGAGGGGGTGGTATAGGTACATATACCATACACCCAAATTTTCTAAGATGGAAGATCTTCGGGATGATCCCGTGCACAAGCTGCATAGGAGAATGGATGTTGTAGGCCGACGGTCTGAAATTGATAAGAGCTGCTGCGTGCGAGATCGCGTGTCCCCAACAAGTCTTGGGCAAGTTACAACTCGCAAAAGCGGTCCGGCAATGAACTTAATCCTCTTTATTAGTGCTTGGCTAGCCCATTCTGCGTATGGACGTGCGATGCGGAGTGCTCAATCGCTATCCTCATTGCGGTGCAATAATCATCAAATGCCTTTGAAGTAAATTCTCCGGCATTGTCCATTCTGATGGACTTCACGCGATGATCAGGGAAAGCATTCTTAATTCTTATGATCTGCGAGATCAGCTTTGCCAAAGCATGGTTTCTTGTTGATAACAAGCATACATGCGGCCATTTCGAGGAAGCATCGATGAGCACCATAAAGTATCGAAACGGCCCTGACAAGGGCTGAATCGGGCCGCAAATATCCCCTGGATGCGTTTCAGGAATGCAGGGATTTCACTTTGCACTTTCATAACAGATGGTCTAGTTATTAATTTCACGGTGGCACATGCAGGGCACACAAAATCTTCATGATTCGGGAAATTTTTAACATTAATGCCATGACCTTGTGAGTTGTTCACTATATTTCTCATCATTCTAAGACTAGGATGGCCTAATCTACCATGCCATAAAGAAAATAACTCAGAGCTTCTAAAAACAGTCTTCAAGGAAGTATACACTTCGGGTGCATGAATATTCGTGTAGTACAACCTAGATTCACATGAGGGACATTTTTCAAATACCATTTTTCCACATACCGCGTGCTTCACAATGCACAAGTATTCTTTGCCATTTTCTTCATTGGTTTCTACGTGAAAACCATTGACGCGGATGTCTTTAAAGCTTAAGAGAGTGCGCGTTGATTCCGGGTACAAAAGGGCTTCTTCAATTATCAAAGTTGTACCCATAGGCAATATAATAGTGGCTCTTCCTAAGTCGATTACATATGAGTCGCTTCCTACGATCGTAGTAATCTTTCCAGCGTTCTTCGTGATCGACTGGAAGTATTTAGACTCTCTTAAGATGGTATTTGTTGTGCCACTATCAACAATGCATATCTCTTCCATTTGGGCGCTACACGATTTCTAGATAAAAAAAATAATTCTAATCAGATAGAGGCAAAAACAATCCAAATATTGCTTGCAAATTTGAAGAAAACTGGAATAAAGAATAAATTGCGTATTTATTCATGAAAGAAGTATGCTCTTCTAGAGCTTACAATTCATTATTAAAAAAATGCTAACAACCATAATCTAAAAAAATGCATTAAATAGAATCTGTAAAATATGCATTAATTTCTGCTTCTATATCATCGGCAGAAGTTTTCTCTTCATTTGCCATAATAATGGTCAGCACATCGATGTCCGTGCTATTCGTGAGGATGAGACAAGTGGGGTATCTACATCCATGACATCATCATCACCGATGTTGGCGGTCGCCTCTGTGAGCGTTTTCCTTTGCCTTCCTCTTAGCCTGATATGCGTTGATCACTTCCTTGGATTCTTGACATATCTTCGACCAGTGTCCCCAAGTGCCGCACTTGAAGCACATTTGGTTCTGCTGTCCATACGGCTTGGCGTGCGCCTTTACTTTGTCATCCCTCTTCACTGGGGCTTTGGACTTTCCTTTGGCTTGAGTCCTCTCTTTTTCACCCTGCTTGCCCTTCTTTCTATTAATGGGCTTTCTCACCTTGTATCTATTGGCATTGACTTCTGTGCCAGTGCCTCGTCTTGGTGGCTGCGAGACATAGTTCTTGCGTAGAACATCGTCTTGTGATTCCGCAACTTGCATTACATCAATCAGTTCGCTATACTCCTTGTATGCGTCCTGACGATAGCTGCGTGCACTCTGGATAGCATTTGGGTGGAAAGTGGAGAGGGTTTTCTCAATCTTCTCCTCATCAGTGATCTTCTTGCCACATAGGGAGAGATTGGTACAAATTCGATGCAAGGCGTAATTGTACTCGACCCATTTGTTTTAAAGTCTGCAAATCTCAAGCGTACCCAATCTTGCTCTGCTTGGGGCAAGATGGTGTACTTGAGCTTTTCGAACCGCTTCTGAAATGCAGTCCAAATCTCAAGTACACTCTCCTCAGCCATATATTCATTCTTCAGAGTGGCTGAGAGGTGGTGCCTGAGAAAGTGCAGAGCTTGATCGTTCTGCTCGGCGGTAGGTTTCGCGTCCTGCGAGGACCCTAGACCAATAGCTGCACGGAGCTTCTTGCCTCCAAGAACAATCTTTACGTCCGATGCCCAAGTGAGGTAGTTCTGACCGTGCGGGGCCAGTTCTTCAAACTCACGATTCACAATGCCGGACATCTGCATGATTTCAAAATTCCGATTTAGATTACTGCGTGTAATCTGATAGAAAATGGTTGCAAAAACATAAAGTGCAGAAAAAAATTAAATTGCTATGCATTGCAATATTTTAAATAAAGCAACGGATTCAAAAATCATAAAGAATATTCATAAAACAGAGAAATAAAGCAAGAAAAATTAAAAACAGAGCCAAAATTAAAAAATCTTCTTGATTTTCTCGCAATTTTTTCAGAATTTTCTGCAATTTTTCTCTTTTTTCTTTTCTTTTTGTTTCTTTTTCTTCTCCTTTCTTTTCTTTTTCTCTTTCTTTTACGTCGACGGCGGCCATTAGGCCTGCCTGTTCTTTTTTGCTCAAAGCAGCGCCGCGCGCTAGGGTTTCCTAGCACGCCACCTTTTTTTTTTGCGCCCTTTTCTTCCGTCGTTTGCTTCTTTCTTTTTGCGCACAGAGGCCATCGCGTTTTTCCTTCCACGCGCGTGCGGCAGCGGCGGAGCGAGCTTCGGCGGGCGGCGCGCGTGAGCGAGCTCGGCCGGGCGGCGGCGGCGGCGGAGTCTTAGCCGTAGCAAGCGGCAGCCAGCGCCGTCGGCTTCTTGGCCTTGGCGGCGCGATCGGCGGGAGAGCGGCGGCGGCGAGGCAGCCGGACATCTTCCGCTGGGTCTTGCGCGTGTCGCCGCCGTTGCCGGTAACAGCGGGCGCCACCGCTTAGGCTTGGCGGGCGGGCGCGCGGTGCGCTGCGCCGTTTCTTCTTCGTGTGTGCGCGGCGGCCGGGCGGGGCGTCGGCCGGCTTCTTGGCGGCGGCACATCTTGCTGGGTGACGGCGGTCTTCGTCGCGGCAACGGCGGAAAGCAAAGCATCTCGGCGCTTGAGCCGGCGGCGGCGGCGCGGCCGTCGCTTCTTCGGCGCGCGGCGAGACAAGCGCCCGTGAGCTAGCCGGTGGCGGCGTTAGCGTCATAACCGTGCGAGGCGATGCGTGTGGACCGAGCGGCGGTAGCGGTGCTTGAGGTCGAGCCGAACGCTGCGGCAGCGCGGCAGAGAGCGGCGTCGTGTGACGGCCGATGATGAACAGCGCTTTGAGCGTGCATTGTACTTTTTCTGCCCTTTTGTTTGTTGGCATGTACAGTAACTGCGTGTACTGTAGCGATGTATCGTCTGTAGCTTCATGCCATACGACGAACGAAAACTGATGCGTAGGTTAGATGTATGCATAGAGACCAACAACAATTAGATTCAATCGCCGAGTTCTCACCTCTTTTCACCTTTTCAAAACTGATCTCCGGTAGAGCTTCGTGATGATAACGTGTTAAGTAACCTCGCTATCGAATAGTCCGGGGTTCCCGAACAGATCTGAATTGGAGAACAGAAAGAGAGAGACACGTGTTTAGGGAGAGCAACAACGGAATTCTTTATTGCTTATGATTGCTTGTACATATGGGGGGACCCCTCCTCCTTTTATAGCGCTCACCCTAAGGTTTAGGCTAAGGGACTAACATGGGCCTTCAATGGACCATGAGGTTTCCCAACACATTGCACGTGAATTGTGAAAAATCCTATGGAATTCACGTCTTCCTGACATGCCTTAGTTTACCGAATGGTCCTAAAACAAGTAGTAATGGCTCAATGTTTTTTTTAGCTTTTAGGACCAAAATGCTCGGTAAAACTAAACAGACTGAGAGTTGAAAAATAGTATCATTGTCTCACTGACAAGTAGGTTGACTAGGCTCGGACCACACTTCAAATATCACATAAAATGGAGATGCCAGATATCTACCGCACGACTTCTTTTTTTTTGGTGAGAAATCAACCGAATTCATAACATGATTCATGGCCTGTCCACTTCTATCTCCTTCTCCATCTCCGACGAGCTTCTTTAAAGTCGGGGTTCACTTAGTTTACGGTTGGCGTTCACCGAGGTGCAAGATTTAGAAAATTTTCCTTTTGTAGCCACTTGTTAACTTTTTTCTAGCAAAAATAGCCCCCATGCTAGAGAAATTTTATTGTTGGCCCCATGTGAGAGTGCGGAAGACCCGACATATGACGCGTATCACCTGCCACGGTCTGGTTACTCAGAAAGCAGGTGAGGGCACAGCAAGCGGACTGACCGCGGCAGGTGATGGGGCTCATGTTGCTGCCAAGCTCCCGTAGCTCAGAAGGAGATATCGAGCTGGGTGTACTTGGCAGGACGTCGCTCCTGCCGCAGCTCGGTGGGTGCTATCGCTTTGCCCTACCGCGGTAGCCTACCTACTCCTATGTTGACGTTCTCCCTTCCGCGCTCGCCTGTAACATCCCAATTTTTTCTTTTAAATTATTTTTGTGCAATTTATCATTTTGGGATTTAATTTGCAATTTAAATATTGTTTTAGATTTTCTCTTCTTGCAAAAATTATTTAATTTATTTATTGCTTAAGTGAACATTTGCCAAAAATATTTTATTTGGGCTCTAAATGTTTCAAAATATTTTAAAAAATTATCTAGAATTTTTCAGAATTGTTTGCTATTTATTTGAGGTTATTTGTATTTTTTGAGATTTTCCAAAAAGAAAATAAAAATAAAGTTTTATGCTTTTGGGCTTAAATCCTTAGCACCGGCCTAATTCTCTCGCACTTTGGGCAAGCAGCGTCTGGCCCAGCCGAGCAACCAGCATAGCCCGCCTCGTCGGCCTAGCTTGCCCATGCTGCGTGGAGGGCTTCCCGAAGAGGTCAATCGCCGTCGCTGTTGTCGACCCTAGCGTGTCGAGTGATATCAGGTTGGCGTCATGAGTCTGACAGGTGGGATCCACGTATTAGTATGTAGAGGCCTTTTCCTTTTCAAAAATAAGTCGGCCGATGTCAAAATAGCCGATGACATTAGTATGATGTCATAATCCGATTTTCTTTAGAAAGATAATTCCAAAATTTTTAGAAAATCCTTTTTTTTCTCTCCTTTTCTTGATTCTAATATTTTGAGATTTCGTTCTCTTTTATACCAGCATTGATTGAGGCGATTATAATTTTTAAAAAAAAATTCAAGATCTTTATTTTGATGAATTTTATTTAATTTTTAGAGTTTATTTTGTCACTGTTTTATATTTATTTTGGTATTCGCCTTTCGTTTTGTGTAGACGTTGAAGTGTCGGAAGCGTTCGAAGGTGAAGAGTTGACTTACGTTCAAGATCTTGATCAAGGTAAGGGTTGTTCCAAAGCAAGTTGTGCTTTAATCATGTTGAACCCAGTTTTATAAGTGATACATTATTTTAATCTATTACGTATTATTTTATGCTTATAACTACTTTTAATTAATTTGGAAATTAGTTATTCATCTCAGTTGAATTATACCTATCTTGTCGTTACTATGTCATGATTATTTGTCACACTAGGATGGATAATTATTAGTTGGTTGCTAATAGATACCAACGTGGGTTGGTTAGATTGTGTGTAGTTTGCTTAGTCATGCTACATACAACTGATATCTTTGAATGTGCAAATTCAAATTTGACTAATAGAATATGGTGCATGTTTATGAAAAGCTGTGTGATATGTTGTCACACAATGATGTTGAGTTGTTGATAGCATGTGTTGCACAATAATCAACTTGAGTGGTAAATGATTTAGATTGGAGCAAGTGGCAAGATGTTGTATGCCAAGGTGGGTCTATATGACATTTGGGTTGATGTTAATCACAAGTTTTGCCTCGGTCAATTAAAGACTTAACTTTACAAACCATTGAACTAGGATAATCATAAAACCACATGTCTATTGTGGGCCACATCTAACTCAGTAGGTTACTGAGTCTTGACATATAATATCTCAGGAGGATAACCAAACTGTGTGTGCGGTTGAGGAACGTATGTGTTGCAGTGGCTCCATATCTTGAACAGTGATTATTTCTAGTCCAACGATAAGCTCCTCTTATTCTTCTACTATGTGTTAGGTAAGGATAGTGAGACTAAGGTTATCGTGAAAGTCTATGTTCAGATAGAGTTTCTAAAAGTTTTTGTTATGATCTTCTTATCCACACGTCGAAAGGTATATGTCAATGCATGTCATTATAAGCTTATCGGGAGAGTCTATGTTCGGATAGAGTTTTCGAAAGGTTTTTTTATGATCTTCTTAGCCATACGTCATGGGTACGTGTTAATACATGTCATTATAAGATTAATCATATCTTATGGATAAAGCATATAATCTCTGTAGAGTGTCAATCTATTCAGATAACCGTGTCCCCGGTCATGGACAGTGCTCGGGAATTTCAGTCAATGGTTAAATTTTATGAAATAAAATATGAAAAGGGAGACTGTATGCCAATGAAAGTAATAGAATTTGGTTTAGACTGTGTGCTAGTTTATCTTTGAGAAATACCTGAAAGCTTGTTATTATTAATGTTATTTGTTTTACTATCATTTTAATCTATTTATCATATTCAATTGAAAATGTTGTCTTATTGCAAAATAATCAGGATAACCATTCCTTCGGAATAAGCTTTACATATAGTTATATTAGATTTGTATTATGTGTACAAGTTGTTAAGTGCTTTATATATCTACCCTTGCCACAACAAATCATCAGTCGAAGAGGAGTCTACACCTGCGTCAGAGGAGGATTTCCACAAGAAGGCGAGTTACTAGGGGCGAACCTTATCGGTTGCATGTGGCATATTGATGGGTTGTCTGCGAAGTTTCCATTCTACTGCTATTTTTATTTATTAGAGCTTAATTCATGTGTGAAAAAATAATGTAAGGTCGACCGTAAGGTCAATCAACTGTCTTTTATTTAATAAATAGAGTCTTTTATTATGTTTTCGTTGCGTATGATTGTGATATTTTATATATGTTGCCACTGTGTGCGTTAGTGTGATCATGGGCTAGTACAATATACACAGAAAGTTCGAATTTACATATTCGGGTCTCGACATCGCCCAACCTGTCACGACGCCATTCATCTTCCAATTTCCTCTAGCGTGGCAAGGGACACACATGCCATGCCTTCCAAGCTCACCAAGGGGACATTTTCGCAATTTCGAACGAAAAAATGCCATATTTGTCAAAAATGAAGTTTAGGGGCTGGAAAATGGATCACTTCCCAGGTTTAGAGGGAGGCTAGGACGGGGGAGGACCGGCGATGGCAAGGCAGCAAGGTGGCGGTGACGTTGTCCACCGCAGGTCAGAGGAGGGCGGCTGAGGTGACAAGACAACATGAATTTAGGAGGCAATGGAGGATGATAGTGGATTCGATGGTGGTAGCCGTTAGAGATGAGAAAGATAGCAGGATAGAGGAGATCAAGGTGGACATTAGTAATGACAGGGGAGGAAGAGGCATGTGACAGTAGCAGGAGAGGGAGGAGGCATTAGGGTCGGAGAAGGGGTTTGCTAGATGGTATCGTTGGTGTGTGAGGACGGCAGGGCAGCAGCATGTGAAGCAGCCATGGGCATGACTCAGGTAGGAGGCGCTTGAGGCTAAGGGTTACCTTGGCTTGTATAGAAGTGAAGGAAACTTGTATAGAAGTGATTTATTTGTTAAAAAAAAACTCATTCGCACGATTTTCAATTTACTTTCAAATTTTCCTTCCTTATTTTCGGGAAAGAAGTCAAGCGAGGTTTCCACTGGGAGCCCACGTGCATTAACCTCCCCGCCCTCCGCTCCCAGCCCACCTCGGCCCACCGTTCCCACCGGAGCCGCCTCTCCCCTCCCCTTCTTCCTTGCCCACCCCCTTGCCGCCGGCCGCCTCCTCCTAACCCGACCAAACCCATGGCCGCCATTGCCGCCGCGCTCCTCCGCCGCTCCACCTCCTCCCCCCACCGCAGCCTCCTCCTCCCCCTTCTCTCCCACCTCCACCGCCCCGCGCTCCAATCCCCATCCCCATGGTTCCCGCCCCACCACCGCTTCTTCTCTGACGACGCAACCGCCGACCCTGACAAGAAGCCAGCGCCCCTGGACCCGAAGCAGCTATGGCGCGAGCTCTCCACCTCGGAGCCCGCCACCGGCTCGTCGCGCCTCGCGAAGGCCACGTGGGACGCCGTGGTGGCCCTCCTCCGCGGCTTCGCCAAGGACCCGGCCATGTCCGACCAGGCCCTCGCGCTCTACATCCCCGCCTCCGCATTTCCCACCTACGCCCGCCGCTTCCGCCTCTTCCTCCCCCCGCGCCTCTCCCGGGGATCCGCCGAGCGACTCCTCTCCCTTCCGGCCGAGGAGGCCCACGCCCTCCTCCTCCCGGCCTTCGCCGAGTTCTGCGTCACCCACCTTGCGGACGAGCTGAGGCAGCACAGATCCGTGATGGCCGCGGCCGACCTCACGGCGCCGCACACCTGGTACCCCTTCGCCCGCGCCATGCGCCGGCGGGTGGTCTACCATTGCGGGCCCACCAACAGCGGCAAGACGCACAACGCGCTCGCCCGCTTCGCCGCCGCCGAGTCCGGCGTCTACTGCAGCCCGCTCCGGCTCCTTGCCATGGAGGTCTTCGACAAGGTTAATGCGCTCGGTGTCTACTGCAGCCTCCGCACTGGCCAGGAGATAAAGGAGGTGCCTTTCTCCAACCACAGCGCATGTACTGTTGAAATGCTGTCCACTGAGGAGCTCTACAAAGTCGCCGTGGTTGATGAGATACAGATGATGGCTGATCCTGTCAGGGGCTTTGCGTGGACACGAGCCATTCTTGGGCTCAAGGCGGATGAGATACATCTCTGCGGTGACCCTAGTGTGCTCAAGATTGTTCGTAAGATTTGTGCAGATACCGGAGATGATTTGGAGGTACATCAGTATGAACGATTCAAGCCGCTTGTTGTTGAGGCAAAGACACTGCTTGGAGACCTCAAGAATGTTCGCTCCGGTGATTGCATTGTTGCGTTCTCACGCAGGGAGATTTTTGAGGTGAAGCTGGCAATTGAGAAGTTTACGAAGCATAAGTGTTGCGTTATATATGGAGCTCTGCCACCAGAGACACGGCGACAACAAGCAAAGCTGTTCAATGAGCAGGACAATGAGTATGATGTGCTTGTAGCGAGTGATGCTGTTGGTATGGGGCTGAACCTTAATATTAGGAGGGTTGTGTTCTATAGCTTGACCAAGTACAATGGGGACAGGATGGTACCAGTTGCTGCTTCACAGGTAAAACAGATCGCTGGACGTGCTGGCCGGCGGGGCAGTGTTTATCCAGATGGGCTCACGACCACTTTCTTGTTGGATGATTTGGATTATTTGATCCAGTGCCTGCAAAAGCCATTTGAGGAGGCGCAGAAAGTTGGCCTCTTTCCTTGCTTTGAACAAGTGGAAATGTTTGCCAGCCAGTTCCCTGACCTCACTTTCAATGAACTGTTGACTAAGTTCCGTGAAAATTGCCGCATCGACAAAACATACTTCATGTGCTCTCAGGACAGTATCAAGAAGGTTGCTAATATGCTTGAGAGGGTCCAGGGGCTCTCCCTCAAGGATCGCTACAATTTTTGTTTTGCACCAGTCAATATAAGGGATCCAAAAGCCATGTACCATCTTCTGAGATTTGCTACTCACTATAGCCAGAGCCGTCGTGTTAGCATTGCAATGGGAGTTCCAAAGGGTTCTGCAAAGAACGATACTGAGCTGCTGGACCTTGAGACAAAGCACCAGGTCCTGTCGATGTATTTGTGGCTGTCACACCATTTTGAGGAAGATAACTTTCCTCATGTGCAGAAAGCTGAGGAAATGGCAACAAATATTGCTGATTTACTTGGCAAGTCAATTTCCAAAGCGTGCTGGAAGCCTGAATCAAGACAGCAAGCAAGGAAGAAACAAGAAAAGGAAGATGAGAGCCATGTGGAGCAGGCATCAGATGACAATGCAAAGAATGTTTCTAAAGATGGTTATAAAGGCCAGGGTCACTTGTTAAAGCATTTCTCAGGCAAGAGCTCCAACCCACATCTTTGCACACATGCGCTAATTGTCCGTAGAGGTACATTTTTTTTTCTTTGTCATATTATAGTTGAACATATCATATTTATTTTCTCTTGTATCAACAAAATTAGTCTTTCTGATAAAATAAAGGCAAAAAATTCCCATCTCCCCTATTTCAGTTAAATTATACTATAGACTTTATTTTAGCTTAAAAAATGAGATACCCATAATTTATGCTTTAATTCCATGCAACAGCAGGCAAGTGGGTTTGTGAATTGTAGGCTTTCCCTTTCCTTATTATTCAAGTAATCACAATCCCATCTTCCAACTGCCAATAACAATATTTCTCTTGAACTGGTTTTGAGATAATAATTTTTTAACCTGAATCCATATTGCTTAGAGCATTAATTCTTGTTCTCGAATTGTATTATCTGAAACTTAATTGTCAACTATTGACTGAACGTGTAAATCTGGGCCTGTTTCTTAGCCAACTTTCTTGTTCCCTGGTGTATCACACATTCACTCCATCCTGGTACCCTCTTTAGCTGGATATTGTTCTTTAGCTTTGTGATTTGCTCGGAGCATGTGTTCCTTGAACTTGGTATGATCCGTGCTTGTGAAGTTGATTAGTGCATCTTGGGGAAGAAACACTTAGAATAAAATTGTGTCCATCTTTCAATACATGAGTTTACCAGAATTATATGTGTTACCAATGATCATGAGTTTATTATGGTAAAGTGCATAGTTTTGAGCAAGGACTGCTATCCATGGTTATTGAAGTGATAAGGCGCGGCGTGTCGACTCGTCATCTTTTTACTTGAAGCGCTTAAGGCGTGCGGCGAGGCGACACCATACACTACAGTACTAGTACTAGTTTCTACTACTACTTCCACTATTGCTATACTTCTATTAATACAATACTATCACAGCAGTACCACTATACGTCTATTGATGCAGTACTACTGCTACAGTATCTGCTGCAGTGCTCCTGCTAGTACTTCTTCTGCAGCTGCTGGCTGCTATTGCTACTTCATAAATTCTCCTCCATCGACCCGATTGCCTCCCCCGATCCGATACCTCCATCGAGCTCTCCCATCGCCTACCCCATCGAGCTCCCCTGACCCGATCTCCTCCACCGAGCTCTCCCGTCGCCTCCCCATCGAGCTCCTCCAACCCCATCGCCTCCCCCATCGAGCTCCCCCAACCCCATTGAGCGGCGGCAGAGCAGAGGAGCGGTGCGGAGGATCTGGCGACTGGCGTCAGAAGGAGGAGAGAAACAGCAGCAGAAGAAGAAGAGCCTCGATCTCACCTTGATCGTGCGACTGTCTTCGGTGATGGAGCAGAGACGGAGCGGTGGAGCCTGGCTGGAGGCGACGCGGATTCCGATGCTGGTGATCCCGGATCTAGTGTCGGGGAGTCGATGGCCGGCGATTCTACATCTAGATCTGGTGAAGCGATGACCGGTGAGTTGGTTCATCTCACTACCAACATCGAGCACCTCAGCTTCACCTGACCGCCTTACCGGCAAAGCGAGGCTATGGCACTACCCCACCTAGCCGCCTTACCGCTGAAGCGTCGCTTAAGTGAGCTTCAACGACGCCTTGATAACCATGTTACTATCATAGAAGAATTTTTTTGGACCAGTAAAATCATCACACCACAAACCACCAAAAGAAATACATAGATCACTTTCATTCAATGTTCTAAATAACGGTAACAAACAGATCATAAGCGGCCTTGTAAACGGTTTTACTATTTAAAATTTAGAGAAATTTATACATGTGTGTGCACTTTGCAGTAACAAAATAAACATCTAATTCATCTTCTTTCATGCATACTAAATAGAACTAACAGGCTATCAACAATTGTTCACAGCGGTGACATGAAGAAAAAAGATGACATGATGTGAATGTAATTAAAGAATCATAATTGAATGAATGAACAACTCAAGTGGCAATAAAAAGCAAAGCTAGCATTCATCTCATGTATGTCATAATGTTCCATGTTATATGGCAATCTTGCAACTTTACCTAAATAAATGGCCTGATAAAATGGGCCGGTTAAACATTAACGGCCATTAAACCGAATAAACGGCCTGATAAAATGGACAAACCCTAAAATATCTATAAACCTAGCGGGCATAGAACCTTTACTATTTTAACGGTCGTTTACAAAGTCTTAACGGCCTTTATTTAGAACACTGCTTTCATTACAAAATCACCAGAACGAACAATTATTGGTTTCATGAATCTATAATTTTAAGGTATTTTTTCGACTTTGTTGGGGGTTGGTAATGATAACTGTGTGTTATGTGAAGTAAATGAGCACGGCAACTCCGAAGACAGCTGCAGCATTCAATTTCCAACTGAAAATCTCGTGTTTGTGTACCTGTTTCCAAACTTCAAGTTGCTGTGGCACTAAATGCACTTAGAACTTACAGTTAATCTGTAGAAAGATGCTGATTGAGATATTATCATTTATCAAGAAGTTGCTCACAACCAGAAAATGTTCGTCTCAAGTGCATGGTAATCTGTAACTAAGGGCATTAAAAATTTTAAATATGAAGCGGTGGTTCACATTAATTGCTCATTGCAATGCCATGTAAGTTCTATCAGTAAATTAATTGTTTGCTACTATTTTTCAATAGCTAAGGAGCAGCAGTAACTTTTGAGCCAACTAATGGAACCTATATGGTTTTATCATTGTTTCCATCTGGAATTCAGTCATGTTTGTACAAGTTTCATGCTCTTATGCATTTTTTTATTAGGTAAACTAAGTATCATAACATTTATCAAGTATTTATAAGTATTTTCACAGTTTCCCATTTGTATTTTACAGTTTTAGTGATAGGTTATCTATCTTTATACGTTTTGCTCATTTCTGTAATTGATTTATTGCACCATGTAACGCAACAATTGGTTTTTCATATTAGTTGAGTGCTTCTGAAGATTTAAGTGCACTTAAATCTCCCGATCATTTCCCTTAAAAAAGAATTTTATGAATCATTCCTAAAAAAAGTACTTTCAGATACAGTTGTGGGTATGTCTTGTAGTTCCATAAGTTTACTAATGGAACTAATTTCATTGGGACAATTCCAGATATAGTTATGATGTATTGTTTCCTTTTCAGGAAAAGGCAGGATCAACCCAGCCAGAATTCTTCTTCCTTGAACTTTGTGGCATGAACTACTCGTGGGGTGATTAACCCCAATTGGATGCTATATGAAACCCTGTCGAGCAAACTTGGGACTTGGGACAGCTCTTTCAATCCCCAAACATGTGGCTTTCCTATGGCATGCCACAGCTATTCTGTCAGTTTTGGTATAGGATGGTTGGCTGAAGTTTGAGTTTGAATATATCACAAAAGTGACACTGAAACCAACCGGAGGTGTACTACGGGACATTTGCATCCACCGAGCGCTATTGTAGTGGCACTACAGGAGATTTCTGCGGACCAATGCTATCTTGCAATAGTAGATTGCACGAGAAGGAACGATCGCATGAGGGTCATGAAGTAATCAGAATTACATTAGTTTACCCTTGATATATGCTACATCACATTGCGGTAGTAAGTAACTGTGGGGATTGCGAAATTTTCGTTGGTTATTCTCTTGGATGTCTTAGATTATTTAGTGTGACCCTCAAACTTGTCATTTTGCAATATTTGGAGTTTGGATAGGATAGCTGTTTATATCCCCTTTGCACTGATGATAACATTGGAGCTTTCTGGTACTCTGCTCAGGTTTTTGTTCTTAAACCTTAACGGTTATCTGTATTGCATTCAAGGTTCAAAATCTCGCCGAGATTTCGGAAATCTCAGCCGAAATTTTGGCTTTCGGCAAGGGCCGAGATTCCAAATCTCGGTGGGATATTTTTTTTTTTTGAAATATTTCAAATTACTACAGTGATTTCTGTTTTTTTACCGAGATAATCACAAATTCGACCGATTTTCATGTTTGTAGGATTGGGTTTAACATCAATTTTTTTTGTGGTGAATTCTAATACCTTTTCGGAGGAATACACATGAAAATTTTGCCAAAAAAATACTTATACAGATTAGATTATGTAACCCTAACCCTAACTTGGATTTCGGGATTTTTCGGTGAGATTTTGTTTTTGTTTTACCAAGATGATCATAAATTCAACCAGTTTTTATGTTTGTAGGTTCGGATTTAGCACCAAATTCTTTGTGGCGAATTGTAATGCCTTGTTTGAGGAATACATATGAAAATTTTGAAAAAAAAGAAATATATACAATGATATATGTTACTAGTTCAATTTTGTTGTATGTTACTAGTTTATTTGCACTGCTGTTCTTATGTTCTTCCCCCGTTATGTACCGCTAGTGGGGTGTAAAGAAAAATTCCCAAGTGAGACAGAGAAGAAATTCTCTTGAATGATTTATACAAGAGGTGAATACTTTAAAACTTGCACCTAGATGAAACAAGAAATAAATGCACCGTGAGTGGAAATACCAAGCAGTTAATATTAAAGTATAGTGCCTGTGCTAACGCTACGACGGCAGTATCCCACTTATCAATTAAATGAGAAGATAAGTATAAACACAACACTTAATAATAAAAGAGAAATTTAGAATTTCAAATGAATTTAGAAAAAAAAAAACGAAACTAAATGGAGGTCGAATGGGCGAAAACGGGCTCCCAAAAGATTTTAAATCAAGAAATAGAAAGAAAAAAGAATTTTCTGATTTTAGATTATTTTTTTTGCAGCTTCCACAGAGAGCACAGCGTGCTCTCCTGGGCTTAGCTTAGCGCAAGAGGAGGGGAAGGCCGGGGTGGTCGGCGATCACAATGGAGTCAAGACTTTGGTGCGGCGAGATCGCCAAGACCGCGCCTGAGGAGGAGTCACGGTTGCGGTGAATTTCAGGAAAGATGACGGTGATGGCTTGGGTTACCTCCAAAATCCGCGATCTTTACAAGAGGAGCACTTGGAGATTTACGCAATGCGATGGGGTGGAGAAGAGCTCACGGCTTTTATAGCCCGAAACAAGCATATTTATGGAAACCATAATTTGGGATCAAATCAGATTGGGAGGAAATTTTGGAAATAGAGCACGAAATTTGGGGAATTAACACCATAGATGGAAAGAGGAGATTTGGTGCGGGATTGATGGAGCTTTGGAGCTTCTTTCTTGCTTTAATGGAGGGAGGGAAGAGAAGAAGCTTCTCTGGTCTAGGCTGCAGCTAGAAGAAGCTATTGCCTTCATTTTTTTAAAATATAGAAGGATTTTTGAAAAGATAGCACATTAGGTTAAAAAATTCTAGAAAAATTCTCAAAAAAACTTTCGATTATTTTATACTTAATAAAATTATTTTTAAAAAACTAAATTATAAATTTGCCGAGAAACACGTGCCGCGAGGTCGTGACCAAGAACCTCGCCGCGTCGGCAAAGCCACCGATGGCGGCAGTGGAGCCATTGCGGACTGCGTTCTCCGTGTGTTGCCCCATCTTCCGGTTTCCTTTTCCCAAAGACGTAATATATGGTCCTTTCCTTTTTCAGACGTTTGTTTCCTTTTCCTTGATTCCAAGGCGTTTGTTTCCTTTTCCTTGTTGATCTTTGGAGGTGAGGAAGGTGCATTGTGGGCTCTGAGGATGATTTTAGAAAAATATGAAGAAATAAACTGCGCTCGTCGACCGCTGGATCCGCAAGGAAAAAAAAGATAAAAAATAAACAGTGCTCGCCGGCCGCTGGTTCCGCGAGAAAAAATTGAAAAAAATTAAGCAGCACTCACAGACAGTTGGTTCCTTAGGTAAAAAATAAAAACAAAAATTCAACGCTCTCCGTGCGCTGAAATTAGGCTCTATGGGGCTAGATCCGTAAAAAAGTCTCGAGAAGGGTCATATTCGGAAAAAAAATACGATCACAATGTCAGGACAATAAAAAATTCAAGTCTTTTCCTTGTATGTGGATCCTCCTTGTTTATTTCCTTGTTTGATTCACCCTCCTTCCAAATATGTAGTACGTACAATTTTGGCCAGTAAAAAATTCAAGTCTGGTTTCCTTGCATGCGGATCCTCCTTATTTATTTCCTTGTTTGATTCGCTCTCCTTCCAAATATGTAAGTGAGGGAGGTCTGTTGTGGGCCACATGGATGATTAGACACATTAAATAATGACCATCGGATGTGGGTGAGTAAAACTGAGGAAAGATCTGAGACGTTCATTTTGATGAATGCAAGTTTCTGGGGACGTTTTGCTGGGTGCACGAATATTAGGCCATCTCTAATGAGGTGCATTATTTAGGGTGGACGTAGAAAAAATTAGTTAGGTGCATTATAAAGGGGTATAGATTTTCAAAAGGCAAAAACTCATTGCAAGACAACTCGCATAATAAATCATACAGCTTATTAATGATTATACTTCTTTAATAGCAAATGGGGGTATAACCATACCTTGCTGTCTGCAGGGTTCAAAATCTCGTTTTGCTTCAAATCTCGTCCATGATCGAAGAATGAATTCTCGGTGAGATTTAAAAATTTCGAACAAATCTCGGATGAAATACAAAAACAAAAATTCAAATCCGGATTTTTCTCTACCAAGAAAACTGAAATTTTGGCCGGTTTTGTTGAGATCTCGGTGAGATTTGCACCGAACGAAAAATAGATCAAACGATGTCGAAAAATTTTGAATTTTTTTTGTAGGTTCCTGACATATTAGTGATGTTCTCATAAAAATTTCAGATGATTAACAGATTTGAGGAATTTTTTAAAATTCAAACATTGCTACTATCCTGATAAAATGCTGACCGGCAAGTTTGAACCTAATGAAAAATGAAACAAACCATGTTAGAAAATTTTGAAATTTTTTATGCATGGTTGTGATGAATCACTAATATTCCCATAAAATTTTCATATGATGATCAAGCTTCATATATTTTTAACAATTCGGACAGTGCTACTGTACAGATAAAAGCATCACCGGCAAACTTCAACCAAATGAAAAATGTTACAAACCATGTTAGAAAATTTTGAAAATTTTTATGAATGGTCCTGATTTATCATCAATATTTATATAAAATTTTTATCTGATGATCAAGATTCAAGAAGTTCCAAAAATTATGAGAGTACTACGTCCTCGTAAAAGCCTAATGATCAATACATAGATTTACTTTAGCAACCAAAAAATATTTAAACTTTTTGAAAATTTTTCATAAGGGTTATAAGGAAATTATTAAGATCTCATAAAATTTTTGAATCATGATCACACTCCAGTGAATTTATAAAATTCTTACAAGTACAGTGTACCATTTATGTTCTTTGTGTTTTTTATTTTTGAAATATAACAAATGAAGTTCAATATATACATAGATTTGATTGAGCAAACAAAAAAATTTGATTTTTTTAAAAATTTATATAATGGTACTGAGTCAATTCTTAAGCTCTCATAAAAATTTTAGGTCATGATTACACGCGAGAAAATTTATAAAATTCTGACAATGTTACTGTCCCAATTATGTTCATTCTGTTTTTGATTTTTTAAAGATAACAAATGAAGTTCAATTATTTTGAAAATTTTTCTGTATGATCTTACACTTCTTAGAATAGTATCATAAATTTTTCAGATCAAAATAAATCACTACAATTTTATAAAAATCTGAGAGTGTTTATGAAGTTTTGAAAAAATATCTAAAAACTTCGGGTTTTCAACAACTTTTCATAGAAGATGACTTTCTTAAGGGTTATTGATCAATTTCCGATCAAATCCGGTGGTCAAACATCAAATTCTGATAAAAAATGGCGAGATCTCGCCGAGATTGCTTGAGATTACTGTAGCAATTTAAATTTTTTCAATTCGACCAGCATTTCAAATATCGTCATCGTCCGGAAACTGAGATCTCATGAAATTTCGGTGAGATTTTGAACCTTGGCTGTCTGCCATTGGGACTTCTCCAAGAACAACTGCTAAAAGAGTCGATTTCCTTGATCCCAACCTCACTACATATTGCTACCTTCTCTTAAGTTTTCACTTCCAAATTTATATTCGTTAGGCTTGGTTTATCTAAGTAGTTTTCCATGAGAAACATGCGTACTTGGTCAACATAGGATATTAAGAACTATTCACTCATCTAGCTCACTCCTTCACTTTTTTTTTCAAAAATGGCTCCCTCTCCATGCTAGAAAACCGCGGGAGGCCAAGAAGCCGCGCCACGGGAGGCCAAAAAGCCGCGCCAGGGGAGTGTGGCAACCAGGCGACATGGGAGGCGGCGCCGCAACACCAATCGACTTGCCGCACTCTAGAGCCGCGGAAGGCAATTGCCGCACTTGGCAGGCGTGAGGAGAGCGAATTCCGTGGAATGGAAGCACAAAACGGTACTTGTCGAAAAGGGCAAAATGTTGGTCATTTCGGCCGAAAATTTCGATTTCCCGGCCTAAAAAACTACCATATTTGAAATTTAGTCGGATTTCGACCTAAATTTCGAATTTTGGCCACCCTGTGAGATGGGTTCCGAAAACGAAGTTTGAAACCTTGATTGCATTGGATGGGGGTGTCAGTGACACAGCTATAAATACACGGTTTCAGATCTATCTTGTTGTAAATGAGCTGCATTAGGATATATGCATCCTGATTCATTCAGGCTACAAAATGTGAGTGAGGACTGATGAGTTGAACTTTCTTTTGTCTCTTTTGAGAAAGCTGAATTCAAATATTGATAGGCAAAGAAGACAATTCAATTATGTAAAACCGAAGGAACCAGTAAATCATTTGATGCTCAGCCGTGGAAGTTTACTCAAAATTCTTCAGTGGTTCATGATTTCCATCTCTGGCGTCCTAGGTCGACAATACAGCCCATTAGGCCTGCCCATTTCTAGGGTTAGTTAAGATAAAGATAAAGCAAATATGCAGCCCAGAATACCAGGCCCAACCCGACTCAAACCGGTGGCGGCGCGAATCTCCACTCGGCCCGCTATAAAAGGGCAGGCATCGTACACGCGTAGCGTAACACGCCCCGTCCTAACTCCGAACCCCTGGCTGGCCACCCTCCCTTCGCCTAGATTTCCTCCCTCCCCCGCTCCCCTCGCGCACCCACGACTCCACCACGAGGCACGACCCACCCACTCCTCTCGACGGCAGTGGTAGCCCAGCCAGCCTCCGCGCAGAAGCTAAAACCCTAGAGGTCGCGGAGGGTTCCTCGCGATGGCGACAGCAGAGCACAAGGGGAAGAAGGCGAGGACCGACCCCGAGGAGGGCGAGCCCATCGACGGCGCCCTCCTGCTCTCCATCGAGAAGCTCCAGGATATCCAGGACGAGATCGAGCGGGTGAGTCGCATCGCCTCTCGAGGGATCCTGGCCAGCTCTTCTGGCGCGATGTGGTTGCTCGGGCATTTGGTTTGAGTGGTGGTTTTGGTTTTCGGAGCGGTTGCCGCGGAGGTTGCGTGGAACTTAGGAAGAAGTTTCGCTCTCGATTTGGTGGTGTGTGTGAACTGGTTTCGCTGCGAGGCGGCGTTGGGTGAATGACTGATCGAGTGTGGCCTGGGTAGGATTATGGTTTTGGAGAATCGGGTTGGAACGGTGGGTTTTCGCTCTAGGGCTCGAGCTGGACCCATTAGTGCCGCCCTAGCTAGTGTTAGATTTGGAGACCTGTGCGTGTGCTGTTGCGGAATTGTGAATAAGTAGATGCCTGTGCCTGTGTTCTACGTGGATACCTCAAAATCACTTGCTCGTGAGCTCATGCCCATTGGATTGTAGACGTCTACAATAGCTTAGTTGCAGCTAAATGCTTGTGAGCACTCTGAGATGCCTACAGTGCAGGGTGTGTGTGGCAGCAGCAACGGTTTGTTTTAGATTCAACTTAAAGTTTGGAGGCTTGCCGGCTTGAAATGCGGTAAAAATGCTTTAGGAAAGTCATTATTGCAGTAGCTGTTGAATTCCTCTGGCAATTGAAGTTTGGTTGTGAAAGGTAATTGCAGAAATACAAGCTAAATTACTCCCATGTATAGAACGGACGTTACGGACCCATATGCCCTTTCAGATAAAGTTACGAAGGTTGTTTCTCATTTCCTTTTGAATCAGAAAATACTCACATGCCTTGCTCCATATATTGCCCTCTGTACAGCATTCATCTCCACATCAGACTCCATTATCGCCAGATAGGATGCTTCATCCAATCTGTATTATGCCAAGTCAGCTTCAGTTCATGTTTTTATCGGTTTCATGATCATTCAATTCTATTAAGTTCTATTCAGATTTAGTCTGTAATTGGACTAAGTGGAAATGACACAATTATGTTTTTTATGTGTGGGGTAATGATAGAACTTCTACATTTTGGTTAGATTAAGACAATTTACCTGCTAGCTAAGCATTCTCTCAATGGTTTAATACTTTCATCTTTCTGAAACAAAATTAGTTCTTGAATATCTACAGTGGCAAGACATATTGTGAATGGACCAGATATAATCAGCTGGAATGTTTGAATGCAGTTTGAATGTTAGGCTATTAATTAGCTCATAGCATTCATTGATTGTAGGTTAATGAGGAAGCAAGTGATAAAGTTTTGGAGGTGGAACAGAAATACAATGAAATTCGCAGAACGATTTATGGTCGGCGGAATGAAATCATCAAGGAAATTCCAGACTTCTGGCTGACAGCAGTTAATATATTTATATAATGATTTATATTTCATGCTCTTGTTTGCTGAAATTGCTGGTTGATATGGTCTAATCTTTACATACTTATTATGCCATGTACTGTTTACCTGCAGCTTCTTAGCCATCCTATGCTTGGTGACCTTCTGACTGAAGATGATCAAAAGGTACCTTTCTTTCGTAGGCTACGATTAACTTTTGACTTCGGACATTTGTATGAAAAGTAGCAGGGGGTAGTAAAATTTAGTACATCGTTATACTTAGTTATTCTATGGAACCAATTGCCAAATCGAAATATATTACTCGAACTATCTCATGAACTTTCTTTATTTTGTTCCATTGTAGATTTTTAAACACTTGGAGTCTATCGATGTGGATGACTCTAAAGATATTAAATCAGGCTACTTCATTACTCTCGTAATTAAGCTTCTTTTGCACCTGCAAGCTTCAACTCCACTATTTCTTTCACTTTGTTTACATTTTTTTTAAAAAAATCTTGAACTGGCAGACATTCTCTTGTAATCCATATTTTGAAGATACAAAGCTTACAAAAATTTATTCGTTCAGTGATGATGGAACAACCACAGTAAAGGCTACCTTCATCAAGTGGAAGGATGGAATGGTACTGTGCTTACTTCTTCGTTGATCAATCTAAGCTGAGCGACAGGGGGGCAACCCCCTTTCAGCTCGTTTTCGGTGTTGAGGCCGTCCTACCTTCCAAGGTCACGTTGGGCTCCGCCAGGGTTAGCTCGGTCGACCAGGCCTACCTTAAGCAAGAACGGTCTCTTGACCTCGCCCTTGCGGAAGAAGTAAGGTGCCGTGCGCTGCTACGATCGGTGCATTACCTGCAAGCGCTTCGTAGGCATGCCTCTCGATCGATACGACCCAGGGAGCTCCTTGTTGGGGATCTGGTTCTAAGACGGATTCAGGACCGATCCAACACCAACAAGCTATCCCCGCAGTGGGAGGGCCCCTACAGTGTCGTTTCAGCGGATTGCACGAGTGCTTACCGACTTGCTATGCCCGATGGCAGAGAGCTCGCAAACTCGTGGAACATTGACCAGCTCCAAAAATTTTATGTCTGATGCTCTGTCTCTATATTTTTACGATAAAATAGTTCTGCTTTATCGTCTGTGCTCATGCCATCCTTTATGCCTCTTTGTATCTCGAGCAACGTGGCTCCGGGTCGTGGTCCCAGGGTTCTCCTCCGGAGGGTCGAGCCAGCAGTAAGCCGATTCTTATCGCATCACGGTTTTCCTCCGTGGCACGGCTCGTTCTGGCGACCACGCCCACGAGTTCCCCGACCTCGAGACACTCGGGCTTGATGCGCCGCCTTGCTCGGGACGAATGTCGCGGTCTCGAGAATGCGCCTCACGGGGCCACATCCGCGATGGCGGACTCGTCGCGGTAAGCCGACTATCCCCCTGTGGCAGGACTCGTACCCGAGACCACCCTCGGTAAGCGCTTTGAGCTGGGTAGCCGACCTAGCTTTGATTTACCGTAAGCAGGTCCGTTTTATTGCCTGTGTCTATAACGCTTTGTTTGTCTCCTTGCATCTGGAGGGCTGCAACCTTGAGCAGCGGTCTTCGCTCGTGCCACGGGACTCAAGCTCGGCATGAGTATTAACCTGCAATAAAAGTTCTTCATTGCCTATACTGACACCTCTTTTGCATCTCAAGGGGCGCGACGTCAGGTTGTGGTCTCAAGGTCCACCTCGAAGGGGTCGAATCAGCAGTAAGCTGACTATCCCCCTATGGCAGGGCTCAGGCCGGAGGCTACGCTCGGTAAGCGCCTCGTGCCCGAGGCTTGACCTGGTACTTTTCCGCAATAAAAGTTCTTTATTTCTTATGCTCACGTCTCCTCGCAGCTCGAGTAACGCGACCTCGAGGCGTGACCATAAGGACCACCTCTAGGGGGTCGAGTCAGTTGTAAGCTGATTCTTATCGCGTTATGATTCCCCCCTGTAGTAGGGCTTGGACCAGAGGTCACGCCGAGAGCTCCTTGACCTCGAGACGCCTAGAGGCTTTCCTTCGTTATCTGTATGTGTGTATGTTTCTCTGCACCATGAGTGCCTCGGCCTCGGGTCACGATCTTTAGGTTCGCCTTGGGGAGTCGAGGTCGCCGTAAATCGATCTTTATCGTGGTAAGCTGACCATTCCCCCGTAGACAGCCAACCGGAGGCCGTCCTCAGAGGGCACCCCGAGCCTGAAGTGTTCCCGGGCTCGGAGGACATGGTCTCTAGATTCACCTCTGGGGAAGCTTCGGCCGCAGTAAGCTGATCCTTATTGCAGTAAGCCAACTATTCCCCATAGCAGGATTCGAATTGGAGACTGCCCTCAGAGGGAGCCCCGAGCTCGAGTGTTTTCGAGCTCGGCTGACTCGACCTGATGCCCAAAACTTGGTCCAAGCTCGAGTGTTTCCGGGATCGGCCATCTCGACCTAACGCCACGGTTAAGGCTTATCCTCGATCAAAGGCATGTCCAAGGGTCAAACTCCGCCTTGACCCCTTTTTCAGGTCGAGGATGTTCGCTAGCCCTCGGGCTCTAGCGACTAACTCCTGCGCCTCGGACCAGCGACAAGGACAGGGCGGTAAGGCAAAAGCCAAGTCTTTAGCTAAGATTTCTGGCTAAGTCCTAAAAATACGCGTTCAATTTCGAACATGAAAGGAATTTTATTTCTTCTGATCGAAATTTACATAACTAACATTTACAAGAGGGGTCGAGTTGTCCTCGCCCCTTTTCCTACCTACTGACCTATCTACAGGTCGGCCATCTCACGAGCAAGCTTCTCCTGCTCGAGTGCGGCGACTTTTGCCCTCAAGGCCAGCGTCTCGGCTTCGGCGTTGGCGACGCGACTCCGCTCCTCTTGAAGCTGGGCTAGAGCGCTCCTCCCCGTCCGGGTCGCTCGCCCTAGCTTCTCCTCGAGCTCGGCCAGCTTCGTCTCGAGCTCGGCAGGGGCCTTCGCGGGGGCAGCGGAAAGCTTCGCGACTTGTTTGCGGAGTGTCTCCGCCTTCGCGCGGGCGGCCACGATGATCTCCCTGGCCGCCGAGCGGCTGGCCTCGTGGGTCTTCTCGGCCTTCTCGCGGACATTCGCGAGAGCCTCGGCCAACCGCTTCTACTCAGCCTCAACAACCTTCGAGAGCACGAAGGCGTGCTCCACCTTCAACTGCCGAATCTCCTCCTGCACTCGTGCCGCGCTCTCCTCGAGGTTGAGGACGTAATCGTCGCGATCCTCGATCAAGCCACACAGCACCCGAAACTGGTCGGCGTGGGTGCGCATGACCTCGAGCCCCTTTGCAACCAGGCCTAGGCCCTGCAGAAACATGGGAAGGGTCACAACGACCGTATATATATAAAAGATAAAAAAGAGGAGGAAGATGAGCTTGAGCTCGACTGACCTCCTGAAGACGGTTTTCGAGGCTCGCGCGGTCGTCAGGAAAGGTCGATGCGCTCCCCTTAGTGGCCCCCTCCGGCGCGGGGTCGGCAACGACGGGCGGAGCGTCTTCCCGGGCTGCCTCGTCTGGGACGGGGGGCGGCATGGGCAGAGCCGAGCCTGCTGGGAGAGCCAGACGGGGGGCGGCATGGGCAGAGCCGAGCCTGCTGGGAGAGACAGAAATCGTAAAGAAAACAAAAGCACAAAGGCAAAGGCAACGGTGAATAAGAAAATTTGGCGTACCTGATGCTCCGACGTGCTTGGCGGCGTTCGCAGGTGCCTCGTCCTTGCCGGCAGAGGGAGGCTCGACCTCAGTCGCCTCGGCCCCGGTGGTGTCAGCCCTGACGGCCAAGGCCTCCTCCTTCTTGGCGCTCGCAACGGCTCCCTCTGGACCAGCAGTTGGCCCAGGGGGCCCCTGGTCGGACCCCCCGGCCGCGTTGCCCTCCGCAGGCGTCACGGTAGGTCGGATTTGCTGCGGGCACGCCCGGGGGACAAAGAGGTAGTCCCCCGCACCTTCCTCCTCGTCCTCGGACTCGCCCTGGTCAACGACCAAAGTTACCGCCCGTCGGGCGCCCGAGGTCTATAACGAGAATGGTCGCCAAGACCAGAAAAGGGGAAGACCTTCGCTACGAAGCTAAAGCAGAAACGTGCACGTACCTGAGTGACGAGTCTCCGTCTCCTGGGAGGAGGGGGCGTGACCCGGCGTCCCGCCCCCGCTGCGGTAGGGGAAGCATCTCCTCCCTGAGCCCCCTGCGGCCGCGGCGTCGGGCGCGGACTCGACAGCTTGGCTGCAGCCGCTGCCCGTTCTTGCTGCAAAGAGATGAAGAGAAGGTCAAAGAAGAAGAAAAAAATCGGAAACAGCTAAGACCGAGCCCGAGCATTCCCGGGCTCGGCGGATTCAGCACACCATCGCACGGTCGCCCCACTCGACGTGGGGCCTCTTGGCGGCGTGGCTCGGGGTGTCAGGGGCGGGCCTCTTGCCCGCCTTCTTGCTCTTGCCCGGTTCGGGCAACGATAGTAGGCGCCTCGCCGTCTCCAGGAGTTCCCGGCTCTCCTGCACGACTCAACACGGTCAGAGCAAGCCCGAGCCCGGATCAAACTCAACAAAGGAGTAAGAAAAATTACCTCACCGCTCCGCTTCAAGACGTTCTTGGGGACGGGGTCGTCGAGGACGTAGGTGTGGGCTGCCTTCCCAAACACCTCCTGCATACGAGCCGCCACCCAAGATTCCGCCGGGGCTGCAGGGAAATGAAAATGGAAGGGGAGGGCAGTCAGGAAGGAGTTCATCCAAGCCCAGGGAAGGTTAAGGTCGGAGAAATTTACCTTTGGTGCCTTCCCGAGTAGGATCATCCCTCCCTCGAATCTCGAAGAACGGGTGCACCCTCTTTCGTAGAGGGGACACCCGACCTCACAGGTAGTCAACGACCACTGCGTGGCCGGTGAGACCGCGCGTCGTGCAGATGTGGATGGCAGCGATGGCCTCTTGGTCGGTCGTCGAGTCCTCGGGCTCCGGGGTCTCGTGCTTGCTGTCCACGGCGGCGCCGTTGTACGCAAGCCCGCCTCCCTCGCCCCTCTTCAAGTAAAACCACTTTTCCGTCCACGGCCCGAGGGAGTCCCGGGTCGGGACTTGAAAAAAAGTGCAAGGAAGTCCGGTCCGCAGCCGGAAGTACAGGCACCCGACTACGGGGTCCTTTGAGGTGCAGAACAAGGAATAGAAGCGAAAAAAGAGGGAGGAAGTGGGAAGGATTCCCATAAATCCCTCGCAAAGATGGGAGAAGATAGAAAGAAGAAAGATAGAGTTCGGTACCAGATTGACGAGCTCGATCTCGTATTGTGCAAGAACGGCCGCCAAGAAGTCGCTCTCCAGGGTCCGCAGCCTGAAGAGCGTGTACTGCTCCATGCTCACGATTTCGTCCTCCCGGGGATGCGGCTCGGCCTCCCCGGCCGGGAGCCGCCAGGTTGCTGGGTCCAAGAGTCCCAACGCCTCTAGCTCCTTCATCCTCTCCATGGTCAGGGTGCTCTTTCTGAACTTGGCCATGGCGCTTAGAGAGAAGGGGTCGGGTCGGGAGAAGAAAGAGATGACAAGCAAGAAGGCTAGAGCACGACGCAGCAGTGGGGAATTTCTGAAGTGTGCGTCGGCTTCGAGTTTTAAAGAGGCTCGATCTCTTACAGCTGGCGTCGGTTATTTCTCAAAAGGCGCGCCGAGACTTTCGGGCAGGGAACGCGAAGCGCCACGGTCGCGCCTCCTCGACTTTCCCCCTCCGAAAGCCCGAGGCATCGCGTCCCGTGTCCACCGTCCTCCCTGTCAGGACACGAGGCATCGTGAACCGCCTCCTCAACTCCTCCGTAGGGGATCAAAGCAACAGAGCCCGGGCGTCTCCGGGCACGGTTCCGATTTGAAGACAACGGCGAAAGCCCGAGTGTTCCCGGGCGCGACCACATCAAAGGCCTCTGAGGGGCTCTCGCGCGCAAGGTCGGCTCGAGCGCTTCCAAGCTCGATCAAAGAGCCGATCCCTCCTTGAAGGACATCAGACTTAAGAACGTCCCGAAATTCAGGGTCGTCCCTTGAGCCTCGGGGGCTAGCTGTTGGGGATCGGTACCCTCGCCACGTGTAAGCATCCCTCCGGTCTCGTGGTAGCTTTCCACGAGCTCGGGGGCTTGTCTCCGAGTTAGGAAGTGCACTCCCCAAGCCCGGGCTCGGGCTCGGACGCGAGGACAAAGACCCTGCTCGACCCCGACGCCACGACCTTTGTACCTCCCGAGGTAAAAGGCATTTGTAATAATTTATTTATCTCGTGTAAAAACTCTCTCCTGCGTGGGAATCAGTGTCAAACCTGTCCTTGCGCGGGAACTAGGGCCTAACAACTCTCAGCAACTCCCGTCAACTCCCAACGGCTCCGTCAGCCCCCAACAACTGTCAACGCCTCACAGCAACCCCGTCGACTTGCCACGGGCACCTGACGTCAGCCTCGGGACCAGGTAGCAAAGCTCCCAGAGGACTATAAAAAGACGACGGATCACCCCGACAAAAGAGAGAGAGGAAAAAGAAACGGACATACACATAGAGACAGACACGCACAAGGTGAAGCGTGGAAGACCTGGCTTCTTCCTACCTGCAGCTCCGCTCCCGAGCGACCCAAGCTCGGGCCCCGCTTGTATTCTCCCACAGAGCTTCTGAAGGATCGATATGGCCTAGAGGGGGTGAATAGGCAATTTTACAAATTCTGGCAATTTTAATTTACTAACTTATTTTAACGAGAGTAACTTATAGCAAGAGTAAAGCAGAATTCAAGCAACAAACAAATACAGCGAAAGCAATAAAAGAAATGATACAGAAAGACAAAGATTTATCCGTGGTTGAGTGCACTCCTAATCCACGTTGAAGCACTTCTCTTGAAGTTCAACTTCTCCAAAGCTAGTCGCAGAGCTCGGTGTTCACTTGTGTAACTCTTTCACTTCTCCGGTGAGGTGAGTTCCAAACCTCTCACAAAACACGTTGCCTTCCACAAACACCTTTGGACAGTCACCTTGTTTTACTTCCTCCAAGCCGTCTAGGATCACCAAGATCCAAGAGTAATAAACCTCGCACAAGTTACATCTCTTGGTTCACTATGCAAATCACAAAACTAGACACCGACTTGGAGCTTACACACTTAGGGATGTATGAAGATTTTTGTGTGAAAATGAAGCACATACTCCTTTTTGAGAATGAGAGCTATGTGACAATGCCAAAGTGTAAGGAGTTCATCTATATCATTGGTAGATGGCTCAGGAAAAGCTTATATAGCCATTTTGAGTGAAAATAGCCGTTACACACTTTCTGATGAGCCGTTGGGCGTGTCGGATGTCGAAACAACGAAATACACACGTACAACGGACTATGTATCGATGCTTAGCGATCTTGGGTATGTGTATGACGGACCAAATTTGAGTTCACGACGGACCAAATATTTTGGTCCGTAGTACATGGGACGATCAAGAAAAATGGTCTGGCATACAACTAAGAGAGATATATGAATATCAGACTAAGAAACTTTGTCCGTTACACATGACTTTCAAAAGATTTTGCTTAGACATAGAGACCTATGTACGCCGGACCAAAAGTTTTGGTCCGTCATATATGGACAAAGCCACAGATTTTCCAGAATATAGACACATGTACTTGGACCAAATTTTTGGTCCGTTATGCATGGACTTGAGAGAAGATAGGTTACGGCGAGAAGACACATGTATTTGGACCAAATTTTTGGTCCGTTATGCATGGACTTTAGAGAAGATATGTGCCAAGAACCTTTTTCAAACATAGATAAGATTTATCCTGGCTTTTCAATCTAGCAACGGATTTAAACACAAATATTTTGTCTATTTCCTGAGTAAAAACTTCTTTTGAAGATAGAGAATACTTATTTTAGGTTTCGATCCAAAAGGAACATAAGAGATTTAGTCCGGCCAACACTAATACAGGAAAAAGAATGCCGGATCAAATCTTTTGGTCTCACGAGAATAGAAAACCTAGGACATCTTTGGTCCGATCTGGAGGAGAGAAAAATTGCATGTATGCTTGGGACCAAAATATTTGGTCCGTCATACATAGGCGATTTCGACTAAGATGATTTTCGTGAATGTTTGTCCAAGAATATGTGGATATGAAAGTGAGTATATTTTAATCTGAAAAACAGATGTACAAAGGAAGTTTTGACAAAGAATAGATTCAAGGTTTGCAACGGACTGAAGAATATAGATAGGTAAAGATTGGCCCGTTGTACTGGAAGGTATAGTTTAAGAAGAGTAAAGATTGAGTGTCTTTTGCTCCAAGTGGTCTGGTTTTGCCTTTGCCTAACAAACTATTTTTTTGTGCAAAATCCCTCTTTTTGGACAACTAAACAAAGATAAAACACCTAGGCTATTTGACTTAAAACATCTCCCAAGATGTAAAAATATAAACTAAAAGCCTTAATCTTGTTGTACCAGCTTATTTCATCAAAGGTTCCAGCTCACTTATCTTCAAGCTTTGAATATTACTAACTTAGTCATCAATACCAAAACCATGATAATATAAAAATAAATTGAGGGGTGCCTAGATGCTATCAGCTTCATTTACACCTTTCGCCTCGTGGCAAGATCGAGTAGAGTCATTACGTAACTCGGGGCTCGAACCAGTATAAACCTCGTGTTCATTGCTTCTTCCCCGACACACACCCCGCGACGCATGCCATTCCCGGACGAGCACGACTTCGGGCCTCACCCTCACACGATCTACTTACATCCCCCCTCTGCGGTCGGCGGTTCCGATCGTCGACAATCAATAAGACCCATTTTTTCTGAGCAACAAGAACCGCTATTTGCTCAAAGGTTTCATCAGGGCATCTTCAACTTGATCTTCAGTCTGCACATGCTTGATCTCCACAACCTGCTTCTGAACACAATCCCGAATAAAATGATGTCTTGTTTCAATATGCTTACTTCTTCCATGATGAACTGGATTCTTGGCCAAATCAATTGCCGATTTGTTATCAACCATCAGAACCGATCTTATCAGTTCAGATCCAATCAACTCTCCAAGAAGTTACCCTAACCAGATCCCCTGACAAGCTCCTACCGTTGCAACTACATATTCTGTTTCACATGAAGATAAAGCCACTTTCTGCTTTTGCGAGAACCAAGTCACCGGTTTGTTCCCCAAGAAGAACACAGCTCCTGAAGTACTTTTCCAGTCATCTATATCTCCTGTCATATCACAATCCGTATAACCAATCAACTCTTCTGATGCAAATCCTCCTCTTCTGTTGTAACAACCAAAACTTGCTGTGCCCCACACATACCTCAGGATCTGTTTCAAAGCCATCATGTGTTCTGTTGTCGGTGATTCCATATACTTGCTCGGTACTCCCACAGAATAGGATATGTGAATTTACCAGGTATATCAAGCTTCCTATGATGGTTCTATACAGATGTGCATCAACTGGCAGGGAAGTATCATACCTGCTTAACCTTAATCTTGGCTCCATTGGTATCTAACATGGATTGCAACTCCCCAAGCCAAGCTTTTCCAATATCTTCAAAGCATAAGCTGTTTGGCTCAACTTTATGCCACTTTCTGTTTGCCGAACTTCAATATCGAGATAGTATGTGAGCAGACCAAGATCACTCATCTCGAAATTTTCCATCATTTGCTCCTTGAATTCCCTTATATCTCTTATACAAGATCCAGATATTATCAGGTCATCTACATAAACTCCCACCACTAGAACTGTGCTTCCTTTTCTTCTAGTGTAGAGAGCATGTTCCAGTTGTGACCTGATAAATCCCAGGGTTACCAGACACTTGTCCAGTTTGAAGTTCCAGGCTCTTGGAGCTTGTTTCAGGCCATATAGTGCCTTCTTTAATTTTAGCACTTTATTTTCCTTGCCTTTCACCTCACATCCTTGAGGCGGCTCCACATAAACTTCTTCTAAATCGCCATTCAGGAAGGCTGATTTTACATCGAGATGATGTACTTCCCAGCCTATCTGTGTTGCAAAAGCTAACAATAGCCTGATTGTTTCTAGCCAAGCCACAGGAGCAAACACGTCATTATAGTCTATGCCCTTTTTCTAAACATACCCCTTTGCCACCAATCTAGCCTTGTGTTTAGAGATCTGCCCATCTGGTGTTTTCTTCAGTTTGAATACCCATTTAAGTCCAATTGCTTTGCATCCTTTTGGCAAATCAGAAAACTCCCAAGTATTATTCCTCTCAATTGCACTAATCTCCTCCACCATAGCCTGTTTCCAGTTCTGATTGCCTACTGCTTCTTCAAAGCTTCCAGGTTCTTCAACTAACAGAAAATATAATTCAGCTTCTTGTGTTTCAATAGTCTCATTATATATATCCTGTATTGATCTGAACCTGGCAGGTCTTTCAGAGCTTTGAGAGTCTTCATCTTCATTTACTTATGTATTCCTGGGAGGTGTATAAGCATCCCCAGATTGCTCCATTGGGTTCTCTGCTGGCTCACCCTCAACATTATTTCCCTGAGGTGTAACATCTTGCTGACTTGCATTGTCAATACCAGCATTGTCAACACCGTAACATCAGCATTGTTCTCATAATGCACAGTGAAGTAATCTGGTGCCACACCTGCAGTACTCAATCCCGGCTCTTCTGAACCCTAGCCCCATTTTCTGTTTAAAAAAAAAGATTACATCCCTACTGAACCAAATCTTCTTGCTGAATGGATCATACAGTCAATAGGCCTTTGAACCTTCTTCATACCCGACAAAGACCATCGGCTTGCTCCTGTCATCCAGCTTCTTGAGTTGTTTACTGGGAACCTTCGCATACACCAAGTTGCCAAATACTCTCATGTGATGTACACTAGGCTGTCGACTGTACAATCGTTCATAAGGTGTTGAGCTCTTTACTACCTTGGTGTATGATCTATTCAATATATAAACCGCAGTCGTGATGGCTTCTCCCCAGAATACTCCTGGCATCTCTTTGCTTTTCAACAAGCTTCTAGCCATAGCCACAACAGTCCTATTTTTTCTTTCTACCACTCCATTCTGTTGTGGTGTGTAAGGTTCTGTCAAATGTCTCTTGATGCCTGCATCCTCATAAAAACTTGCAAAACTTTTGCTTAAGAATTCTCCACCTCTATCAGTTCTTAAAGTCTGAATCTTACATTCAGACTCCAATTCAACTCTGGCTTTGAATTTCTTGAATGCAAGAAATGCTTCTTCTTTGGAGGCAATGGCTTTAATCCACATGAATCTTGAGAGATCATCAATGAACAACACAAAGTATTTTCTTGCTCCAAGGGTTGATGGGGAGATCGGTCCACATATATCACTGTGAACTAGCTCTAACAACTTCTCAGCCCTGTAATGAGTCGCTTGTGGAAATGGAGTTCTGCTGTGCTTGGCCATCACAAACTTGAGTAATGTGCGTGATCTGTGGTAAACCCCTCACCAGATTGTTTCTTGACATCAAACACAATGCATCAAAGTTCAAATGTCCAAATCTAGCATGCCACTTCCAAGCACTTTCATCCATACTACCAAGCAAACACACTGGTTTTGCAGAAGTCAGATTTAATGTATACAATCTATTCGGGGTTCTCTTCACTCTGGCTAGCAATTTTCTGGATCTATCATACACTCGAAGGTACCCTTCGTTAATGACAACTTTGCAACCATTCTCTTCTAATTGTCCAAGACTTATAATATTAATCCTAAGCTTTGGAATGTAATATACCGAGGAAAGTATCCTATGTTCACCAGAAAATGTCTTGAAACAAATTGTACCTTTGCCCTGTATTCCAACAACAGACCCATCCCCGAATCTTACTCTTCCAGTGATCCTTTCATCTAGTTCAGTGAAGCAACTCCGAAGCCCTATCATGTGATTACTTGCACCAGAATCCAGGAACCATACACCAATATTCTGCTCGTTGTTCTCCTCTTGGCCTAGCTTGGGCTTGATTTTTTCTTCCAAGAACATGACATCATCAGTCTCTGCTGGATTGTTGAACTGTATTTCACAAACCTCTGCGGCTAGCAAAGCTGGTTCGTCATCTTGTTCTGCTTCTCTAATAGGTTTAACCTTTATGTTTTCTTCTTTAACTCAGGATAATCATTGAAATATCCCAATTCTTTACACTTGTAATATCTGGCTTTGTTAATATCAAAAACAGATTTCTTCTTATGTGAGCCTTCACCAATGTCACGACAACCTTCATTGCCGCGCTCCTGGTTGTGTCCACGCCCGCGACCACGCGAACGTCCTCGCCCATGCCCCTTGGATGATCCCCTATCATGATCATCCCTTGTTTTCCATTCATTCTGTGATAACAATGCTTTTCTACCTTTTCACCCATCCTTGCCAGCCTCAATTCATGAGCTTTCAGGGACCCAAGAACCTCCTCTAAGGTTTTCGTCTTGAGATCTCCAAACTCCTCAATGGTTGATGCAATTTGGATGAACCTCGGTGATACAGAGCGCAGCACTTTCTTCACAACATAAACCTCTTCAATCTTCTCTCCAAGGCTTCGGATTTGACCAACAATAGAGATAACTTTTGCAACAAAGTCATCTATTTTCTCGACATCTCCCATCCTTAAGCCTTCCAATTCCCATCTCAAATTTTGGATGTTGACCTCCTTCACCCGATCTGCACCTTGATGTAGCGCCTTGAGCGCGTCCCAAGCTTCTCTTGTTGTCTCCTTCTCATAGCGTAGTGCAAGGGAATCCTCAGGAATCGCTTGGTAGATCGCTGCCAGTGCCATTTGACCTTTCCGCACATCAACACTTTCCAGCGTCTGAATTGCATCCCATACTCCTTGAGCACGCATATATTCTCTCATCTTCAATGCCCAGGTTGTGTAATTGGTTCTTGACAACATCGGGTATTGAAGTGAGACCGAAGCTTTGGATGCTCCAAAATCGAACAGATCACCGGCGCCTTGACCAGACGCACTTCTGCTCGTTGGTGAATCGCTTCCTGCTATGAACTCTTATCGTAAAGCCCTGGAGAACAAGGCTCTGATACCAAATGTTAGCCAAAACACTCAAACCTGAAAGACACAGTTTTGTTTTGCACTGGAATTTCAGAGAATGAAACGAGACACGGCAATTTGCGATGCACCAAAACAGCACGCATCCTTTTCTGGTTATATTCCTCCTCTTATATACTCTGCTGGTTACAGATTGATTAGATAACAGAAACAAACTACCAAATCGTATCTAAGACAGAATCAAGAAATAAAACGTAACCGACACTGTTTAATGTTCGACAACGACTTTTATCTGAACTGACTAACAACCAAACCATCAAACCAACAGAAAGATAAACATATTAGCTTGAATATGCTAACTAAACTCTGCGGCAAGATTAATGGGCAACAACGTCCACGCTACAAGATGCATAGGACGTGGTGTCCACTCCTCTCCTAGGCGCGGACGGCACTCCGTTGCCGGACATGGAGTGGGTCGGGGGCGTGGTGACCGTGCCCATGGCAAATGTCCTTCCAGCGTTCTAGGCTCTGGTGAGGCCTCCGCAGTTCTAGGCTCGCAACTGCCGAGATGCCCACCTTGTGTCCATGCTGGACAAGGCCGCCTTGTGCAATAAGCGCAAGATGGATGGCACTGCATGCTGCCCAGCGAGATGTTGCTGACAATGCGCTCTCGGAAGAGTTGCTGGAGCTCGTCGATGATGAGCCCGACCCGTGGCTAGTCGACGACCTCAAGAAGCTGGCCGCGGCTTGCCATGTAGGGGTGGGGTGGGGGTAGGCTCGTCGACCCTACCTCTGCATCCTTGATCCCTCATGTCTGATTGTCTGAAGCTCCTACTATCCACGACCACTACTCTGTCTCGTCTTTGCGGCCCAATCATCTCGGTCTATGCACTTTTTGGACCACAACTGGCTTCACCCCTGCTCTGTGCACTATGTAACGTGCGGTGCGGATTCAGTTGCTGAGGCAAGGATGGTCATCTGACGGCTTCGCGAGAATGCATGAAATTGTTGGATTAACTGTTGCTGTAATTTTCGTTTTCGGTTTTAACTGCTGTAACTTGAGTTTGCGGAAAGGAGAGAGCTACTGAGTTTGTTGAGCAGGGTAAACATGGGGAATACGTTGCGTATATAAGGATGTGAACGCTGGAAAGGAAAAGCAGAGAAAAATATGAAAGAAATATGTTCTTAGTCTGTATCCCTGTTCTTGCGTTCTTTCTGTTCTTCTGTCCGAATCTCCTCCTTCTAGTCGGAGATCCAGGACGATCTCAAGCCCCGACGCATCGGCGGCAAGGGGACATATCAGTTGGTATCAGATTCTGGTTCGATCGGGCTTTGAGCTGTAAAATTCCAGCGGAGGGTTCGGGAACTTCGAATCGGTTCACGATTTGGATGATCTCGGTAAAATCTCCAGGAAGCTGGTTGGCTTGGCTAGATCGTCACCACGGCGCCTCCAAAACCATCGATTCAAACCCAGTTTGTTCTACATGCGATGGGAGAAGCGGAAAGTAGAGCGGAGGAAAAGTTGGCGGCGATCAAAGAGAGTTTGGATCTCTTCTTTGCTCGCGTCGAGAGGATGGATACAACACAGCAACAACTGCTAGCAAGGACAGAACTGACGGCGCAGGCGGTCGAGCAGGACGTGAAGGATCAACAGCTTCTGGCGAAACAATTGGAAGCAACAGCTCAGGCGGTGGCCAGAATTTCGATCGGAAGTGTGTTCGAAGGGAATCGGAGAAATGAAGGGGGGTCCTCATCGGCGGCTAAAACCATTCTTACGCTCGCTCCGCACGAACCATGGGTAAGAATGGAGGAAGAACATTCTCCGACAGCGCGATCTGTCCATACTAGAGGATTCCACGGCGTTCATTCAGAGACAGCGGGCTCTCATTCGCGCCCAGCAAGGGAGTTCGTTGGGCAAAGCAAACAATTCTTACCAAAGTTGTCCTTCCCTCGATTTGATGATGAGAGTCCTCGACTGTGGCGAGATAAGTGTATGGATTACTTCAAAGTATACAATATTCCAGCCGAACTTTGGATTACGACGGCTTCTATGCATATGGAGGGAAATGCTACCCGGTGGTTACAGGTGTATAAGTCTCGAAATGAGTTAGGCGATTGGGGTCAATTTATTCAAGCAGGAGAAATGAAGTTTGGCAGCTTTGACCATCGCCGTTTATTGGGGGACCTCGTCGAAATCAAGCAAACGGGCACAGTCGCCAAATATAAGTTGCAATTTGAGGAATTGATGTTTGAAATTTTAATGCACAATCCGTATTACGAAGACGAGCTTTTTGTGTCCCATTTTGTCTGAGGCCTCAAAATGGAACTGCGAGGAGCTGTGCAAAGTCAGGTGCCCAAAACTGTTGATCGAGCAGCCTTGTTAGCCCGCGTCCATCAGGATGTCCTGGATAGAAGTAAAGGATGGAAACAAAAATTTGTAGTTGCAAAGGAGGGCGGCATCATCAAAACTGACAATTATCAGGGGAACATGCGAGGAGGGACTGGTGACCTCTGGAAGGCACGGCAATTACGGGACTATCAGCGAGCTAACGGGTTGTGCTATCAGTGTGGTGAGAAATTTGAACCTAACCATCATCTGCAGTGCAAGAAAATAGGACAAAGGCAGTTACAAGTTATGGCGGTAGAAGAACAAGGAGATATCTTATCTGATGAAATACTCGAGATGTTAGAAAGTGTTGAAGTTGATTCGGCCGAACACGGTACTCTTTCGCTGAATGCTTTGGTAGGGACGAACCAGATGGACACTATGCGTATTTTAGCACTGGTGAAGAATCAGACTATGCTCTTCTTAGTAGATTCCGGCAGTTCGCATAGTTTTATTGCTGCTGAATTTCTGTATAGAATTGGAGCAGTAGCCGAATCTACAACGGCACTTCCGGTGAGAGTGGCCAATGGCGACTTGTTACAATGTGATAGTTGGATTCCACAGTTTGAATGGTGGGCGCAAGGACATACATTCAGGACTGATTTACGAGTTTTACAATTGGGAGCATATGATGCCGTTTTGGGCATGGATTGGTTGCGAGATCACAGTCCCATGATATGTCATTGGAAAGATAAGGTGATTACATTCACTTATCAGGGACATCCATTTCACCTACAAGGTGTTACAGATCCTCCGGGCGTTGGGCTGAAATCTTTGACATATGATCAGTTTGACAAATGGAAGAAAGGCAATCACATATGGGCCATGGCCGTGGTGGAACAAAGCTCACCAACATCTGAAGTTACCGTGCCAACGTTGATCTCTGCAATCCTTCAACAATATTCTGCGGTGTTTGCTGAACCAACGGAGTTACCACCGAAGAGAGCTTATGATCATACCATTCCTTTAGTTCCGGGTGCCACTCCGGTCAATTCCAGGCCCTACAGATATTCTCCTTTACATAAAGATGAAATTGAAAGGCAAGTTGCGAAGATGTTGGCCGACGGAATCATATCACCAAGCGTCAGCCCATTTGCTTCACCCGTTCTGTTAGTGCAAAAGAAAGATGGTACTTGGCGCTTTTGTGTCGATTATCGGCGGTTGAATGATCTCACAATCAAAAATAAGTTTCCTATGCCAGTAATTGATGAATTGCTCGATGAACTTGCGGGTACCAAGTACTTTTCGAAGTTAGATCTTCGGGCGGGTTACCACCAGATTCACATGGAAGAACAAGATGAAGTGAAGACAGCATATAAAACTCATCACGGGCATTATCAATTCAAAGTTATGCCGTTTGGTTTAACCAATGCTCCGGCGACCTTTCAATGTGTCATGAACGCGATTTTGGCACCATTTTTGCGGAAGTTTGTACTGGTCTTTATCGATGATATTTTGGTGTACAGCCCGGACCTTCCATCACACGCAGAACATCTTGCTTTGGTGCTACAAACACTCGCCTCAAATCAATTGTTTGTTAAAAGATCCAAATGTATGTTTGCTCAATCGTAATTGGAATATCTTGGCCACATTATTTCTGATCAGGGTGTTGCCACTGATCCTCAGAAAACACAAGCCATGCTCAAATGGCCGCCACTGATGAATGTGACAGAGCTTCGTGGTTTTTTGGGGCTGACTGGTTATTACAGGAAATTTGTCCGACATTATGGGATCATCGCCAAACCACTGACGGATCTCTTGAGGAAGAAGGCTTTTGGTTGGAATACCTTGGCCGAAGAAGCATTTCAAAAGCTCAAGCATGCCATGGCATCGACACCGGTGTTGCAATTACCAGATTTTAATTTGCCCTTTGAACTCGAAACAGATGCTTGTGATGGTGGAGTGGGAGCAGTATTAATGCAGCAATTGGAATATCTGTTTCGAGTTCAAAGGTAAAATTGGATGAACGCTATTGGATGTCCCTTCTGCATTAATACTGAAAAATGCGATTGGATGTCCCTAAAGCTTTGCTGAAAAACGCGATTGGATGTCCCTGTTGCATTAATACTGCTCCAAAATTTCAGCATACATCAACCTTTTTTCACTATGTAAATATCCATCTGGCAAATTTATTTATTTGCAAAATAGAAAATAGTTGTGAATAATTAGGACATATTTTTATTATATTAAAAATATCTAGGTAGCAATTTTTAAATTACTTTCATAATTGATAATATCAATGTTGCAATTTTTTAATGACTTTAATTATTGAGAGTAAGCATATAAATGAAAATACAGGATATATTTGGTAATATATCGATTTACAAATGTATCTTGCAATTCTCATTATTGCAAAATTCACCTAGCCATTTTCACCATTCAAAAATCCACTAAATCACTGAAATGAATAAGAATTGTAATGATCTAAATCTAAAACAATCTACAAAGTAAAATCCAACTACAAATATAATGTTATTAAAATTACTAACCTTGAAAACAAGTAGATATGAATTTTAGTACAATTTTCGGTAGCAAGTGTACACAATAATGGAGCAGAGGCTCCTCTCTGTTACGCTCGATTGGTCGGGGGGAAGGGATGGCAGGCATATAAAGGACTTATCACTGCTGGTTCTGCCCAGAAACGGTAGTGATAGGGCTCGCATTGCGCGGGAAAATAAAATTAGGCGAAAAAATAAATATCACTGCCGGTTCTGGTTTAAAACCGGCGGTGGAAATCCCAATATCACTGCCGGTTAAAACAAGAACCGGCAGTGATATATCACTACCAGTTTTATATATAAACCGGCAGTGATATGAGTTTATCACTGCCGGTTGTTTCTACGAACCGGCAGTGATAAGTTCACCCCGTCGGCTCAACTTTCGAACCGGCAGTGATATGTTCTCACTGTCGGCTCTGTCCTAACCGACAGTGATGTGCCGGCAAGGATGTGTTGTTTTGTAGTAGTGACTTCATCAGTAAAGACCAGGTTTGTCTCTACTCTGAATTCTGGACTTACTGATTCTATTATGTCAAACACGGGGCATTTGAGTTGAGAGAATCGAAAACGTTGTTTTTTCAAAATTCGTTAGGTGTTTGTGAAGGGAAAGATGTCCTCCTCTATGCATTGTATGGTCTGGCAATGTTTGTCCTACATGACACCATATATTCTTGATCACTGACACACTGCAATTGGCACCAAGGATCCAGGATGACGAACATGTGAACTATGAGGTCCACGAAAATAGGACTGACAAAAATTGGGGCAATACTGGAATTAGTTAGTGTCATCATCCAATTGGGCTAAAAAATACTAGTTTTACATCGTAAGCTCTAATCTCGTGGTCACTTTGTGAGAATACATTTGATACGTTTTGTGGGAAGGCAGTTTCGTTTCTAGTTAATTCATTGTACACCTAATTTTCAGGCACAGTTCAACCTGCTCTTTCTATGTTGATCATGCAATCAAAGGATGAGGTAGCAACGAAGATAAACATGGCCAATTAAAAGGTTCCAAACAACGAGTTGAATTCTACATCAGAGCCTGGCAACAGATAATATATATTACACATGCACATTATACAGCGTTGCGATTTCCTTTGCCAGAAGTCGATTTATTATCCGTGTCTGGCAAGTGAAAAATCAGAGAAGAAAGAAAAAAGAAAGAAAGAAGAAACTGTTGGGAGTTCGAAACTTCGAATTCTCATTACAAAGTATCGAAGAAGGCTGGGGAAAATTTTGGACCGAGTTACAAGGCAACGCCGCCGCCTGGCGTTCACTTCCACAGGTTGGCGACGATGTCGGCGAGGTCGACGACCCTCTGCGAGTATCCCCACTCGTTGTCGTACCAGGCGATGACCTTGACCATGTCGTCTCCCATGACCATGGTGAGCGACGCGTCGATGGTGGAGGACACGTCGGAGCACCTGAAGTCGACGGACACGAGCGGCACGTCGCAGACTTCGAGGATGCCCTTGAGCTCGTTGGCCGCGCTCTCGCGGAACGCCGCGTTCACCTCCTCGGCGAGGGTCTTCTTGGAGACCTGCACTACGAGGTCGACCACGGACACGTTCGGGGTCGGCACACGGAGCGCGATGCCGTTGAGCTTGCCCTTGAGGTTTGGGAGCACCAGCGCCACGGCCTTGGCCGCGCCGGTGGACGTTGGCACGATGTTGAGCGCCGCGGCACGGGCTCGGCGCAGGTCGCGGTGGCTCGCGTCGAGAAGCCTCTGGTCACCGGTGTACGAGTGGGTGGTGGTCATCGTCCCCTTGATGATGCCTGCGCCATTGACATCGCCATCGCCAGACGACTGTTAATTAAGCGTCAAGAACTTCGCGCGCGCGCGCGGATAAATATGTAGTGCCAGTACGTACCGAACTTTTGGTCGAGGACCTTGACGAAGGGGGCGAGACAGTTGGTGGTGCAGGAGGCGTTGCTGATGATGGGCTCGTCGGGGCTGTACTGGTCAGCATTGACGCCGACGACGTAGGTGGGAATGTCACCCTTGCCTGGGGCGGTGATGAGCACCTTCTTGGCGCCGGCCTGGATGTGTTTGCCCGCGCCGTCGCGATCGACGAACACCCCGGTTCCCTCGATGACGAGGTCGATGCCGAGCTCGCCCCACGGCAGGTTGGATGGGTTGCGGTTGGACACGACCTTGATCACCTTGCCGTCGACGGAGATGGCGTTGTCGCCCTCGGGCTTGACGTCGGCGTCGAAGATGCCGAGCGTGGAGTCGTACTTGAGGAGGTGGGACGCCTGCTTCACGCCTCCGGTGTCGTTGATGGCGATGACGTCGAGCGGCGAGCTGTCGCCGCGGCCGTGCCAGCATCGCAGGAAGTTGCGCCCGATGCGGCCGAACCCGTTGATCGCCACCTTCAGCTTCGCCTCCGTCGGCGCCCGCCGCGCGCCGCCGCTCGTGCCAACCTGCGCTCGCAGCATGGACAGCACCGCCGCGTCATACATACTCCCATGCAACCAAGCTAACTACCACATTCCTACGCACGTATTACGTACCGCGTTAGTCCTGAAGGAGACCGCGGACACGAAGTCGTCGGAGGTGCCATTCCGCCGCAGCGGCAGCGACGCCGAGCTCCTCAGCCCGGAGAACTCCGACAAGCCCCCCTGGACACACACACCCACTGGTCACAAACATTTCGCAGAGCCATTCTTGCAACCTACTACTAACTTGGCTAGCGACTGATCAATTGCTATCACATCTATCGCTTCGCAACAAGTGTAACATGCAAATCAACGAATCAACTTACCTGGGGAAGCACGGTGGCGGCGGAGAGCATGGGCGACGCCATCTCCAAGGATCAGATAACGGGAAATCAAGAAGGCAACAAGCTAGGACGGCGAAGAGGGCTAGTGTGTATATATGAGTGGGGGATTCGGGTGGGCGGGTTTGTGGTGGATGGGGGAGGGAGGCGAGATCGTGAGGTCGGGGTTGGGTGAGAGATGAGATTTTAGATAGCCCGATGTATGGCTGCCAATGCCTGCCATCGCGGCACCCACACTTCGCTATTCTGGTCGACGTGTGGACTTTCCTGTGCCCTCTGTTATAGTGTTATGTGTCCATGGTTTTGCCTGGGTACATTTTTTTTCTTTTTCTAGGGTGATTCTTGTTGCAGTAGTCTTGTTCTCTCGTTACAGGGAGTACCAAACTATTAGTGTTCTACCGGGCCGGAGCCTGGAGGCCTCATGCGTCGTAGAGATAGCTATGTCGTCGACGGATATTTGGCGTTCAATTCTGTGGAGGGCGAGCTCGATTTCGATCGGCCGTTGGAGGTAAAATGACAACGTTGGTGGTTCGATTCACGAACGTAGTCTTTGTGCTCTCGTGAGGCTGCGATTGCGTCGGTAATTCGCCTTCCGGTTGTGAGGATTTATGATGAGTCGTGGGCTCGTGGCCGTTCGGGCTGGGCCTTTTACGGTGCAGCCCCTTGTCCTCCAGTGTCCGCGATCTTTTCTCCCCATCTTGTGGCGGAGAGATCTGGTCTAGCGTCGGCGTCGCACTCTGCCAACCCAGTGCCGTTCCGGCATGGTTTTACCGTACCATTCTGAGCTATTCAAAGGGTAGCTGCTAGCCTGCTGCAGCGCTAGCTACCATGCTCTTGCCACGTTTCTGGCTTACTTAAGCGTTGTCCTGTGACTATGCACAGAGTACATGGATTGTTCACGCATACTAACCTTATCACGGCATTGAGATGCGCAGGCTCCCATGGTGCGGCATTCATCTGCGTCTTCGAGTGGATTGCACGTAAAGGTCTACCAAATGCTTTGTGGTGCGGCAGGTGCGAGACTAACGACCAGTACAACACGTCTAAAGTAGGGTTGTGGAGGGTGAGTAATCTTATTGGCTGAGTCTTACTTCTAAAACCTCCTTAGCAATTTACCGTTTCCTATCCCCTGGGGCTTGCCTCTGCTATTGTAACATCCCAAAATTTACAAAAATGATATTTTTATTACTTATTCCTAATTTTCTAAAAAAAATTCTGAATTTTCTAGAGTTTACAAAACTGTTTTTCTATTTCCAGTTTTACGAAAAGATTTACTGTGGATAAATTATAATTCAAAATTTTTTGAAACTTTTCCAGTAGGTTGGAAATATTCCAAAGTATTTTTGAGATTTTTTTCAGAATTTTTTGATCTTATTTGATATTGTTTCAAAGTCTTTTTATTTTCAGCGTTAATTAAATTCAAAAATAATTATTAAAAGAGGGCCCACATGTCATATGTGTCTTCAACCTTCAGCAAGAAGCCAGCCAACTCGTCTCTCTCTCTTCCTCCATGGCCAAGATTTTGGACCTCCAATCCAACACGTTTTTGCTCCCGAATGCGTGTCGAATGCGTGTGCCACCTTATCTCCAATCAATTCACATGATTCTTTCGTTCTAATCCCCTCTATTTCGGAGGAAATTTGAGTTTTATTCGGATCGGACTCTTCTTTAAATCAACCGTATCTATCTCTACGAGTCGCCCCGAGCCTATTTAAGGAGAGCACCGGGATCCTCTCTCATTTCTTTACCCGTTCCTCCACTTGTTCCAATCTCTCGTGACTTCGTTTGCTTGGAATGCCACGACGCCCGGAGCGCGAAACCGAACGTCAGCCGTCGTACCCTAGCAAGCTTCCCGACACCTCGGAGATTCCCTTCCAAATCCGTTCGCATCACTTTGTGCCTTTGATCGTCGTGAAGGTAACCCCTCAATCGAATTCAAGATTGATTCACCGTACGCGACGAATTTTGCGTTTTTCCGAGTTATGTTCGTTGTCATTCATCGTAGTTCATCGCGGATCTTCAACGCCGCGGCCGTCGGCCGGAGAGTTCACCGGTGAGCAGCCCCTAGAGCCGTGTCAATTGCCATGCCTATTCCTTAGTCCCTTACGCCATTAGCTTGCTATCCGTGTGAGTGTGCCCTGTGTTTTTGCTGCGTCGTGCTCTCTGTTTCCTCGCGTGAACAGTAGCCTGATGCTGCTGTAGCAAGCAGGAGAGAGAGGGTCAGTGCAAGAGAAAACAAAAGAAAAAGGGAAATAAAATAAAGTAAAATAAAATGTACTTTTTTATTAAATTAATATTCAGATTGATGATATTTTACAGTGATTTTTATTTTTCTTTAGAAAAGTAATTTTAAAAATTCAAAAATCCTTTCTTTATTGCTGTATGTGATTTAACCTTTCAAAAGTTTGTTCTTTTTCATACGAACTCCGATTGAAGCGATTCAAATTTCTAATTTTTTTTAAATTTTAGCTCTACCTTCCAGAGCTATTTATTTTCAGTTTTGAACTTGTTTGAGTCTCTGTTTGGTATTTATTTGGTTTCATTGCTTTCTTTTCCGGTAGACGCTAATTCCGAGGGAGCGATCGGAGCTTTCGTAGACCAAGACTCAGCACTAGATCGGCAAGGCAAGTCTTCCTTGAACATATTGATCCCAAATTTACAAAACGCCTATGTTGTTTTAAATTATGCATGCTTACTTTATGCAATGTATTTTAAATATAGTGTTAGGGTATAGTTAAATACCAGAATTTGTTATACCCTCATTGATATTAATCATGACGAACCTTTGTCACCCTAGATGATACTAACTATTTTATTAGTGATAACCAGTAGACTAGCATGGGACGGTAGAATTGCTTAGTACAGCTTAAACGTTTTGGTATTATGCTATTATGGGAATCATTTCAAACATTGTTGAAACTTATTGTGAAGTTGTGGTAATTGGTGTTGCTGCTGTTATTTAAATAAAATAAAGTGGAAAATATGGTTTAGACCAGGGCGGATGGATGTTTGGCGGGTGCAGAAGCACGAGATCTTGGTACGTGGATGTTCCGCCCTAGTCAATTAAGGACCGAAGCATGTGTTATAATGAACCAAGCACTACCGTACAACCACAAGTCTATATGAGTACGACCTAGCTAAATAATTTGTGCGTCTAGTTATTAGCTTTGCCAGTTGGTGAGTGCCAGATGATGGTAGGCGCAATAGGTTAATAGTGGGGTTGTACATTGAAAGGCCTTGTCATGATCTCTCTGCCGACACACCAAAGGAAGTGTGTTAATTGCATAGCAACAAGAGTCGATCATGTCTTGTGGGTAAAGCTGTACACACTCTGTAGAGTTAAAATTATTTAAGTAGCCATGCCCACGGTCAAGGGCAGGCGAGGTGCGTTTGCACATTGTAGGTTTCATGGTTTTGTTTTAAAAGAAAATGATGGTTTGGGAATCCGTGAGTAGATGGAACTCTCGGATTATGGTTTGGCAAATCAAGCCAATCAGGTAGATAGAATCTGTTATAGTTGACATCAAATTCAATTAATGTGCTATTAAAATTTGGTCAAATGATGCTTATGAAATTACTATTGGTATTTAAAGTTAAACATTGCTTTATGCTAAAAGAGCCATATTATGCCTTCAATTGTTTAACCTTGTATATAGTTATCATGCATTATATTTCCAAGACTTGCGGAGTACATTTTGTGCTCACCCTTGCAACATCCCCAACTTTCCACAGAGGAGTCCGCAGAAGATGAAGGTGACTACGAGTTCTATGCTTGTGGTTATGATAAAGGCGATCCGGCTTACTAGGACGCGTACCCCAGTCGATTGCCTGTTGGGCAAATGGATGGGTTTATCCTACTGTTGTTATTTTTATTTCCGCTATTTCTTATTGAACTCAAGCCATGAGGCTGCTTATTTGTAATAATTGGCCATAAGGCTAATACCCTTTTGCTTAATTAATGTTATATGCTTCGTGATATGGGTGTGTTGTCATCACTGTGTGTGCTAGCTTTTCTTGGACTAGCACAGGTTATACACAGAGGGTTCGGATTTGGAAATCCGGTCCCGACAGAGATGGTATTCGAGCCATATCGACTGTAGGTCGCATCTCTAGTTAGTCTGGTCTTCTTAGCAAGAACTTCAAAATTATTTTTAAAATCAAACCAATGAATTGGTATGAAATAGATTATCTCCTCTCATCTCATTCTTAGGTTCTTACTCCTTTCCTTTGCTAAAATACTATTTTAAAATTTTAATTTGATCTTATCTCTTGAAACTTCTCAAGGCCTCGGGTCTTCTGCAAGAATCCAAATCAAGGAAGATGATGATCCATTTTGTTTTCAAGAACAATGGATGACTGCTAGAAAGATCAAGTTGTCAAAAGAGAGTTCGAAAGGACTCCCATATAAGATAAGTTAATAGTGCTCGGTAGTGTTGGAGCATATCATCCCTTTTTAGTTTAGCAACGTATAGTCCGAGTGTATTAGGATTTTTGTTGATTGTTTGTTGGGTGTGTTGTACACTTGCCCTAGGCATTATGTTGTAGCCACCTTTCATTTGGAATTTTATTGCTTGTTTGGTCTTTTAATGGCTACCTCCTTAGTCTTCTCATCTTTTGCTCTTTCCCTCTCATCTATTGCTAACCAATCTCTGGCCGTTGCTTCAGATGGAAAGTCAAGGAAGAGGTCGTGGAGCTGGTCGCAGAGGAGGTCGTGTATGAGGTCATGGTTATGGACGTGGCCAGGCAGAGCCATAAGAACAGCAGGATGTTCAAGATCAGCAAGAGCAGCCAGAGCAGCAAGTGCCACCACCGTCGCCACCATTCCAACCCCCAGGCGTAGATATCCAGCAAATGATGGCAATGCAGCTTCAGTTGTTGCAGGCCCTTGCCCAGAATATGGTGAACAATCCACAACCAGCCCCAGTCGTAGTACCAGTAATGCCGCCCCAGTCAAAGCTCGGAGAATTTATGAGAACTAGTTCAATATGTCCAAGTGCAACTATAAGGATCAATGGGGTAGAATTCCTAGCAAATCTTATCATTTTGGATTCTAAAGGAATAGATGTCATCCTAGGGATGTATTGGTTAACCAAATATAAAGGTCAAATAGATTGTGCCAATAGAGCCATCACCCTCACCAATTCAGAAGGCATTCGAGTGGAGTATATGCCTGATGAGTCTTCAAGTAAGAAGTGCATTTTGAACAGTTTGAAGGAAACAACTTTGAAAAGTATGCCCGTGGTGTGGGAATACCCAGATATATTTCCTGAAGAGTTGCCAGGCATGCCGCCTGATCGGGATGTAGAGTTCATCATAGAACTAGTCCCTGGTATGGCTCCTATTTCTAAGAGACCCTACCGCATGCCAGCCAATGAACTTGCCAAGATGAAGAAAGAGATTGAAGAGTAGCAGGAAAAAGGGTTCGTTCGTCCAAGTTCGTCACCTTGGGAGCGCCGGTTCTTTTTGTAAAGAAGAAGGATAAAAGTTTATACTTGTGCGTGGACTATAGAGCCCTAAATGAAGTCACAATTAAGAACAAGTATCCGTTGCCCAGGATTGATGGCCTGTTTGATCATGAAAGTTCATCTAGGCCCCTTAAAAAGGGTTTTGGTAATTGATGGAAACACAATTAAAAACACTAATGGTCAAGTGAAAATTTATGCAGAGATAAAGATTATATCCTCATGAGAAAGAGATTGGAAATCCCCACTATATTTAAATTTATCAAGACGGCATCAAGACTCCTGTCATAATTCCTTTTTATTATTATTGAGTCTAAGGATAGCCGTACTATTAAGGGGGATACGACGGGAAATCGCTTTTAGGATATACTTGTGCTCAAGAGATGGAAAATGCAAAATAAAAGGACTTCATCATTTGCTTTTCTTTTGAAATTTCCTCTTACGCCGAAAGGTGTCAATCCGAGTCTCCGGGTTGACCCTTCGTGTCGCCTCATGTATCCGAGTCTCCGGGTTTCATCCGAGTATCCGGATTAACCCTTCGGTATGGTCTCGATATTGCTAATCCGAGTCTCCTGATTATACATCCAGATACTCGGGTTGTGCGCACCACCCCAACGGTTAGAATTTAGAGCACCTATATAAGTCTTCACTCTTCACCTAACAAGGGTAGCTCATTATTTCACTTGCTCATTCAAAACACTCATTTTCTCTCTTGAGCCCAAATCCCCTTTCTCCACTTGAAGCTTTTGATAGATTTGGTTCTTTTGGGAGAAAGGAGTGGATTTGAGTAACTAGTTCTTGCATCTTTCATACTTGAGCACAAGTTTCATCCTCCAAGTTGATTTCGCGAAGTATTTGTTACTCTTGGAGTTTGAAGGGCTCCTAGACGGCAAGGAGTCACCGGGAGCTTCCAAATCTCGGTGTGGTAAGCCCCGGAAGTTTGTAAAGGCAAGTCTCGCCTCCGAAAGGAAAGAGGCAAGAAGTGAAGACCGGCGAGTGCTTTGTGCAACACTGGGAGGATAGTGGTCAAGAGGGACCCGGGCTTTGTGCCTCCTCAACGGAGACGTAGGATTCCCTTCAAGAATCCGAACTTCGGGTAAAAATCTTTGTCTTCGTGTTCTTGGTTAAGTTCTTGCTTGAGTTTGTTGTGGTAGACCTTTGGAAGACCCGATCTACTCTCTTGTTGCTTGTGACTCCAGATCTATTATACCCTCAGGTACCTGACATCATTAAGATCTTTTGTATTCAAGTAGATTGTCGAAATATTGTAGGGATTTAAAATCTCTCTTCGAGATCCTCAATCCGGAGTATCCGGGTTATATACCCCGGACATTCTGGGTTGAGGCCCTCGAGAGTTTTTACTTAACTGCAAATTTTTATCTGCCTATTCACCCCCCTCTAGGCTACATCTCAGGTCCTTTCAATTGGTATCAGAGCCTAATTCTCCATAATTTGGCTTAACCGCTTGGAGAATCAAGATGTCGCAAATAGAGAAGAGTGACGAAATCCGTGACCATGAAAAGGCCACGGGTTCCGGCAAAGGGGTTGAAATTCCATATGATTATCCTTCTCTTGGAGTATCAAGCTCTTCATCTTATGTTTCCATGTCATCCGGTAGAGCACCTCATTTTGATGGTACTCGCTATGCCGCATGGAAACATAAAATGAAGATGTACTTGAAATCACTTCACCCGTGTATTTGGGAGATTGTAGAAACAGGTTTTAAAGCTATGGATCCAAGCAAGCTCACTCCCGAAGAGAAGAAAGCTCAACATTTCAATGACTTGGCCGTCAATGCCTTATTCAATGCTTTAAGTGATTCCGAGTTTAACCGAGTCGATGGACTTGAAGATGCCAAAGCAATTTGGGAAAGACTTATGGTTACTCATGAAGGGATATCGAGCGTCCACGAGTCCAAGATTGAGCTCATTATTGGTGAGCTAAGCAGATTCACTCTAGAAGAAGGAGAGTCTTATACAAGGATGTTCGAACGCCTGATGGTGTTGGTGAATCAAGCTAAGGGTCTTGGAAGTACCGAGCTCACCGACAAAGCGGTTGTTAAAATCATTCTTCGAGTAATCACCCCCACCAACCGCAATTTGGTGCAACTCATCCGGGACCGACCAAACTTCAACACTCTCTCTCCCCACGATGTTATTGGGAGGCTAATGATGGATGAGATGATGATCAAGGAAGCGGAGGTGATAGAAGAGCTCAAGTCAGGAAAGAAGAAAGGTATCGCCTTGAAAGCCGTGAGGATTGCACTGGAAGTCGAGGAAAGTACAAGCGATGATGAGGAGAGTGGCCCCTTGACAAATGATGATATGGCCTTGCTCGTAAGAAGATTCAATAAATTCCTCAAGAAAAAGGGCTATAAACCAGGGAGCTACTCCAAAAATCAATGGAACAAATCAAGAGGAAGACACTCAACAAGAAAGTGCTATGAGTGTGGGGAAGCCGGTCATTTCATCGCCGAATGTCCCCAAAAAGAAAAGAAGGAAGACAAGCCATACAAAAAGGATAAATACTGGGGTAAGGACAAGGAAAGGAGCAAGAAGTTCAAACACTTCAAGCACAAGGCACAAGCTCACATAGGAGAAGAGTGGGATTCAAACTTCAACTCCGACTCAAGCTCCGATTCCGACGAAGAAGGAGGAGTTGCTTCTGTCGCCATCGCCATGCCTCCCACCTCAACAACGAAGAAGAGTCTCTTCAACAACTTGAGCGATGATGATGAAGACGCTCCAATGTGCCTCATGGCCAAGGGGCGCAAGGTATTAATCAAAACAACATCTCCTTCAATTGTAAACTCACGCATAGATGATAGCGATGACGCTAGTGACGATGAAAGTGCATCTAAGTCCATGAAAGATTTTGATGTTCAAAAATTAGATTTACTTTTAAAAGATATTGAGAAGTTGGAGGAAACCATTGAGCAAAAGGAGGCTACTCTCGAAGCTCAAGAGGATTTGCTAATACTTGAAAAAGAGAAAAACCTCGAGCTAGAGAAGAGCCTAAGTAATGAAAGGAGAAAGTTTGAAGAGTTGGTCAAAAGTTCAAAAATGACTAAATCCAAGCTTGCTAGTCTTGTGATCACCAACGCTTCACTCGTAGAGGAACTTGCCAAAGCAAAGGATGCTTGCAAGACTCTTGAAGTGAAGCTTGTTGATCACTTAAATAGCAACTCTAACTCCTTGATGGGTGACTCAAATTTCTCATATCCTTCTACTAGCAATGGATGTGCTAGATGCTATAATATTAATGTTGATACTTGTGCCACTAACCTTGAGACCTTGCAAGTGTTGGCTCATGAAAATGAGAAGCTCAAGGAAATGCTTGAAGATGGACTTCAAAAGTCCTATAAGGCTAGCAAAGGATTAGAGGAGTTTCTTGGTAAGCGTCAAGGTAACCCTATGAAGCATGGGCTTGGGTATATACCACCCAAGGGCAAAAAGAATCACTTCGTAATTGCTCCATTGAATGAGCCAATTCACTTTGACAAAAGCAAAAGAAATTCTAATCATAAGGATCATGCTACTTTCTTTGCATCTTATGTGCTTAAAAGAACTAATCTTGGTCATGTAATTGCTCATCATATTGGGCGTAAACCCAACTATGCCTCTCTTGTGTGATCTATTTGGGTTCCAAAGTCTCTTGTCACTAACGTGCGCGGACCTAAACAAGTTTGGGTACCAAAAGGAAAAATCTAAATTTGTTTTTGTAGGCCTATGTCTCCTGTGGATCAAGTTGGATATTGGATAACGGATGCACACACCACATGACCGGGGAGAAGGCTATGTTCGCACACTTGGATACAAATGGATCAAATAGTGAAAGCATCATTTTTAGAGATAATGGTAAAGGCGAAGTGGTAGGTTTGGGTAAGATCTACATCACAAATGACTTTCATTTAAACAATGTCTTGCTTGTTGAATCATTAAGCTACAATTTGTTGTCCGTTGCTCAATTGTGTGAAGCAGGCTACAATTGTGTGTTTAGTGATAAGGGTGTGGATGTCATTAAGAGGATTGATGATTCAATAGCCGTTAAGGGTCGTTTAAAGGGAAATCTCTATCTTGTAGATTTCACTACGGATAGAATTAATCTTGAAACATGCTTAATGGCTAAATCTAGCATGGGTTGGCTATGGCACCGCCGACTTGCTTATGTTGGTATGAAGAATCTTCACAAACTCATGAAAGGCAATCACATCCTTGGACTAACAAATGTTGTTTTTGAGAAAGATAGGGTATGCAGCGCATGTCAAGCATGAAAGCAAGTTGGAGCTTCCCATCCCGCCAAGAATGTGATGACTACCTCAAGATCTCTAGAGATGCTCCACATGGATCTGTTCGGTCCAATAGCATACAAAAGCATTGGAGGAAACAAGTATGGTTTAGTTATTGTTGATGACTTTTCTCGTTTCACTTGCGTGTTTTTCTTGCATGATAAAGGTGAAGTCCAAGGAACCCTGAAGAAATTTATGAGAAGGGCACAAAATGAATTCGAAGTGAAGATCAAGAAAATCCGAAGTGACAACGGTACAGAATTCAAGAACACCGGCGTGGAGGACTATCTCGATGATGAGGGCATTAAACATGAGTTCTCGGCCCCTTATTCCCCTCAACAAAATGGGGTGGCTGAGAGGAAGAATCGAACTCTCATCGAGATGGCGCGCACAATGCTTGATGAGTACAAGGTCTCCGACATCTTTTGGGCGGAGGCTATCAACACTGCGTGTCATAGTACCAATCGTCTGTACCTTCACAAAATCTTGAAGAAAACGGCGTACGAGCTTCTTACCGAAAAGAAGCCAAATGTTTCCTACTTCCGTGTTTTTGGAAGCAAATGCTATATCCTTAACAAGAAAGCTAAGTCTTCTAAATTTGCTCCTAAAGTTGATGAAGGTTTCTTACTTGGTTATGGGTCAAATGCTTATGCATACCGGGTTTTCAACAACAACTCTGGGGTAGTTGAAATCTCGCGTGATGTAACTTTTGATGAAACTAATGGTTCTCAAGTAGAACAAGTTGATAGTACTATGTTTGACAGGGAAGAACCTCCGTGTGAAGCAATTAAGAAATTGTCCATTGGAGAAGTGAGACCTCTTGAGCAAGAAGAAATTTCGAGCATTCCAACACAAGATATACAGAAGGAGACACAAAATATACGGACTAGTCAAAAGAGTATGGATAATCCCTCTTCCTCAATGCGAGCCCATGATGGCTCGAACACAACTAAAGACGATGATGATCCCATCCAAACAACCAATGCTATTACTCCTCATCCAAGAGTTCATCAAAGCATACATCGAGATCATCCAGTCGACAACATACTTGGTGATATTAACAAGGGAGTATTCACTAGATCTCGTATTGCGAATTTTTGTGAATTTTACTCGTTTGTTTCTTCTCTTGAGCCCCTAAAGGTAGAAGCATTACAAGATCCGGATTGGGTAATGGCTATGCAAGAGGAGTTAAACAACTTCGAACGGAATCAAGGATGGAAACTTGTTGAAAGACCAAAACAAAACGTTATTGGCACCAAGTAGGTCTTTCGGAACAAACAAGATGAGCATGGAATGGTGACTAGGAATAAAGCCCGATTGGTTGCTCAAGGCTTCACGCAAATCGAAGGTTTGGACTTCGATGAAACATATGCTCCTGTAGCTAGGCTTGAATCTATTAGAATATTACTTGCTTTTGCTACTCACCATGATTTCAAGCTATACCAAATGGACATGAAAAGTGCCTTTCTTAATGGTCCACTCTCCGGAATGGTGTATGTCGAGCAACCACCTGGATTCGAAGACCCTAAATATCCAGACCATGTCTACTTCCTGCACAAAGCACTCTATGGACTAAAACAAGCACCAAGAGCATGGTTTGAATGTCTTCGAGATTTTCTCCTCGAATAAGGTTTTGTAGTCGGAAAGGCCGACCCCACTCTCTTTACTAAACATATTGATAATGATCTATTTGTTTGTCAAATTTACGTTGATGATATTATTTTCGGGTCTACTAATGAACAACTATGTAAGGAGTTTAGCAGAATCATGACTAAAAGATTCGAGATGTCCATGATGGGCGAATTGAAGTTATTCCTCGGTTTTCAAGTCAAACAACTTAAGGAAGGAACTTTCATATGCCAAACAAAGTACATCAAGGACATGCTGAAAAAGTTCGGTATGGAAAACGCCAAGCCAATCAAAACTCCGATGCAAGCCAACGGACATCTAGACCTCGACAAAGAAGGTAAACCGGTCATCCAAAAGGTATATCGCTCGATGATCGGCTCTCTTCTTTACCTTTGTGCATCTAGGCCCGATATTATGCTTAGTGTATGTATGTGTGCTCGTTTTCAAGCCGCTCCAAAAGAGTGCCACATGGTGGCCGTAAAGAGAATCTTGAGATATTTAGTTCACACTCCTCATTTTGGGCTTTGGTATCCTAAAGGATCATCTTTTGAATTAGTTGGCTATTCCGATGCAGACTATGCCGGTTGTAAGGTGGATAGAAAGAGCACTTCGGGGACGTGTCAATTTTTAGGAAGATCTCTTGTTTCCTGGTCCTCCAAGAAACAAAATTCAGTAGCCCTATCCACAGCCGAAGCCGAGTATATAGCGGCAGGGAGTTGTTGTGCTCAATTGCTTTAGATGAGACAAACCCTGAATGATTATGGCCTTACCTATAACCATGTACCACTCCTGTGTGATAATGAGAGCGCCATAAAAATAGCAAACAATCCCATTCAACACTCTCGTACAAAGCATATCGATATTCGCCACCACTTCTTGAGAGACCATTCTACCAAAGGTGACATCGATATTCAACATGTGAGCACAAATGATCAACTAGCTGATATTTTCACCAAGCCACTTGATGAGAAGAAATTTTGTGATATGAGGAGTGGGCTAAATATTCTAGACTCTCGTAATTTGGCTTAAAACTTACACACAATTGATTGTTGATTGCCAAACGTTTTCTGAAAAACTTATTTGATCTCTTTCTTTGATCTTTTTGTGTTACTTGAAGTCTTTTGATCTGTGGATCTAGCCTCTGCTATGTGACTATAGCCTGATTGCTTGAATGTTCGCTAGTCACATAGTGTGTAAGCCTTGTAATCTTTGCTTTTCTTGCTGCAATTCATGTAAAGTTCCTTCCATGCAAATTCTGTGTTTGTCTCCCGAAAGGGTCAATCCGGACACTCCGGTGTTTTCATCCGGACTCTCCGGATTATTCGGAGTATCCGGACTGAAAGTCCGGAGTATCCGGGTTGAGGCGGCTGTCTTCTTTAAGGGACTCGATCAGGTTTCTTTCTCTATCTCTCCTCTTTCTTTTCTCCTCACCTCTTCGATTTCTCTTGCGCCCTAGCCGTCGCCTCTGGCTTCTCCCTCTTCTCTGGTGAGCTCTTCACCCTCCGGAGTCTCCGTTTTGCTCTCCAAGACTCGGGAAAAGTTTCCTTCTCGCAATCCTCAATCTTCAAGCTTTTTTTTGGTGGTGAGTGATTTCATCCTTTTTCCCGATTTCTTTTGCCTTGGAGATGCTATGAAATAGGGTGCATTTGTAGAGTCCTTTCCCTCTCTAGATCAATCCCTTGCAAGGACTCTTTGTCTCAGTAGATTTGCAATGTAGGGTTTGGGGTTGAATCTCTGGACAGCCCAGAGTATCCGGATGACTAATCCGGAGTATCCGGACTATCCGGACACTCTGGGTCAGAAACCCCGGAGTATCCGGGTTGTACTCTTCGGCCCAAACTCCTGCATTACCATCTAGTCTCTTCAGTCATATAATTTTTACTCTATTCCTTGATTCCTCTTAGATGGCTTCCTCTCAAGGAGGTTCGGGTGCTGGCAAGCGCCCTTCTGGTGGGGACCTTCCAGGTTCCTCCTCCATGTCAGGCACTGCTCCTAAGAAGCCCAGCAGCAAAGGTGAGGAAGATCTGCTGGGGTCACCAACCGACCATCCGGTTCACTCCCGCCAAGACCCAAAGACTCAAGACAATACAGATGAGCATCCTGTCGACACTCATGCCAAACTTCGTGAACAGAAAAAGAAGCTGCATCAATCAACTAGGACTCTAGTTGGTCCCCTTGTAAAGAGCAGACCTGCTTGGAGGTATCCAGGTCAAATGAGTCGTCTGCGCATGATAGATTATCGTGTTGGTCGTGGAAAGGGAAAGGCTATTGTTGAACATAGAAACAAGTACCCTCTGAAATTTCATCAAGACGAGTACGTTGACAAACGTTTTTGGAATAAATTTCAGTCTGACTTCTATGAGTCAGTACTATTTCCTTTGGAACATTCTGTTGTCAGGATGAAGACCATAGACTGGAGCTACATGGCAGATCTTCACAATCCAATCTTTGATGAAGTGATTCAGATCTGTGAGCGTTTTCAGGTAAAGGAAATTATGAGCTTTCGCTATCCTTGGAATGATGAAGTTATTATGCAATTCTATTCCACCCTGTATTTTGACAAGAAAGAAGATGCTATATGGTGGATGACCGATGAAGTATGGTATGTGGCCTCTAAGAGAACTTTTGCTCGAGTACTGCATCTAAGGACAAATGATGGAGATGCCAAGCTTCATGACAAGAAGGCGCTATCCCCTGATCAGCTTGAAACTCTGTATGATTCTTCGCAGCACTTCGTAGTTGGAACAATAAAAGGGCTAAAGGATGTGCCGGCTGTTCTCCTAAGGATACTTCGAGTCTCTCTTTGGCCCAAGGAAGGTGACACATCTTCTATTAACTCTTATGGCCGAAATCTATTGTTTCACCTGGTGGAGCGCACTCATGGCTTTAACATTGTGGATTTTCTGTGGGAGGCCATTCGCCATAACTCGTTGAGCAATGTCAGCAGCTGCGGGTATGCTCCTTTTATCATGGCTTTAGTGGATCATGTCTCCGGCTTGGATTTTGTGAAGGATGTGGAGCACCTATCCTACAAGGTCCGAGCCCCGTCAGCTTCCGCACCACGCACTCGAGTGCCCAAATAGCGAGCCGACCAGAGGTCATCGGCCTCGTGCCACTTCTTCGCCTCCTCCTTGACCCTGCAGCCTCCTCGTGTTCTTCCTCCTCTAGCAGAGATGCCATTAAAAGGATGCTCAAGCGTATCTTCTGCATGTGCCAAGATGTGTCTGCTCAAGTAAAGGAGACATGGCGTGAGATCCGTGAGCATCGCCGTGAGTTCAGGGCTTATCGTCATCAGCATGGCAAGGATATCCTCGCCACGAGTCGAGGAGTCCTCCGAGGATCGTCTCACGACTCCGCCACTCGCCTTTTGGTATAAATCCTCGGCGCTCAAGTCGATGGCAATGGCAAAGAGTGATGACAGTGAAGAAGAAGCCTATCAACCTTCAGGCGACGACGACGAGTGATTCCTCCTCTCGAGCGCTCCCCTTTTTTCGGTGTCTTGATGCCAAAGGGGGAGTGTTTAGCTTTAGCGTCGCAGCTCTTTTCTTTGCTTTACTTCTTCTTATTGACTGTGTGCTGATACTCGTTGAATTGCTTGTTTACTTATTTACTTTAGTTGTTTGTGGCGTGTTGTTAAATTGCTATCGTTGAATGACGTCTTTTATTTACTATCTTGCATATTGATATATATCCTCTTTGTTGATCTCTTGAATGCAAAGGATATAGGGGAAGCTCTTCTATTTTCTTTAATTTTGCATCCTTTAGGGGAGCTTCTCTGATACTTTGCAATCAAAATTCATCACAAATCTTTGTTATATCTTTTAAAAGGTTTTAAATTGTGTTGTCATCAATACACCAAAAGGGGAGATTGAAAGTGCATCTAGGCCCTTAAAAAGGTTTTGTAATTGATGGAAACACAATTAAAAACACTAATGGTCAAGTGAAAATTTATGCAGAGATAAAGATTATATCCTCATGAGAAAGAGATTGGAAATCCCACTATATTTAAATTTGTCAAGACGGCATCAAGACTCTGTCATAATTCCTTTTATTATTATTGAGTCTAAGGATAGCCGTTCTATTAAGGGGATACGACGGGAAATCGCTTTTAGGATATACTTGTGCTCAAGGGATGGAAAATGCAAAATAAAAGGACTTTATCATTTGCTTTTCTTTTGAAATTTCCTCTTACGCCGAAAGGTGTCAATCCGGAGTATCCGGATATTCAATCCGGAGTCTCCGGGTTGACCCCTTCGGGTGCTGCCCTCATGTAATCCGGAGTCTCCGGGGTTTCATCCGGAGTATCCGGATTAACCCCTTCGGTATGGTCTGATATTGCCAATCCGGAGTCTCCGGATTATACATCCGGATACTCCGGGTTGTGCGCAGCTCACCCCAACGGTTAGAATTTGGAGCACCTATATAAGTCTTCACTCTTCACCTAACAAGGGTAGCTCTATTATTTCACTTGCTCGTTCAAAAACACTCATTTTCTCTCTTGAGCCCAAATCCCCTTTCTCCACTTGAAGCTTTTGATAGATTTGGTTCTTTTGGGAGAAAGGAGTGGATTTGAGTAACTAGTTCTTGCATCTTTCATACTTGAGCACAAGTTTCATCCTCCAAGTTGATTTCGCGAAGTATTTGTTACTCTTGGAGTTTGAAGGGCTCCTAGACGGCAAGGAGTCACCGGGAGCTTCCAAATCTCGGTGTGGTAAGCCCCTGAAGTTTGTAAAGGCAAGTCTCGCCTCCGAAAGGAAAGAGGCAAGAAGTGAAGACCGACGAGTGCTTTGTGCAACACCGAGAGGATAGTGGTCAAGATGGACCCGGGCTTTGTGCCTCCTCAACGGAGACGTAGGATTCCCTTCAAGAATCCGAACTTCGGGTAAAAATCTTTGTCTTCGTGTTCTTGGTTAAGTTCTTGCTTGAGTTTGTTGTGGTAGACCTTTGGAAGACCCGATCTACTCTCTTGTTGCTTGTGACTCCAGATCTACTATACCCTCAGGTACCTGACATCATTAAGATCTTTTGTATTCAAGTAGATTGTCGAAATATTGCAGGATTTAAAATCTCTCTTGAGATCCTCAATCCGGAGTATCCGGACCCCTCAACCCGACACCCGGATAATCCGGTGTATCCGGGTTATATACCCCGGACATTCCGGGTTGAGGCCCTCGGGAGTTTTTACTTAACTGCAAATTTTTATCCGCCTATTCACCCCCCTCTAGGCTACATCTCAGGTCCTTTCAGATCAGTTGAAAGGAGCATGTATTTTCTCCAAGATCGATCTTCGATCTGGATACCATCAGTTGAAAATAAGGCCACAAGATATTCCGAAGACAGCTTTTGCCACCCGATATGGATTATATGAGTTTACAGTTATGTCTTTTGGTTTGACCAATGCACCAGCTTATTTCATGAACTTGATGAATAAAGTATTTATGAAATACCTGGACAAGTTTGTGGTGGTATTCATAGATGACATTCTTATCTATTCCAAAGATGAAGCGGAACATGAAGATCATTTGAGGATGGTGTTAGAAAAGCTCAGAAATCATCAGTTGTATGCTAAGTTCAGTAAGTTTGAGTTTTGGTTGAAGGAAGTTGCTTTCTTAGGACATATAATCTCTGCTGGAGGTGTCTCAGTAGACCCTAAAAAAGTGAAAGGTGTACTTGACTGGAGGCAACCCAATTCAGTACCTGATATCAGAAGTTTCCTTGGTTTAGCGGGATACTACCGAAGATTCATAGAAGGATTTTCGAAGATTGCAAGACCACTTACCCAGTTGATGAAGAAGGAAAAGAAGTTTGAATGGTCTGAAACCTATGAGCAAAGTTTTCTGGAATTAAAAAAAGATTGACCTCAGCTCTAGTGCTGATTTTACCGGAAAATCGGAAGAATTTTGAGATTTTCTATGATGCTTCAAGACAAGGACTTGGATGTGTCTCTATGCAAGAAGGCAAAGTAGTTGCATACACCTCGCGGCAATTGCGATCGCATCAGGAAAACTACCCAACCCATGACTTGGAAATGGCTGCAGTTGTGCATGCATTAAAGTTATGGAGGCATTATCTCATTGGGAACCGTTGTGAGATTTTCACATACCATAAGAGTTTGAAGTATATCTTCACTCAGGCAGACCTCAACCTAAGACAAAGATGATGGTTAGAATTAATCAAGGATTACGATGTGTTGTCATCACTGTTTTCATTGTGTATGATAGCTTTTCCTGGACTAGCACAGGTTATACACAGAGGGTTCGAATTTGAAAATCTGGTCCCGACAGCCATTCTGTATTTCACCATTCTTCTATTTTTTATCCTTGATTCCTTTGACATTTTTTGTGGACATGGCTATTGCTAGCCTACTGAGTATTGGCATGAGCTGCGAGCATCGCCTATATCTCATTGGGAAAATATAATGATTCTTCATAAGTTCATCATGCTTATCTACTTCTAGCAAAGTGTAGATAAGCTTAGAGTAATTCTAGTACTTAGCATGACGATACTATTGTTACAATATCCTCATGTTGGGGTGGAAGGTGCACAATATCTTGTCTATCATCTCGGCATTAGTAACTTTTTGGTTACAAAAGCGCAGCTTAGCGACAAGTTTGTGCATTTCAAAGTTGTAAGCTATCACGGTTTTGAAATCCTAGAAGCGTAGGAGGGTCCATTCGCACTATGCTTCTGGCATTAGGGTGGATCTTTGCTGGTTATAACGTTCATTCAGGAAATTTCATAGTGCCAATGGGTTCTCCTCCATCAAATACTCGGCCTTCAAGTCCACATGGAGACGGTGTTTGATGCTCAAGACCTAAGGTCTCTAGATCGGTCTTGAACATCAACACAGTGCTTTTGGAAGTGAAGAGCTACACACTTGGTGGCTTTAGGGAGAGCAGAAGTAGCAACTTCGGGCTAGATCATAGCAGCTCCAAGAGATCGAGATGTTAGGTTAATCGTGGCATCCATTTCTCATATGAGGTAATTGCTACCATTAAAGGCGAGCTCAACAGATTCCCTCTTTGCGATGTCCGATTCATGTTATATACATGCAAGATTGAATTTTACAGTTGGTAAAATAAATATATTGCATACACCTATTTGAATCAGTAAAGATTGGTTTATATCTCTTTAGTATATAATTATCTAAAAAAATTCAAAAAATTTCTAGCATTTTTCATAATTTTTCGCTAATTACTTGGCAATTTCCAAAATTGCTAAAGCAACAGAAAATAAATTCACCATATGTAATCATAGCATTATTCTAGAAAAATAAACCCATATATATATATATGAAACTTTCAATATTTGCTATATCAAAGGTTCAACAATCTACAAAAGCTCATATTAATAAAATTCAGTTTCTTGGATTTAATGTAGATTTTTAATTTTTACTAATTATTTATCGAGATTACAGGAAACTTCGGGGTTCAGAATGTAAAATTACCTCAACTGCAAATTTAATGCAAATAATCAAAACTTCTGTAATTTTTCGGGAGCATAGGGGCCAAATCGTGAAAATGTTTAGAAGTCTGGAAAAGGGTGAGCTAGATTTGTTTAGGCTCAATTTTGCTATGATCTCTTTGATTCCTAAGGAGAATAATGCTAGAAGTATTAAGCAGTTCAGGCCTATTAGCTTGTTGAATTGTAGTTATAAAATTATTACTAAAGTGCTAACGAATAGGATTTGTCTCATTTGTAACAGAATCATTATGCAAAATCAGTCTGTTTTATCAGAAATAGATATATTTTGGAAAGTGTGGTCACTGCTCATGAGGTTATCCATAAAATTCATCGAGACAAAGATAAGGGTCTTGTGCTCAAATTGAACTATGAAAAAGCTTATGATATGGTTAACTGGAGTTTTTTACTGGATATTTTGGTCAAAAGGGGCTATGGGGCTAAATGGCAGATGTGGATTTATTCCATTTTGCATAAAGGTTCCGTGGGGGTTAAAATTAACAATGTTGAAAGCAAGTTTTTTGAAACCGGTAAGGGTTTGAGACAAGGCGATCCTTTATCCCCTATTCTTTTTAATCTGGTTGTTGATGTTTTTACTAGAATCTTACATAAAGCTGCTGGAAATGGTCTGGTTAAAGGTTTGTGCGAAGATTTTTGTACTGGAGGTATTATTAGTTTACAATATGCTGATGATACTCTTTTGTTTATTAAGAATGATGAGAAGTTAGTTTTACAATTTAAGTGGTTCCTAACTTGTTTTGAGCAAATGTCTGGGTTGAGAATAAACTTCCATAAAAGCGAGCTGATTCCTATTGGGTGTGATAAGATGGTGTAGGATCAAGGATAACCAACTAGAGGGGGGTGAATAGGAGTTTTCTAAATTTTTCGACACTATTTTGAAATTACAAATGACACCAAGATATAGAGATACAAAATGTAAATTCACACTAAATTTCTCTAGCAAACACTTGAGATACTATGTCAAATTTAGTGTAGCAAATATATTAGTGATCACAAAGACTATCAAGAATATGCTATCAATGAAATAGATTCTCAACAACGAGGAATACCAATCACAAATTAATATGAGACAAGAATTTTAACCCGTGGTCTCAGAGACTTGCCGGTCTCCCCTACTCCACGTTGAGGTGACTTGAATCACTTCAAGCCAGCTCCACTCGCTTGAGTCTTCCTCGATCACTAAGGTAGTTCTTCCCCGCTCCGGGTAGGCGAACTCCGGCCTTCACAACTTGTCGGGGCTTCTCACAATCTCCGTTGAGAAGATCACCGTACACGATCGCCACCAAGCCGTCTAGGAGGCGGCAACCTCTAAGAGTAATAAACCTTGACGCTTGCTTGAGGTCAAATATCGGTGTCTAAAGGCTCAAACACGAAATGCAATACTCAATCTTGCTTCTCACACTCACAAATGGAAATTGAATGCACACAAGAGTGGAGAACACTTGCTAGAGCTCAAATATCATCAATGAGGACCAAAAGTTACTCTAGAATGCAGGTGGGGAGGTATTTATAGCCTCCACCAAACTTTCTAGCCGTTGGAGCTCGAAATGGGCAAAAGTCTGTTTTTTCGGTGCTACCGCCCATGTAGGACCGGTAGCACCGGACTCCATTTCAACGGCTAGAACAGTGCATTTAATGCACCTGCCAGATACCGTTGCTCAGGGTCCGATGCTACCGCCCAACTAGGACCGATAGCACCGGGCCCTTTTTCATTTTGTTTCTTCAAAAAGTGATCTCTCTGGAATTTAAGCACCGGGCTGAGGGCCGGTGCTACCGCTGGTCCGGTAGCACCGGACTACCATGGGCGGTAGCACCGGGTTACAAATAATCCAAAAACACACCCCTCTGTAATTTTTACACCGGGATAATGTCCGGTGCTACCGAAGATCCGGTAGCACCGGGTTACCAAAAACGCCCAAAAAGCCCTACTCTGGAATTTCCACACTGGGTTAATATCCGGTGCTACCGATAGTCCGGTAGCACCGGGATAGCAAAAACGAAAGGAGCTTCTCTGGAATTTTTACACCGCCCTCTTTGGGCGGTGCTACAAGCACTTGTAGCACCGCAGGCTAGCATGGGCGGTAGCACCGGATTTCGAGAGACTTGGTTAGTTTAAAAAGATTTTCTATATAAGAACTTATATATCATCAAGCATTCATTTGAATATGTAATTTGAGCCTTTAAACCCTAAATGACATCAAGATAAGCGTCAAGATCCCTCTTTATAGTACGGCCCTAATTCTAGCAAACCGATCTTTCTTCCAAACTCCAAGATCGACAAAAGACTAGAAAAAGAACCTTATGATTATACCTTTTCACGATCTTGACATATTTGATCTTCCCTTTGTACTTTCCTTGGTATTTCATGGTCACCGAAATTGGGATTAACCTACTTTCAATATTCTCAAGGAAAGTGTTAGTCCATTGACCAAGGTTGTCATTAATTATCAAAACCAAAACAACATGGGTGCATAGATGCTTTCAGATGGAGAGAGAGAGGTACGCTAGTATTTTCTATTGTAAGGTAGGGGCTTTCCCTATTAAATATCTTCATATTCCGCTTCATTATGACAAGATTAAGACGGAGGATTTTCAGCCTCTCATTGATAAGATGTTGAAAAGAATTGCAGGTTGGAGGGGTAAACTCCTTTCTTATAGTGGTCGGTTAATTCTTATTAAATCCTGTCTAGCCAGTATTCCTCTTTATCTGTTGTCGTTTTTCAAATTTTCTAAATGGGCTTTAGATCTTATAAATTCCCACATGGCCAATTGTCTTTGGAATGATTATGAAGGTCATAGTAAACTCCATCTAGCTAACTGGAATCTCGTGTGTATGGAGAAGAGTTTTGGTGATCTTGGGGTGCCTAATCTTAGAGACTTAAATTTGTGTCTCCTTGCGTCTTGGATTAAAAGATTTTGTGCTGATGGGAGTAAGATGTGGAGAGACTTGATTAATTACAAATATAATACTGAAAATCCAAATATTTTTCTATGTGACCCTGGTCATACTTCTGTTTTCTGGAAAGGTATTCTTTGGGCAATGCAAGCCACTAAATTTGGGTATAAATGGTATGTTGGTAATGGAGCTAAAGTTAGATTTTGGGAGGATATTTGGTTTGGGTCTTCCTGTTTAGCTATACAATTTTGGGATCTTTATGTGTTAGTTAATGAAAAAGGTGCCACGATTGCTGAGATTTGGGATAGTTCTAATGTTAGATGTACGTTTAGGAGAACTTTCTCGGATAACTTGATGATTAGGTGGTTGGAGCTGGTGGAAGTGGTGAAGAGTTTAAGGCTCTCTAACGATGATGATGCTTTGGTCTGGCAATATAGTAGCAATGGCGTTTACTCAGTCAAATCGCTTTATGTTATTATAGATTTTAGAGGTGTGTTACCAGTTTTCATTCCTGCAGTTTGGAGTTTGATGGTTCCCCTCAAAATTCAGTTCTTTCTTTGGCTTGTTTCTTATAACAAATTAATGACTAGAGATAATCTGTTGAAAAGAGGGATGGATAGAGGAGCTCTTGTTTGCTTCGTGATGAGAATGAGTCTGTGGTTCATCTTTTCTTTGAATGTGTTGTAGCTAAACTCATTTGGAACTTGGTTGGTGAGTTCTTTGATTTGGACATTGGTCATAGTTTTGAATCTGTGACCCGTTTTTGGCTCAGTAATAAGAAAAATGCTGCTTTGAATACTATTGGTGCTGCTGTCCTTTGGAGTCTGTGGATTAATAGAAATAATTTGATTTTTCGTTGTCGGTGTTGGCTAAGTGTCAAAACAATATGGAGAAGAATGCTCATTTCATTAAGGACTGAAACCGCTCTCTGAGAGAGAGATGATGGTCAAGTGGATCAATTTTGCGAAAGATCTGAGTCAAATCTTCGAGCTCCGCTCTTCCGAGTTATGGGTGATGTAGCTAAAGAAGTCTACCCGATGAGTGAAGTTCGGGAGGAGAACATACTCCAGAAGAAGTGAAGGCTTTCTCAGCTTATGTTAGCAATTTAGTTGATGGCAAGTTGTAATGCTGCTCTTCAAATGTTAAGTGATAAATGTTTCTCTGTGGATGTTTTGCATTGCCACTGCTGTATGGGCTTAACTATTTTGTGTTGATAACTTCAGTTTCTTTAATGGAACTGGAGCATCTATTTTGATGTCCTTTTATCTAGAAAAAATCGTGAAAATGTCGTAGCAAATAAAATTTTTGTCCTTTGGGCCAAAGAATTGACAGGTCATCCGGGCCATGGTTGCCTATGGGCCCGCACGCGATTTGCGCGGATCCGGCCCATGTCCCGCCCCGGCCCGATCATCCTCGGTGGGAAAGGCAGGAGCAGGGCCAGCAGGCACGGGTGGCATGCTTGGCGCTCGTCCCACGCGGCAAATCTGGACTGCGGCGGAGCTCGGAGGGCGCGCCCGGCGGTGGCCGCGTCGGTGGTCTCGTCGGGCGTGCGTCGGTATGGGGCTCATCGGGAGCGCAGGCGAAGGCTCTTGCGACGACGCGCGCAGCGACAGCGTTCGGCGAGGGCGGCTTGCTGACCTGTGGTGACACACCCAGGCAGCAGCAGATGCAATCATGCAAGGCACGCCAATCATGACGTGTTTATTGGTGAGCTTATCTTGTGCGGTAGCTGTGTTAGCTACGCACTCTGGATCAGCGTGCAAGTACGTACCAATTCATTGTTACTTCCATCGTAAATACATTTCATTATAGCTTTCAAAATTCTCCCTTTTCTATAATTTTTCAATAAAAAAAGAAGGCAGGGGCGAAGCTTCTCTAGGCCAAAGGGAGACATGACCCCCTCCTTTTTCAATTAAATTCTAAATAAATACTTAGCCATGGGCGACGAGCACCGACAACAAGAGATGAAACGAAGATGTCAGTGGGTTGTTGAAAAATTAAGTAACATGTTTTTGATCACTTTATCGTCCTATAGCCATCAATTGATATGAAATAATTAAGAGCTATTGATATGCCATATTAAGTCTGATTGAAATATAAATCTCGAAAATTAATTACCAGAGATTTGGCAATCTTGGACAGCTACAATAAGCCTCTCGAGGAGCTGAGGCAGCAAGTTCTCCATCACGCGCATGTTGGATTTGATACTCTATCACGCGCATATCGGATTTGATAGATAGCCACAAGTAGCCATACTCGCTAAAGATGGGACCGTCGGGAGCGTAATCCTCCTATTGCTATTTCCCTCTTTATCCGCGTAGATGGCATCTAATAAGAAACACCTTTCGTTGACCATCATCTCTACTAAGGGCAAGTACAATAACAAAGTTAACTGTGTACTCCATCTCTCATTCATGTCATCTAAAATAAACACTAAAGTAAGCTTGTACAATAGCTATCTCTAAAGGTTGACTCTAGATGCTGTGCATTAACTATCTATTCTCTCTTGTATATAAGGGCAAGTACAATAATAAAGCCAACTACTGGCTAATAGTAAGCTAAAAGCCAGTTTGTACAATAACTGTCTCTAAATGTTGTATTTAGATGTTGTGCAATAACTATCTTTTCTCTTTTGTACATAAATGATCTACCTATGCTCCCGTGCAAAGCTGGCTACTAAATAAGGGCATGTACAATAAGGTCATGTCAGCTGACTCTTAGACTGTACACATCAGCTTTGGTCTATATGGAGGAGTAAAAAAAGAGGAAAGAGAAGAGAGCTGGCTCTTATTTAGTAGCCAGCTTTGCACGAGAGCATAGGTAGATCATTTATGTACAAGAGAGAATAGATAGTTATTGCACAATATCTAAAGACAACATTTAGAGACAGTTATTGTACAAGCTGACTTTTAGCTTACTATTAGCCAGTAGTTGGCTTTGCTATTGTACTTGCCCTAAGAGCCAGCTCTCTTCTCTCTCATCTTTTCTCACTCCTCCACATAGACCAAAGCTGATGTGTACAGACTAAGAGTCAGCTGACGTAGCCTTATTGTACATGCCCTAACTAATCTACCTATGCTCCCGTGCAATGTTTACTCTCCTCTTTTCGCACTCTTCCATATAAGATAAAGTTGACGTGAATATACTAAAAATAAATTAGGATGAATTTATTGTACATGTACTAAACACATCTCGTTGTTTGCTCCTCACCACTCCTTACCTAGGTCCTAGTGTGCGTCCTCCAGCTGTTGCACCACCTCCGCAGCGACAACTCCCACTTAACGAGGTGCAATGCCGCCGGAGCTTGTGCTCCTCCATCGGCTTTAGGTCAGGCTCGTCGTGGTGGAAGAGACCCATCGACACGACCTGCGGCCGGTAGTCCTTGCTTTTGGTCATGGTTTTTACCCACTCCAACACCAGCTAGATAGAGTGCCTCTTCCAGCGCTCTCTCTAGCGATGGGTCGGTACTGCCTCCGACTATCACATTCTCCATCACCACCCAGCTAGTGGCATGATCAACAACAGCTACTTCATTTGCTTCCTCCGTTTGATCCACGGCTAATTACTTACTCCTTTCGATTATAGATGGTCAATTTTGGCTACTAATTTCTATTATAATGTATTTACACAATCTAATAAAATTATAATATTATGAACATATGATTTTAATGCATCTAGTCTAAATATTTGAAAATATATTAATAGCTCAAGTTCGAAGTTTTAAAAGTTTGACTTGTGTATTCTAGACCGATAAATTTTTGAGTACTTCGTAGCTGGTGAGACTTCGTACGTATATTCGCTAGGTAACTAAGCTAGTGGGTGGTGCAGACCACGGGGCAACACAGGCCGCTGATATGTGTATGAAGTTTGTTAGCTAACTTGACATATGTGAATGGTGTGATGTAGTGGAGGTGTACGCATTTGCACACCAAGGCCCAGGCCTCAGGCGAGAAGCCATATTTCACCGTTTATTACTAAGTTGTTACGGGCCCATATTACCAGACACACATAAATACTATATTTAGTAAAATAGAAGTATAGACGGCGTAATTGCGCGGCTAGACTCTTTGTTTTTTATTTGTTTTTTATATAAATTAAAGATTTAATTAAACAATGTTTTCAATTTTTATGGTAGAAGCATATATAAATTATTTTAAACAATTTGAATTTAATATTCATAATAGTAACCATATTAATTACTTTTGATACATTTAATATAATTCTGACACATGTTAACGATGGTGTAGTCTGTTATTTCTTTCTCACGAAGGTTTCCTCTTAGTTCACACTCGGAGAGTGTTCAGTTTCTTTATGGGCTCCTATATTCAGACCAAACGAGATTCTTGTCATTTAGAAATATAGCAAAAAATAGCTATTGATAACTTGAGATTTCATCATTTGGAAAGATCCTAGCTCTGCATAGAACAAAATATCAACACATATCACGAGAATTCTATAAGAGCTAAACCATTTTAATTCTACAAAATTGCTTGTGTGCCTGTATACTTATGTTATATTTAAATATTTTATATCATGACAATATTTTGTTTCTATGTTCTTCTTTAAAAAAAACTAGCTTGTTGTATTTTTCCAATCTTCTAGAACACTTTTAAAAACTGTCACTTTTCTACTGTTAGATTTGATTTCTTATCTTGCAGTGCAAATTTTCCAGAAAAACATGTGCTAGTTCAAACTCTTCATTTGAATTGGCTAGAAATGGTTACATTGCAATTGGGAATTTGAAGGTTTTTTTTTAAAGAAATAGATGGCTGCGTGTGTTTATGTTATACAGAGGTAACGTGCGAAGTATTGGGAGGTACTCTATTTTTCTCACTATTTTCCCATCCTAGCTTTGTGCATGTAAGTGCAACAATTAAAGCTAATCTACTTTCCTATTTAATCAAAGTAACAGGTGCTCTATTACTTCGAAGTTTGTGGAGGTTCCAGAACGAAGAATTTTATAAATATCATATTTAAGGGGAGAACTAGCACCTAGACGTCTGATCTGGGTACGTTGTGTCGGACGCTCGGTGCAATATTTTTTTCTAACGTCTGCAATTTTTTTTTCAACGTGTGCAACATTTTTTTTCGCGCGCAAATATCTACTGTTATCGAAGGAAAATGTTTCACGTGTAGGAAAAAAATGTTTCACTTGTAGGAAAAAATGTTGCAGCAATCCGGATCGACATTCTACTGTTGTCGAAGGAAAATGTTTCATGCGTAGGAAAAAAATGTTTCACGAGTAGGAAAAAAATGTTGCAGCGTCCGAAAAAATCGGATGTCCGGCTCCTAGCAATTCCGTATATTTAAGTCTTAATTTTACGTATATTTTGTGCCCATTGAATGGAAAGTCGGACGGTACGGAGATACGCGTGTTGCAATGGGCATAAAATAAAATTTCTACCTAATCCAATGACTAACAAAAATTGACATCTTAACAAGCAAAATGCAACCTTAATTTTCCAGATTAATTTCTCCACTAAAATCACGGTGCTGGCTCCGCCAGCTGGGCCTTCGGACGGCTGGAAACACCAGAGTCTACGGGCATGTTTAGTTCATATACTAAGGTTGTCATGTTTAGACATAGTTTTTTTTGCTAAACTTGTCTAAGATTAGGTTATTAAAATTAAAGCCACACTTTAGCTAAGAAAATGAATTTTGCAACACTTTTTTGAGTCAATGACACGTGAGATCTTAATGGCAAGAAAGAATCTTGGCACAGATGTGGCTATAAACCAAACGGAGGCCTAACTCAATCAAATTCGCCTAACTTGAGGCATGGCAAAATGTGGCAAAATTTCGCTATGAACCAAACATGCCAGCCTACGATTGCTATGTCACTTAGGTGGGTCACAGCTTCTTGACGGATGTTTGGTTTATTATTATAATTATGATTTATGGTACTTTATTAACCATATGACCTATAAATTATAGTTCTAGTTTTTTTTCTTACGTTTAGCACACTTATGCTAAATTTGTTGTGTAAATTAGATCTGACTAAGATTAGTTATAGCAAAATTCGACATTAACGATGCGCTTAGTCGGACCCCACGCTAGACTCAGGGTGTGCCAGCCTCTCAAAGTCTGGCCTTAGCTAGCTAGCTTTAGGCTATCGAACAGAGCGCGCGAGGTGGAGCTCGAGCTAGATTCCTATCCTATCCTCCCTCCCACATCCATCCGCCGCGAGAGGCAGAGCTAAAAACAGATCGGTAGATGGCGAATCGGCGATCATATCGGGAATTCGGGATCGAATCTGGTCACGCAACTGTTCGATTTAACGTGTCCAGATTTGGGCCACATTGACCGGCAGCTAATCTCCTCTCATCTCACCTCACCGTTTGGGCCCAAGGACTCATGTTCCTTTGCCGGTCCTGACTCCTGACCGCGCGTGCGTGACATGCAAAAACCCGGCTTTCTTTGCTCTCGTTACTGCTCCGTTCGATCCACGAGGAGCTGTAATTTTTGTTTACCAGTCGCTTCTATCAGATTACCATCACCTTGCCGCGTTATCTGTGTCATGCAAAGTGCACATGCCGCTGCCTAGAGATTCACGCTCGGCGTTACGTGTTTCCGCGCGTTTCGAACTTTGGGCCGTTTGAGACCGCGGAGGAAGGCTGCAGTGCAGAGTGCAGAGGGCTACCCTGCATTGTTTAGCTCGTGCGCCGGCTTCGAAAAGGAGAAAGAAATAGCGCGCGTAAATATATGCAGGGGCAACGGTTCAGATTTATAGCTACAACACAATGCTATAGCACCGATATCGCTACGTCATAAATCTGCCGCAAGTGTTCCACAAATCTGAGCCGTTGCTTTACTAGCACATGCTTAAGTTGTGATTGTAATAGTAAGTGCACATGAACCCTCCTTGCTGAACTGAAACACGCATTGTAGTAGACAGATCGGGACGAATGTTCACGTACGTAAGCTACACTCACGGTTTTAAATTTCGTTTTCGGTTCACATCTCGCAGGTGGACAAAATCTAAAATATCGAAACTTCGGATGAAATCCGGTCGAAATTCAAAAAGAAAATTTAAAATTCGGAATTTTTGAACCGAAATTCGGCATAAATTATCGAAATTTCACCGAGAAATGCAGAAATCTTGACAAAATTCAACTGAGCGAAAAATGGTTGAAACAATGTTATTTTTTTTGTAGATGGTCCTAACACATCACCAATGTTTCTATAAAAATTTCAAATGATGATCAAGCCTGAGGAATTTTTAAAAATCCTAAATATGCTACTGTTCTGATAAAAAGCTGACCGACAAAATTTTAACCGAATGAAAAATGGTACAAACATTGGATAGTCTTGACACATCAATAATATTTACATAAAATTTTTAGATGATGATCAAGCATGAAATTTTTAAAAAAATTAGAACAGTGCTACTGAAGGCTAACCGGTAAATTTCAATCGAATGAAAAATAGTTCAAACTATATTATAAATTTTTTAAAAAAATTGGCTGGTTCTGAAGTATCACTAATGTTCCCATAAAATTTTCATATGATGATTGAGCCTGAGAAATTTTAAAAAAATGTGACAATGCTACTGTCCTGATAAAAGCCTGATGATTAATAGATAGATTTGATTGAGCAACCAAAAAAGGGTTATAATTGAAACTTTTAGATAAGGGTTTTAAGGCAATGCTTAAGCTCTCATAAAAACTTTAGATCATAATCACACTCTAGTGAATTTATAAAAATCTTACAATGTTACTGTACCATTTTTATTCCTTGTGGTTTTTTTATTTTTGAAAGATAACAAATGAAGTTCAATGCATCTATAGATTAGATTGAGCAAACAAAAAAAGTTTAATTTTTTTCAAAATTTTAGAGAAGGATTCTGAGGCAATGCTTAAGTTGTCATAAACATTTTGGATCATGATTACACTCGAGCAAATTTATAAAATTCTAACAAGGTTACTGTGTCAGTTATGTTTATTCTGTTTTTGATTTTTTTAAAGATAAAAAATGAAATTCAATTGTTTTGAAAAAAAATTGTATGATCCTACACGATTTTTCAACAAATTTTTTTGGAATATGACTTTCTTAAGGGTTATTGGGTCAAATCCGATCAACCAACATGAGATTTCAGCGATCAGGTGGGATTTTGTATCCTGTTTCTGGCCGAAATCCGAGACTTCATTCCATGGCTATGCTACACGGTGGCCAAACTGGCAGATCTGGGAATGCAACTCTAGTACTTTTTGTGCACAACATTGGCTTAAGCCAAACATATCCAAGGTGTAAAAAGGGAGAGCGAGCTAAACAGGCCCCCGCAAAAGACAGGCGACCATGCAGAAACAGGAGGAGCAACGAAGATACTGGGGAAATGCTCAAACAAGGCAGGGAGCATGCATGAGCTAGCCACAGTTTGGCATCATGTGTTTTTCTCTCCCTGTACTGTTTCTCTTGGCAGGAATGGGCCACCGATCAGCGGTGGCCATGATGCATGTTTAGGCGGCATCATTTGAAGGGCACACTGAAGGATGGTCCCTAACCTGGACGGATTAGCTTGCCATGGAGGCAGAGAAGGCATTGTTTTATCCAACTAATTGCATCATTTGATACTAGTATTATACTATCCCTTTCGTGGCAAACATATCCAAGATTTTTAACTCTCCCCGTCTCGCGGCATCCCCGTTCCCCTGCAAGGTGTCTTTGTTTGCATACTCACCCTGGTTGTTCGGTGCGCTGTTGCTGCTGCTTTCTTTCTTTCTTTTTTATTTTGAGGGGACATTGCAGTGGTTGGGATCGAGATGGTCAAACAGGTCGGTCCGAGGCACAGTACTGTTGATCCAATCCGAGTACGGTACAGCTCAGCCATAAATGAGTTGTGTCGGCACGATCCATTCGTCCATGCCATGCTTGGACCGGTACAATGGCATGGCAGGCAGGCACGGCCCGTTTAATTTGAAAAATAGCAGTTTTATAGCTATTGTAAGCTTTAAAGATTCAAAAAAATTCTGATTTTTTCCTCTATAAATAGGTGGCTGCCCCCCCCCCCCCCAATTTCCACACCAGCAATCTTGCATTCTCTTTTATTCATTCTCTTATGGAAATTCTTTTGCTCTTGATGGTAATTTGGCAAAATTCAAAATAGTTTTGCCAAAAATCCGACATTCGGCTTCCGACTTCTGTCAAGAAATCAAGGTGATAATTATGATTTATTTTTTTCATTTTGTTAGTATTTTAAATCATATTTTAGTATTAATAGTGTAATTATTTCTTGTAGTTTGCTTTATGAAGCACGGGATTTTCCATCGTTCCCCGATTCTGATTTCGGGATTTCACCCGAGGAGCTTCTTACATCCTATGAAGCGCAAGAAGCTGTGCCATCCTTAGGCTCTACAAGTGCTACTGCGTCGGCAAGCACCGGGGCGAAAAGAACAAGACGAAGTACATCAGGAGTCTGCGAAGATTTCGAGCAGATTTTTTAGACATCAGACGGTGTCCAGAGTAGATATGCTGTTTGTAAATATTGTAAGCATAAATTAACTGCGAAATCTTCAGGCGGAATGGGGTACTTGAAGAGGTATGTTGAGAGCTGTAGAAAAACATGGATGGCTTTCAGACAAACACAGCTGTAGTACAACCCCGACGGTATGGTACGTAACTGGGACTACAATCCTGAGATAGCTCGTGAATCTCTTTATCGTTTAATCACTTCTCAAAATCTTCCTTTAAACTTTGGTGAGTCAGTTACGTTTGAAAGCTATATTAGGATCGCTCATAATCCTAGGTTTTCTATAGTTTCTAGACAGTCAACAACTAGAGATTTGATTAAATATTATAATAATTGTCGCAATAACCTAAAAGAAAATTTTAGTACCTGTACTTTTTCTGTGTCTTTGACATCTGATATATGGATGGAGTGGTAGAGCTAAAGATGATTAACTTAGTGTAGTTGCTCATTATGTAAACAATGAATGGCAACTAGAAAAGAGAATTATAGGATTCAAGTTAATTGATGTAGCACACACTGGTGAAAATATTGCTGATTATATTGTAAAAGTTGTCAAAGATTTTGGTCTTAGTGATAAGATTTTTGCAATAACAATAGATAATGATTCTGCAAATAATTCTGCCATGAACATTCTTACTCCGCTTTTCAATTCCTATGCTGAATCTTTCTTATTACATCAGCGTTGTGTTTGCCATATTATTAATCTTATAGTTAAATCTAGTTTGAAGAGGTTAAATCAGTATCTTGAACTTTTTCTTACTGCAATATCTTACTTAAATTATTCTAATCAATGAGTAGCAGCATTTAAAACTTATTGTATTGCAATGAATGTGCGTCCGCGTAAGTTTGGTTTGGATACGCTTGTTAAATGGAACTCTACATACTTGATGCTTAAGAATCTCATACCATATAAGAGCACATTTTCTGTTTTTATTAACACGCACTGTCGTACACGGGATGATCAACCGCTATTCACAGAGCAACATTAGTATATTGCTAAATACTTGTTGTCATTTTTAGAATTTTTTTGAATATACTGTTGCTTTATCTGGTGTTTATTACGCAACCTCTCCTTTAATTGTACATCACGCTTTAGAAATTGCTATCCACTTAAAGAGCCACGAAAATGATAATATTTTGCGTGAAGTTGTTCATGCTATGAAAACTAAAATTTTGAAATATTGGCAAGAAATTTCTATGTTATATACATTTGCATTTATTTTAGATCCTACAGCTAAAGTTCGAGGATTCTCTAATGTTCTCTCACTTCTAAGTGATGCGGCAGGTACTGATTATTCTAGTTATTTTTTAAATATCCGTGCTAACTTATCTCAAGTTTATGATAAGTATGATCGGAAGTTTGCTAGAGTTCGAATGCAGCGACCTCCACAAGCACCCGCAACAGGTAAAAAGAAAAACACGTGGAGAAATATATGGGGTGAAGGTGACTCATCCTCAAGGAGTTCGACTACATCAACGACAAGTACGGACACATCAAGTGGTAGGGAGCTAGATGCTTATCTCAACAGCGACACTGTCAACTACCAAGAGCAGCAAAAGGATGACTTCAACATTTTGCAGCATGAGCACAAGATAACATATCCAGTGCTTTCCATATTAGCACGGGATGTGTTAACAGTTTTTGCCTCCATGTTTTCTTCGGAGTTTGCTTTCAGTCTATCCGAAAGAATAATCGAGGAGAGAAGAACAAATCTGACAAGTGAGATGGTGGAAATACTTCTCACTGTGAAAGATTGGGAACAAGCTGATCAATGAGCAAAACATACTGCAGAAAATGCTGAGCTAGCGGAGTCGTTAGAAAATCTTTATCTAGATAATGAGGAAGAATAATTGTAATCTTCACTTTTTTTCCTGTATCAGTGAGATATAGGTTGTACTCTTTTTTCTTTGCCAAGGTTTTCTCGTGTTGAATTTTTACTTAGCAAAGTTTTTAACGAGACAGCCAAACATCAATAAAGCTCATTATTTAATTCAATTTATTTGTCTCATTTTAGAATTTATCTCATATTTTTGTTTTTTCTTAATTTATATATATTTAAAAAGTTCTTTTAATTAATCTAAATTTCTCCCATTTTTTTTGATTTTTTCATACTTCTTCTATTTTTCTAATTTTTTTCTTTTTTTCGCTAACGGGCCGACTCGGCCCATTTCGGCCCATCGGATCCGTACTGACATGGCATGGCCCGTCGGATCCGTACCGACATGGCATGGCCCGTTAGCCTTACAGACCGTGCTTGAGCCGTCTCCTTGGCTTGTGAGCCGGCACGGCACGACCCGTTTAGTAGCCGGGCCGAAACGGGCTGTGCCGTTTTTTTATCGCACCGGGCTGTGCCGGACCGCCCGTTTGACCCTCTCTGATTTGGGTCTCAGCGATATTCAGAGCAAAGATAAACTGTGCAGTTAGCTTAGTAACAGTACTACCATTCGATCATTGATTACTGCACATTTATCAGTTCTACCGCGTTTTCTACACACCTAAAAGCAGTAGTACCAAACAGTACCAGAAGATGATCTCTGGGTGCAATGCACTGCACCGACTGCGCTGTAAATGGCATTGTTAATTCAGTTCTACACTAGCGCATTGCATACTCTTGGAGCGACCCATTTGGCTACTGAAGGGCACCAATAATCCAAATCCAGGTTTTGATAAGCCATTATACCTGAGAGGATCACAGACTTTGCCGCGTACCGAGTTATGGAACTGCCCGGTGGGCCCTCCGATCCTCTGAGCGCAGAGCGCCCCCACGCGCCATAACCCATAGCCATAGGTGTCTCGTGATGCCACGACTCCTCGACGCATCGCGGCCGTCGGATCGTGCGCCTCTGACCGATCCGGCGGCCGGACTTGACCATGCTCTTAGGATCCCCACCCCACCCGCCACACCTTCAGATTTTCGATTCTAACTAATCTCGTTTTCACATGCCATTAGATCTGACAACCTGTGCGATGATCGGATAACGGTTTGAATTGAGAATTTTCTCCAGTTATTTTTCATCTAGCTCACATGCTAATTGCTACAGCAATACAGGAGGACTGGTTTTACCTTGGTTATTTTATCGATCTATGTCTCTGCATCTGAATCTGATTGTAAGAAGTACATGTTGATAGTTGACTAGAATTTTCTATCCAGCTTGTGTTTACTATATAAAACAATGAAGGTGTTTACTATGAAAAAAAATGGTGTTGTTAGTTCATTATTTTGTATGTAAAAATAGTTTATCCATCTTGGCTTCTTATCAATCATCTTTGGTTCTGATTTCTGAATACATCGCATGATAGCAGTACAACAACTGAGAGTTGGGAATGTGAATACTGAATACTAGCACTCCTTGTCAACAAACTTTGATAGTACTTGATTATTCCAAATTAACGCATCATGCCCATTTGACCGTTTCTTTCTGTTTTGCCTTCATGATTCTGGGATTATCGTTTCGATATATCTGTTTATTAAATAAATCTAGAGTATAATTATTATAATTTTCTCACTCTCTATTTGATACTCAGATGCTCTCTCTATATATATATATACTAGTATAGTGCCTGTGCTAACGCTACGACGGCAGTACACCCGCTTATCAATTAAATGAGAAGATATATGAATACAACACTTAATAATAAAAGAGAAATTTAGAATTTTAAATGAATTTAGAAAGAAAAACGGGACTAAATGAAGGTCGAATGGGCGAAAACGGGCTCCCAAAAGATTTTAAATCAAGAAAGAGGAAGAAAAAAGAATTTTCTGATTTTAGATTTTTTTTTGCAGCTTCCACAGAGAGCACAGCGTGCTCTGCTCTTTGGGCTTGGCCAACGCAAGGGGAGGAAGGCCGGGGTGGCCACCGGTCGCGATGGTCAAGACGGTGCGGCGAGATCGCCAAACACGGCGCTCGCGAGGAGGAGTCATGATTGCGGTGAATTTCGCCGGGAAAGATGACGGTGATGGCTTGGGTTACCTCCAAAATCCGGCGATCTTTACAAGAGGGAGCACTTGGGGATTTACGCAATGCGATGGGGTGGAGGAGAGCTCGCCGACTTTTATAGCCCCGAAACAAGCATATTATTTATGGAAACCATAATTTGGGATCAAATCAGATTGGAAGGAAATTTTGACAATAGAGCACGAAATTTGGGGAATTAACACCATAGATGGAAAGAGGAGATTTGGTGCGAGATTGATGGAGCTTTGGAGCTTCTTTCTTGCTTTAATGGAGGGAGGGAAGAGAAGAAACTTCTGCAGTGCAACCGCAACTAGAAAAAGCTACAGGTGAGTTGCCTTCATTTTTTTTAAATATAGAAGGATTTTTGAAAAGATAACACATTAGGTTAAAAAATTCTCAAAAAAACTTTCGATTATTTTGTACTTAATAAAATTATTTTCAAAAAATTTAAATTATAAATTTGCCGAGGCACGGCGGCTGCGAGGTCGCTGACCAGCAACCTCGCCGCGTCGGCAAAACCACCGATGGCGACCGTGGAGCCATTGCGGACTGCGTTCTCCGGCCGTTGCCCCATCTTCCGCTTTTCTTTTCCCAAAGACGTAATGTATGGTTCTTTCCTTTTCGGGCGTTTGTTTCCTTTTCCTTGATTCCAAGACGTTTGTTTCCTTTTCCTTGTTGATGCCGGGAGGTGAGGAAGGTCATTGTGGGTCACGAGGATAATTTCAAAAATATGGAAAAATAAATCGCTCGCCGGCCACCGGATCCGCAAGGAAAAAAGATAAAATTAAACAAGGCTTTCGCCGCACACTGGTTTCGCGAGAAAAATTGAAAAAATTAAGCGGACTCACAGACCGTTGGTTCCTTAGATAAAAATAAAAACAAAAATTCAGCGCTCTCCGTGCTTGAAATTAAACTCTATGGGGCTAGATCCGTAAAAAGTCTCGAGAAGGGTCATATTCGAAAAAATACGATCGCAATGTCGGACAATAAAAATTCAAGTATTGTTTCCTTGCATGCGGATCCTCCTGTTTATTTCCTTGTTTGATTCCCCTCCTTCCAAATATGTAGTACATACAATTTTGGCCAAGAAAAATTCAAGTCTGGTTTCCTTGCATGCGGATCCTCCTTATTTATTTCCTTATTTGATTCGCTCTCCTTCCAAATATGTAGGTGGGGAGGTCTGTTGTGGGCCACAGGGATGATTAGACACACTAAATAATGGCCATCGGATGTGGGTGAGTAAAACTGAGGAAAGATCTGAGACGTTCATTTTGATGAATGCAAGTTTCTGGGGACGTTTTGTTGGGTGCACGAATATTGGGCCATCTCTAATGAGTTGCATTATTTAGTGTGGACGTAGCAAAAATTGATTAGGTGCATTATAAAGGGGTATAGATATGAAAATGATTCCATACTTCTGGGTGTACGCGTTCTCACCTCCATTATACCGTTTAAATGATGTTGTTATACCTCTTCATCCTTTTGAGTATACTCTAATAATGATTATAAGATACTCTAAAGTAAATTCACTGAAAAATTTCATTAAAGTTCACCGTATATATATATATATATATTAACTATTTATTAGGTCTAATGATTTCTAGTTCTGTCCGCGTGTTGGACCATCAACGAGGGAGTATGTTGCGAGGAACGCCTTTTTTTAGTAGTGGTACAGGACGGTATAGTTTTCAAAGGTATAGATGAGTTTCATTAGGTTTCATAAAAAATTTGTATAGTTCATAAGTTTCAATCAAGTTTTATCTATGTTTTGCAAATTTCATTCGTGTTTTAGAAAAGTTTCAAGCAAAAATTCATTTTGCATCGCAAGTTTCATGTTTCTTGCATGTTTTCGGATTTTGGAGCTCAAGTTTCATCAAGCTTCGGACGAAGACTTTCAACAAGTTTCATTCAAAAGAGTTTCAACAAGTTTCATTAAGTTTCAATCAAAAGTTTTGAGAAGTTACAATAGGTTTCAAGAAGTTTCAATAGGTTTCAAGAAGTTTTATAGAGTTTAATATAGTTCCATTGTATGATATATTTTTTAACAAGTTTCAGATTTTAAGTTTTTTAGGTTTTGGCGAGTTCAAACAAGTTTCAAGATCCATATTTCAGAAGGTTTCAGTAAGTCAAATTCAAGACCCAAATTTCCACAAAGTTTCAATTAAATTCAAGTTATTTAGCAAGGTTTCAAGTTTGAACCACCAGGTTTTATAAATTTTTTTAAGAAACTGACACATTGAAGTTTCAGGTTTGAAGAGTTTCAGAACTAAAACTTGAGGTTTCAAGAGTGACTTTCAAGTTTCACAAATTAATTTCAAGGTTTCAACCATGCTTCAAGATCGAGTTTAAAAGTTCAGAGAGTTTCAAAGCACGTCTCGAAGAGTTTCAAAACTAGAACACAAGTTTGGAAGTTGAAACTTCAAGTTTTAGAAGAGTATAGTTGCACAAACTTCAATTTTTGGAGAGTTTTTTAACAAAAGGTTTCAACAATTAAAGCAAAGTGGGTTTCAAGAGTTGCAGTAAAGACAAACAAATTTCAATCAAATTCATAAAAAAATTGGAACCTTTGGGGAATCGACGGGAGCTTGCCAAAGGTCTTGCTGTAACATGGATCATGGAGAAACGGGGATGTGCACATGTTGAGTGAGGAAGACTCATGAAGCTTCTTGATATGATATCTGGTGCGTGCAAGGAGTTCTCACTTCTCACCGAACGGCCGCGAGTCATTCTATCGGACGCTGTAGCTCTTTAGTTTTCTCTCTTTTTTTTTGTTTACCCTTCTGTTGAGGTTCAGAAATTTCGTTCTTGACGATTGGAAAGGATTAAAAGTGCATTAACCGGAACAGTGTCTCTCAGAGCACACGCACAGTCGCACACACATAAAAATCCCTTGCCGCGCGCTCTCGAAGCTGTTGCCCACGCACATGGGGCCCACCGGCTATGCCTTGCCTCCCAAGGGCGTGGTCCGACTCCCTGCGGACTGTAAAGAGCAGCGGGTAACTTTTCGGTGGGTGCGGTCTCAGACTGGCGCTTTTGTTCTTACTAACCAGTAAATTAAGCAATTACAGCCATCCTTTCTTAAAAGAGAGCGAGAAGGGAAAAGTAAAATCGATTGCAACAGTGTCACGTACATGCACGCATACGCAGGCGTACATGTACCCCATACACGCTTAACGTACGCAGATGCTACACGAGTGGCGCCGTATACTCTAGCGCCCTAGTTCGCCTGACACGTGGGCCCCAATGATTTCTACTACCCCACTATTCAGCTGTAGCCGTAACTCGTAATACTTGTCACGCTGTACAGATACACGGGTTTTAGGAACACGCTAACGCCTTGATTACGTCTGACATGTGGGCCTACAATATTTAGCCCCACGGTTCAGCGGCAGCTACGAAACAAACCACGTCTCCCTCCCGTTCTGCTACGCTCACCTGCAGACCACGATAAGGATAACACACCGCTGGAACCCAGAACTGGTTTTTTTCGTTCGATTGACCATAAATTCCGAGGCGTATTCGTAGCCTAGTATCACCGCGCATAATCTTATCCCTCGAGCTCTACGCTTACTCTTAAGCACAGCTTTTTTTTTAAGCAGACGCAACAAAAAAAAATTCTGCAGACTGCAGCAGCGCTGCTCGCTTGCAGTTATAAGACCAAGACGAGGAGCGCCGGGAGCCGGAGGAGGAGGAACGGTTCCTGAGCTTACGTTTCGGTGGGTTTAGATCCAATGCCAAGGCCGTGAGGCGCGCTTGTGTGGCTGTGGAGCTCGTGAGGGAGAGGCTACGCGCGTGGTAAAATGGCGGAGGAGGCGGGGAAGGCGGAGGCGGCGGGGAGCTGCGGCGGCGGCGGGTGCGAGGCGGTGAAAAAGCGGGCGGAGCAGAGCGTGGCGTTCCACGAGCTGTTCGGCTTCGCGGATCCGCTGGACTGGCTGCTCATGGCGGCGGGCAGTGCCGGCGCCGTTGTGCACGGCGCTGCGATGCCGGTCTTCTTCCTCCTCTTCGGCGAGCTCGTCAACGGATTCGGCAAGAACCAGCACAACCTCCGCCGCATGACCGACGAGGTGTCCAAGGCACGTATTCGCGGCATGTCCACTAGAAAATCTCTCGTCTTTAGCTCTTGCCGTTTCGTGCTCGCTCTGTGATTACTGTCGCTTAATTTCTGTGGCTTCTCCTTGCGCGCTGCAGTACTCGCTCTACTTCGTCTATCTCGGCCTCGTTGTCTGCGCCTCGTCGTACTTGGGTGGGTGCCCTGCTCGGCTTACGCCTCTGTGCGCATTCTTGCCGGTATAGCATAGTGGCCTTACCGTGTGCGTGCATGTCCGGGCTTGTGTCCGTGCAGAGATCGCGTGCTGGATGTACACGGGCGAGCGCCAGGTGGGCGCGCTGCGGCGGCGGTACCTGGAGGCCGTGCTGCGGCAGGACGTGGGCTTCTTCGACACCGACGCCCGCACCGGCGACGTCGTCTTCAGCGTCTCCACCGACACGCTCCTCGTCCAGGACGCCATCGGCGAGAAGGTGACCAGCTTACCTGTACCACTAGTACTTCAGGTAGCTCCGGTCCAGCTTGCTCAAAGATATGACTGGGACGCCGGACGGATGTATGCAGGTCGGCAACTTCATCCACTACCTGGCGACGTTCCTGGCGGGGCTCGTTGTGGGGTTCGTCTCCGCCTGGCGGCTCGCGTTGCTCAGCATCGCCGTCATCCCAGGCATTGCCTTCGCCGGCGGGCTGTACGCGTACACGCTCACCGGGCTCACCTCCAAGAGCCGGGACTCGTACGCCAACGCCGGAATCGTAGCCGAGCAGGTAGTAGCTCGCAACTGCCGATATGGACATGTACTGTTTTCGGAATGCCTTTATCACCATCATACCGCGAAATAATAGATGCCCGAGTGGGGAAGAGAACTGTGGGCTCTAGCTTGCTCGTGCCGGTCGGTCAAAGAGTCAGATGTTGAGCGGTGTATGAGCACACGGCATCAAAATGATATCATTTTGGACTCTTTTAAGTATCTTGTTAGATCCAATCGCTACTTTTCGATGGTTTCTTGTTTCATGTCGTTTTGCCCTTTTTTTTTGTTTTCTTGAGATAGCTCTGGTCACCCACGGTGTACTTATTTTTTATGATGGCAAGCACAAATATAGGAAAGATTGTCTTAACCCCTTTTGATGTAAATATGCGAGTAATTTTGATGTCAAGTGTTCACTGTTGCATAGGCGATTGCCCAAGTGAGGACCGTGTACTCCTATGTGGGGGAGTCCAAGGCCCTGAACTCTTACTCGGAGGCGATTCAGAACACCCTGAAGCTGGGGTACAAGGCCGGGATGGCCAAGGGCCTTGGCATTGGCTGCACGTACGGAATTGCCTGCATGTCCTGGGCGCTGGTGTTCTGGTACGCAGGCGTGTTCATCCGGAACGGCCAGACGGATGGTGGAAAGGCCTTCACTGCAATTTTCTCTGCAATCGTTGGCGGCCTGTCAGTCCTGAATTTTCATCTTTGGCGCGATTCTGTTATGTGCAGGATTCCAATGCGAAAATTTGATCAATGTGTGAATTTGATGATTTCAGGAGTCTGGGACAGTCGTTCTCGAACCTTGGGGCATTCAGCAAGGGGAAGATTGCTGGTTACAAGCTGTTGGAGGTGATAAGGCAGAGGCCGACAATAGTTCAGGACTCAGCGGGTGGGAGGTGCTTGGATGAAGTCCATGGCAACATAGAGTTCAAGGAAGTGACCTTCAGCTATCCATCCCGCCCAGATGTCATGATATTCCGTGACTTCTCGCTCTTCTTTCCTGCGGGGAAAACAGCAGCGGTCGTTGGAGGCAGTGGGTCTGGAAAGAGCACGGTTGTTGCTCTGATCGAACGGTTTTATGATCCTAATCAGGGTAAGTAGATGAATTGCACAAACTGATGTTGATGTCGGTCAGCATTTTTTAATTGGTGAGTGTGATTGTTGTTGCAGGGCAAGTTTTGCTGGATAACGTGGACATCAAGACGCTGCAATTGAAATGGCTGAGAGATCAGATTGGTTTGGTGAATCAAGAACCTGCTCTCTTCGCGACCACAATTCTCGAGAATATTCTCTATGGCAAGCCTGATGCCACAATGGCTGAGGTTGAGGCTGCGGCTTCTTCTGCCAATGCCCATAGCTTCATTGCTCTTCTTCCTAATGCATACAACACTCAGGTGGGTTCTACTTCTACTGATATGCTAGTGGTATTTGATCTTTTGATTTTATGGCATACATTTTTTGTGTGATCTGATGTGACCAAAATCAAATCTTACTATTTTACTTCTGTGCTTGCTATTTTAGTTATAAACCGTGTGTTGGATTTCTGCACTTGCTATTATATCTTGTACAAACTTGTTGAATTCAGTGATAAATTCACTTTGTTTGGAACACAGGTGGGAGAAAGAGGACTTCAGCTCTCTGGTGGCCAGAAGCAACGTATTGCCATTGCCCGTGCAATGCTGAAGAATCCAAAGATTCTGCTCCTTGATGAGGCAACCAGTGCACTTGATGCTGGTTCTGAGAGTATTGTTCAAGAAGCACTTGACCGCCTAATGGTCGGTAGGACAACTGTTGTGGTTGCACACAGGCTCTCAACCATACGATGTGTTGACATGATCGCTGTGATCCAGCAAGGCCAGGTTGTCGAGACCGGTACTCATGACGAGCTCCTTGCCAAAGGAAGCTCAGGAGCTTACGCTGCTCTCATTAGATTCCAGGAGATGGCCAGAAACCGTGACTTCCGTGGCCCATCCACCCGCAAGTCCCGGTCATCTCGCTTGAGCCATTCCCTGTCCACTCGGTCACTGAGCCTCAGGTCAGGAAGCTTGAGGAACTTGAGCTACTCATACAGCACTGGTGCAGACGGCCGCATTGAGATGGTTTCTAACGCGGACAATGATCGGAAGTATCCAGCACCAAAGGGATACTTTTTCAAACTCCTGAAGCTCAATGCGCCAGAGTGGCCCTATACCATACTGGGGGCTATTGGGTCCGTCTTGTCTGGCTTCATCGGTCCGACATTTGCTATTGTGATGAGCAACATGATTGAAGTGTTCTATTTCCGGGACCCCAACGCAATGGAGAGGAAGACTAGGGAGTACGTGTTCATTTACATTGGCACCGGGTTGTATGCGGTCGTCGCCTACCTTGTTCAGCATTACTTCTTCAGCATCATGGGCGAAAATCTAACCACCAGGGTGCGGAGGATGATGCTTGCCGGTATGAATTCATAGGCTGTTCTTAACCTCTGTTCTTCGCTTACACTATTTGGCATTATTTGATCACAGGCTGTCTTTCTTTGCAGCGATCTTGAGAAATGATGTGGGATGGTTCGATCAAGAGGAGAACAATTCAAGCCTTGTGGCGTCACGCCTTGCCACCGAGGCCGCGGATGTGAAGTCTGCCATAGCTGAACGGATATCGGTTATCTTGCAGAACATGACCTCTCTCCTTGTGTCCTTCGTGGTGGGCTTCATTATCGAATGGCGGGTGGCCCTCCTCATCCTTGTCACCTTCCCTCTCCTTGTCCTAGCGAACTTTGCCCAGGTAAAACCGAGTACCATCACTCAGTCGCATTAATCATCGTTAAATTCAACCTCAGGGTTTCATTTGGTTATGGTTAATCTAGGTTGAAATATGGCTTAGGAATCTTTGCTGGATTAGGAGAATTGCCCTAGCTATTTTATACCAAACCTGCTTTGCACAATGAACTCCGACGCACGGTGTCACGCCGTTTTCGGCTCAGGCAGCCGTTGCAGCTTGCTCAATCACTTCAGAGACAAGGGGACAATTAAATTCGTCGTCATGTTATGGTAGGATCCGTGGCCCATGCCGCTGCCACTGCTGCTGCTGCCGCAACTGCCATAAATTACTGTGCAAGGCATGTGCAACCCCTGGCAAGCTTGCTCCTCTGATCCTTTCTTTAATTCTGGCAAGATGCTCCCCCCTCCATGGCCTATCTGCAAGTGCCCGTTTTATCTATAGAACTCGGCGTAGAATATAACTCTTAGAAAGCTCCAGACCGCGCTTAGGCCCCGCGCTATTTATCACAAATGCTTCTTCAAATATGGGTGGATGGCTGGCTGGCTATGCTTTTGTTTTGGTTCTGATAACAAGCATGGCACTATCATCTATCCTGTTGCTCCTTAGCTGCCGTTGGTAGGGTTCTTGCCCGTGGTCCCGTTGTTCGCGACACTGTCTGTTGCACGGCCGCCTTGTGCACGGGAATCTGGGGCTTTGCTCCAGGGGGGGCACTGTCTTTACAATTTGCAGTGCTGCACATGGCGATCTTGCAGGCTCTGCCGCCGTGTCCTGTTGCCAAGATCGCAAAGTATCCGCGAGGACAGTGTCGCCCCAGAATGCCATGCCAGCCTTTTGCTTTCGCGCTGCAGAGCCACACAGTCAGCAGCTGCAGCGCCCTCATGATTCCTTGCTTGCAATAATTTCCTGCAGTGATTTGTAAAGATTGCATGATGCATGCTGACACCCTGGGCATGCATGAACAGCCCATTCGCTGTCAGTGACCATGGGCTGCAACTCTTTCAAACGGAGACGTACTGTTGTATAATGCGATATACTGCCGTGCATCACTAGTAACTCATTGCGACTTGAATGTGTATTCTACCTTGCACTGTTAAACGATGATTACTTGACGTGGGAGCCCTGTGAATGACGATGATGCTCGTGTGTTTGGCAGCAACTGTCCATGAAAGGCTTCGCCGGCGACACCGCAAAGGCGCACGCCAAGACGAGCATGATCGCCGGGGAGGGCGTCAGCAACATCCGCACCGTGGCGGCCTTCAACGCGCAGGACAAGATCCTGTCCCTCTTCCGCAGCGAGCTGCGCGTCCCGCAGAGTCGCAGCCTGTACCGGAGCCAGATATCGGGCGCGCTCTACGGCATGTCGCAGCTCTCCCTGTACGCCTCCGAGGCGCTCATCCTCTGGTACGGCGCGCACCTCGTCCGCCACCACGTGTCCACCTTCTCCAAGGTTATCAAGGTCTTCGTCGTGCTCGTCATCACGGCCAACTCCGTCGCCGAGACCGTCAGCCTCGCCCCGGAGATCGTCCGCGGCGGCGAGTCCATCCGCTCGGTTTTTGCCATCCTCAACAACAGGACGCGCATTGACCCGGATGAGCCGGACACAGAGCAAGTGGAGTCAATCCGCGGCGAGATCGAGTTCCGCCACATCGACTTCGCCTACCCTTCGCGCCCAGACGTGATGATCTTCAAGGACTTCAGCCTGCGGATCCGAGCTGGCCAGAGCCAAGCTCTCGTAGGAGCGAGCGGGTCAGGGAAGAGTACTGTCATTGCTCTCATTGAGCGTTTCTATGATCCCATCGCCGGGAAGGTCATGATCGACGGCAAGGACATCAGGCGGTTCAACTTGAAGTCTCTCCGTCTCAAGATCGGCCTGGTGCAGCAGGAGCCCGTTCTGTTCGCCACCAGCATCCTGGAGAACATCGCCTACGGCAAGGACGGCGCTACGGAGGAGGAGGTCATCGAGGCGGCCAAGGTGGCCAACGTGCACGGCTTCGTTAGCGCGCTCCCCGACGGCTACAAGACGCCTGTCGGCGAGCGTGGGGTGCAGCTATCCGGTGGCCAGAAGCAGCGTATCGCCATCGCCCGCGCTGTGCTCAAGGACCCCGCCGTGCTCCTTCTGGACGAGGCGACGAGCGCGCTGGACGCCGAGTCCGAGTGCGTGCTCCAGGTGGCGCTGGAGCGCATCATGAAGGGCCGGACCGCCGTGCTGGTCGCGCACCGGTTGTCGACGATCCGGGGCGTAGACTCGATCGCCGTGGTGCAGGACGGGCGCGTGGTCGAGCAGGGCAGCCACGGCGAGCTCGTGTCACGGCCCGACGGCGCCTACTCGCGGCTGCTGCAGCTGCAGCTACACCATGGTTGATCTGATTAGCGTCTTAGCTCCGCGTGGCGGGTGTAGATACAGAGGACGGCGCGGCGCGCGTTGTGACACTCCGATGAGCAACAGATATTTGCTGTAGTGGTGGTGGCCCAAATGGTTGGTGTGCGCCGGAACAGGTGTTTTGCTGTAACCATCAGGATTACGCCGAAAACGATGTTATGTTCTGCTTGCACTAATGGCGGCTTTGGCGATTTTAGTGCTTCCAAGTAAAATTCTATTCTCCTTGGTTGCTTCTGCTGTTCTGCTTCAGCTCGATGGGAAACCAAAGCATGACTTCTACACAGTAGTGCAAGTTCCATCTATGTGCCCAGACACACTGAATAACTGAAGATTTGAACAGATAAACTGCAAGCCACGAAAATTAACTGCATCGAAGCTTTACCCCAGATGAGGGAATTCAACTACATGCGTCCAGCGAAAAGACGATTATAGGAAAAACCCAGAATCAAGAAAAACATGGCAAGATTAAAGAAGGGTAATCTTAACCTCAGAAATGCAGAGGGGTATGTATGGTTACCAAGAACAGGGTCATGGGCGGCCTCGCCGATCCCATGGTAGGTCTCCGGCCTCCCCCGGTGATCCATCCGACGCAGCCTGCGCTGTAGCATCGCCATGGGCAAGGGTTTGAGTGGATGAGGCTTCCGCTTGATCTCAGGTAGGCCGGCCCATATGACAACTGAGTCAACCCATCTTTGCCAAATCCGAAGTGAAGTCCATTCCGAAAGCACGACTCGCTTCTGGCTTCTGCTCCGTCACGTTGCCCGGCGAGCGGCGGCGGCACCACTAGTCGAGTTTGGCTCGGACTTCGGACGTGTGGCGAATATTTTACGCAACGCAGAAGCTTCCAAGACTATTGTGCACCAACATGCATTCTAGCTTACACAGTTCATGGTAATTTTCGTGATTTTATTCAGAGGTTCGTATGCCTCTTAGCAATGCTTTCGTTCACCCTCTCTAGGAAAATTGACCTTCTATGTAACAGTTCGCGGTTTAAATGTTGAGATATAGATTGATTCCCCTACCTAACGGCAGCTTGAACCATGACCCATTCTAGATAGAAGGAAGGTTCTATAGGATGAATATTCACCAACCTTATCCTCTCCTGGAACCATTCCCAAGGACTAGTCTCGACTCAATCTTCTTCATCCCGATTCGACTTGTTCTTCCATCAGCTCCCTCTTTCTCTCCGGCGAGCACCGTCGCTCCACCTTCCCCTTCCTGCCGTCTGCCTCCCAGATAATCTTCGGCACTGCCCCTCACTCCCCACGCCGGCGCTGCTCTGTCTTCCTCATTTCCTCAGCCTGACTAGCCCGATAACCATGCGAGCGAATGCCCCGACTGCATCTTACCTTCGTCTCCGGTGACCGGCCTCAACCGCTTCCTCTCCGGGCGAGCTCCTCCCTGAAATAGCCCGGGCTATTATTCGTGCACACGACATCATTAACGTAAATTAATAACTTGTAAAATTAAATTAATTAACAAAAAACTAATCATACAATTTATTTATTACCTGTATTAATTTCAATACACAAGAATACTCGGTTACATTCCTAAAAATACAAATTACATGAATATTCAATTACATTTCAAAAAAAAAATTACAAGCATGTTAAATTCCTAAAATCTAAACTGCAATTGATCTTCGGTTTTAATCCCAAAAAAGTATCAGTTAATTAATTGTGCATATAGAACTAAAAGTAATAAATTAAAGTGGCAATTTTTTTTAAAAAGATGAGTTGTTGTCAGACTCGTATAAAATGATATCGCTCACTAAGATACCAGATTCGTCTGAGACCAAATCGGCACCTCTCACAAATTAGGGTTTCATCATTTGACAATTATACAAAACTGAAATTTATTCGTAAACACGCGGATAGTAAAAATATCGCGCGATAGAAAAACAAATTTCTACTGTAAACAAGTAAAAACCTCTACAGTAACTTAGATAGGCATGCACATGTAACACTATGCATTAGGATAGCTTCGAGCCGAAGCCTTCTTTCAATTAAGTGTGTTTGGTAGAGCTCCAGCTCCACCAGATCCATAGAGCTAGAGCTGTGAGTATATTAAGAGTGTTTAGATGGATCATCTTGTTTACATTTTAGACAAAAATATAAACTTAATTCACTTTATTTTAACTTACAAGTTTTAGATTTTAGGTAAAGTTAGGATCTAGAGCTCTACCAAACAGACCCTAAGGCTCTCATGTCTCAAGCTTACAAGGCTCAAGCCTCCAGACCAAACTATCCAAGACCATCATTCAAAGCATCCAAAGCAAGCAACACGAGAGCAAACCACACAGACAAGAAGCAAGCAAGGAGCTTCATCAAGCTTAGGCACAACCAGGAGCATTCTCAAGGGCCAGAAGGCCACCAAGGAGCTAAAAGGCCCCACAACCAGCATTCCTTTCCACTTATCTCAGTCACAGGTAACCTTTGCATTCATAGCAGTAGCCCCCAACATAGGAGTAAAAGTAGTAAAAATCAAATAAAGACTAAAAACAGTGGAAGAAATTAGTGGTTGCAAGAAGTGGTATTGTACATGTCTGCGGTAGTCACACTCTCCGGCGTGTGATAAAAACTACTGGTATCGCCATGACACCGCCAATTTCCATCCAACCAATTAGAATCATCTCAGACTATAGAGATTAACCTTTTAGGGCAAGTAAATTAACTAGGGAATTAACCCATCTTTCCCTCGGTGCATAGGCCATACATTAGAGAGATGTAACAGAGAGCTAAATTGTCGACGATCGGAACCACCGATCGCAGAGGGGGATGTGAGTAGATCGTGCGAGGGTGAGGCCCGAGGTCGTGCTCATTCGGGAATGGCACGCGTTGCGGGGTGTATGTCGGGGAAGAAGCAATGGACACGAGGTTTATACTGGTTCGAGCCCCCGAGTTCGGGTAACAGCTCTACTCCAGTCTTGCCCTGAGGCGAAAGGTGTATATGAAGCTCTATGGGAGAATACAAGCGGGGGCCAGACTCAAAGCCGCTCGGGAGTGAAGCTGCGAGGGGGAGTCCGGGTGTCTTCATCCCTTGGCGAGGGTGTCTCTTCTCGGAGTCTAAGTGTTCCGGCTGGAAGTGTCGTTTTTGTTCCGCGGGGCCACACCTTAGGTTGGGGTGATCCATGGTCTTTTATAGCTCTCTGGGAGCTTCGCCACTTGGTCGCGAAGCTGACATCAGGTGACCATGGTGAGTCGACAGGAGTCGCTGAGAGATGACGGTAGTCATTGGGAGTTGACGGGAGTTGTTTGGAGGCGACGATAGTCGTCGGGGGTTGACGGGAGTTGTTTGGCCCTAGTTTCCGCGCAGGGGCAAGTTTGGCGCTGATTCCCATACAGGGGAGAGTTCTTATACAAGATAGATAAATTATTACAAATGCCTTTTACCCCGGGAGGTGTGAGGTCGTGGCGTCAAGCTCGAGCCGGGTCCTTGTCCTCATGCTCGAGCCCGAGCTCGCTGGACCCGAGCCCGGGATGGGGGAGTGCACCCTCTAGGTCGGAGACAAGCCCCCGAGCTTATGGGAAGCGGCCACGAGACTCGGGGGGATGCTTACACGTGGCGAGGCTACCGATCCCTGACATAAATGCATGAGAGAGAGGGAAATCGACAGTAGGGGAGGCGGCAGGGAGCAGGCCGAGGCGACCACGGACGAGGCCAGCTCGGAGCAGCTCAGCTGTGGGGTGACGAGGCCTCAAGGGAGTTGGAGCTAGAGCAGAGAGGTGAGACCCCGGCGGGAGGCGAACCCACATGGCGGCGTGGCCTGCAAGGCCGCATCATGGAGCAAAAGGGGGTGTCAGCAGGTACAAGCCAGGTAGCAGGCTGGACCCGCGGTGGCATGAGGGCGCAGGGCCTAGGAGGCCTATGGTGGAATCGCACCGCGACGCGAGTGGGAAGCAAGCCCAGGCGCGGGGGCACGCGGTCGGGTCGGGCTGGAGGAGCAGGGCGGCCAGGGGAGAGGCCAGTGGTGGTGGCTAGAGCGACGGACTGGGGCAAGGAGGTCGGGCAATCTCAGTTACAGAGTATTTAAAATAAAGGATGTTAAACTCAAAATATTTCAAATTTTTTTAAAAGGAGACATATTAATAATAGAATTTCAAGAAAAGAGGTTGAACACCATAAAATATGTAAAAATCTAAGTAGCCACTAAAATATGGCATTATTGTAATTTCAGGAATTAACCTCAATCTGCCCGCTGATCGTGAGCATCAACTGCGTGAGGACAAATATTTTGACCAAAATGCAGGCAAGCTTCCCTTGATCATATTTGTGAAATTGTTTTTAAATATTTTCAAATATCATCAATGCACGGAAAAGTATCTTTTAAAATAAAACCTCAAATTAGACATTGTTGGAAATCTAGATAATTGTGAGTGCTGCGACAGGAACTGTTGATTGATAATTTGAATTGGTGATGAACCGCTAAGGCAATCTTTGAATTGTGGATATGTTGGAATTATGTATATGTAGTGGGTAGTGGGTGCCGATGAGAAGGATTATCATGCCGGTGGGGTTCTCTACATAGTCTACGATATAAGGATAAATCAATACACTTGAACAATGAGTCGTAATATTCGTATCAACCATAGTGTGTAGAAATTACCAGAAAAGGTTGTCCTGTGATAGTGTTATGATCTCCATATTGGGATAAGAGTATATAACTAAGAGAGGTGTGAAGCTGGGACACGCCAGTTCGGCCTAGTGAGGGACACGTAAAATCAGTTGTGGTTGATTTTTTGGGGCTCTATATATCAGCCCTGGGTGGAGTATTGCCGTTGTTAGTCGAAATATTGTACTACGTAATTAGTTAGGGGTACAATTGTTAGCTGCGAGTCAGCGGGACTACCTGGGAAGGGTGTCCTTGGCTTGAGTTAACTGGATTGGAGATCTAATACCCGAGTAGTGATAAACATTCTGGGTTTTCAGCCACGGTTAGGTTTGCTATGGTCAAAGTGGTACAAAACCTACGCAGAGTTAAATCATGAATTCATGACTGTCTCCTGGATTGGAGGTTACTGAAGCTAAGTCTGCCTCATATACGGGTGCTAGTAGCTTCTTTGGATAAGTAAAATCAACAACATAACTTTCCTAATAAAAACTATTTTCTGCAAATGGTTTTTGAGAAAAGGTTGCACTAGAAGGTTGTGGACAACATTTGAGATGGATGTGGAGGAACCTCATATAATGTATTTTACTATTAATGCTTGCTGAGTACTTTTGTGCTCACTCTTGCTAATTCCCCGTTTACTTAGAGAATGGTTCTGGTGGTCAAGCGTCCGGTTGGGACTTGGATCCCAATAGATTCGGCTGCGAGGCATAGGGAGAGGAGCACCCGCAAGATCAAGACCACCAAGATGTGGGCTATTAGGAGGAATGGATGGTTGGGTAGATTGTGTACATCGACTTTATCAATTGTCGGGATAATTAGTACTTTTGGTATTATATTTTTGTTGTACTTGGATCATATGCTTAGTTAATGTGCTGAACATATAGTCTGCATGGCAATAGAATGTAATAAAGCTTTCATTTTAGTCTCTAATTATTGTTTATGTTGTAACACTCTGAATACGATATATTAACTGATAAAATATTGGGTCCGCTCGATGTCTTATTAGCTAATACACCCAGATCAGCGTAATTACCTCAGAGTTAATGACAGAGTTATTGTCGTTACTCTGGGTTAATTATGCAAGTCGCCACACTCCCCCATCCCCGCCCCTCTTCTTCTTTCACACCGGCGAGTGCCTCCACCACTACCCCTCTTTCTTCTTCCTCTCTGACGAGCTCAGTACACCTCCACCAGCCAGCACCAACCGTGGCCGGCGGCACTCTTGTTGTCTCGCCGCACCGCCCCTCTTCCTCCCGCCACCACGCCAACCTTGCTCACCTTAATATTCTCTTGGCCTCCGTGCTGTGCCAACCTCCACCGCCGCCCACAACCTTTCCTCGATCCAGCACTCGGCAGCGCTACTGCCCACCCTTCGTCTAGGGTCGGGGGTACCGGTAAGCTCTAACCCTAATCTCGGTGACTCCGGTGAGCCCTCGCCGAGGGGAGGAAGAAGATATGTTTATGTTTATCTTATCCATTTTTTTCACTCTTTAGCTAAAAAGTGGTTATTCACTGTATAACAAAAGCCTTTAAAAAACAACCAGACAATGGTCAGCGAAGAAACAGACAAGAAGTCTATAAAGAATGTACTATTCCGGGATAACCCCCGTTGACCAGGGCCAAAGACCCTAAATAGACTCTGCTCTTCTGCGCGTCGAAAAAATAACCACCAGAGAACACGACAGGCCGCAAAAACAATGGTCAAACCATTGGCGTCCGTACGTAACCACCACATTGTCATGCAGCATGGTCATTCTCCTCTCTTATAAATCGTGCTTCCCTCACATTCCACAGCCAGCTTGCGGCCAAGATGGCACAGAAGTTTCTCCTCGGGGGCCTGTCGGCAATCCTCGTCGTTGCGGTCGTTGTCGGCGTGGTCGCCACCGTGACCCGCTCGGGCAACAAAGCCGGCGATAACTTCACCGTCCCGGGGGAGGCCTCCCTGGCCACCTCCGGGAAGTCGGTCAAGTCCCTGTGCGCGCCCACGCTGTACAAGGAGTCGTGCGAGAAGACTCTCACCACGGCGTCCAATGGCACCGAGAACCCCCGCGAGGTGTTCCAGGCCGTCGCCAAGGTGGCGCTCGAGTCGGTCAAGGCGGCCGTCGAGCGGTCCCGCACCATCGGCGATGCCAAGTCGAGCGACCCCATGACGGAGAGCGCGCGCGAGGACTGCAAGAAGCTCCTCGATGACTCGATCGACGACCTCAGGGGCATGGTTGAGATGGCCGGCGGCGACGTCAAGGTGCTCTTGAGCCGTTCCGACGACCTTGAGCACTGGCTCACCGGCGTCATGACCTTCATCGACACCTGTGCCGACGGTTTCACCGACGAGAAGCTCAAGGCCGACATGCAGCACGTGCTGCGCAACGCCACCGAGCTCAGCAGCAATGCGCTCGCCATCACCAACAGCCTCGGAGCCATCTTCAAGAAGCTCGACCTCGACGTGTTCAAGAAAGACTCGCGCCGCCGCCTCTTGGCCAGCCAGGACGAGCAGGGCTTCCCCACGTGGATGAAGGCGCCGGACAGGAAGCTGCTGGCCTCGGGCGACCGCAACCGGCCACAGCCGAACGCGGTGGTGGCCAAGGACGGCAGCGGCAACTTCAAGACAGTCCAGGAGGCCGTGAACGCCATGCCCAAGGGCCACCAGGGCCGGTACGTCATCTACGTGAAGGCCGGCCTCTACGACGAGATCGTCATGGTCCCCAAGGACAAGGTCAATATCTTCATGTACGGCGACGGGCCCAAGAACAGCCGCGTCACCGGCCGCAAGAGCTTCGCCGACGGCATCACCACCATGAAGACCGCCACCTTCTGTGAGCCCTAGCCTTCATTACAAGGTACTCCTATACGCAAGTGCGCACGGGCAATGCATATAACTAGCAACTGTATTTAATTGCAGCCATTGAGGCGTCTGGTTTCATCTGCAAGAACATGGGGTTCCACAACACGGCTGGCGCGGAGAGGCACCAGGCGGTGGCGCTCCGCGTGCAGGGCGACCTCGCGGCGTTCTACAACTGCCGGTTCGACGCATTCCAGGACACGCTGTACGTGCACGCCCGGCGCCAGTTCTTCCGCAACTGCGTCATCTCCGGCACCATCGACTTCATCTTCGGCAACTCGGCCGCCGTGTTCCAGAACTGCCTCATCATCACGCGCCGCCCCATGGACAACCAGCAGAACTCGGTGACGGCGCACGGCCGCACCGACCCCAACATGAAGTCCGGGCTCGTCATCCAGAATTGCCGCCTCGTGCCGGACCAGCGCCTCTTCCCCGACCGCTTCAAGATCCCCTCCTACCTCGGCCGGCCGTGGAAGGAGTTCTCGCGCCTCGTCATCATGGAGAGCACCATCGCGGACTTCATCCGCCCCGAGGGCTACATGCCGTGGAACGGTGACTTCGGGCTCAAGACGCTCTACTACGCCGAGTACGGCAACCGCGGCCCCGGCGCCGGCACCAGCAAGAGGGTCAACTGGCCAGGGTTCCGCGTCATCGGCCAGAAGGAGGCCGAGCAGTTCACCACCGGGCCGTTCGTCGACGGCGCGACGTGGCTCAAGTTCACCGGCACGCCGCACTACCTCGGGTTCAAGGTCTAAGGCGCGTGACACGCGAGATCTGAAGCATGTACGTGCGCCCGTGCCGTGCATGCGCACGCACGCATGCATGGCATGCGGGATGTACACGAGGCTGAGGTGACATGTGTACGTATGCGTACCAATGTGCAATGACCGCGACGTGCAAGACACCTGAAAAAGTGTGAAGTGTGGTGCGTACTTGCTGGGGAGGGCCGACGTTTGTGCTTTTACCACTTTTTTCTTCCTTTTCTTTTTGGCATTTCTAGAGTATTCTTTGGGGGAATTTCTTCCGTAAAAGAAAAATGTTTTGGAAAATGATTGTACGTTGTGACATTAATTGTTTGAAACTGTATTATTCCAATGTCCCTTAGCTGTGTTATTAATCGATTCACCGTTATACAATGTTCTCTTCCGGTACAAAAATATTAATACTCCCTTCATTTCCGAACACATGTCATTCTATTTTTCAAATTTTATTCACAAATACACATATCATTATACAATTTTGAAGGAAACCCATGCTTGAAGAAGGTGAGGTGAACTAACAATTCCTTTTGCTGTGTATCCTCGATTGATACGGCCTCAGATGCTTCAATTGTAAATTTGAGTATCGAGTGAAAGGTTACACCTATAGGATAGATTCCGTATTATAGGACAATTCTACTCTACTAGTACCAATAGGCAGCATAGAGGAGAAAAGCACTACACATAGAAATAGGAATCAACAAGAGAAAAACTTTATCCACTGAGCTAATAGCTAGCCCGTCGCGTGGGCCTCCCAGAGGGAGGTATAGCTTATTCCAATTTTTTAAATATAAGTAAAGGATCTATGGATAAAGATACAAAAAGTTTATTTTCAATCGTAACTAAATCTTCTTTTGTTAAAAAAGAAATGGAAGCCAAATAGTTAAAAAAACGGTAGTTTTGGTTTACTAGAACCATCAGCGTACTGTTTTAGCTCAGTGGAAACCCAATTATTTTACTCAGGATCTCTTGAATAAAATTAGAGAACGAAATAAGTAGATTAGATAGATTTAGTAGAACTTCTATTTCCTACTCTATAGGGATCATCTAGAAAACGGAGAGCTTTGGTTCTATTCAGGTAGAAAAGCTGACATAGATGTCAAGTGGTGAGAATATGTATAAAGGAGCCGAATGAAATCAAAATTTCATGTTCAGTTTTGAATTAGAGACGTTAAAAATAATCAACCAACGTTGACTATAACCCCTAGCCTTCCAAGCTAACGATGCGGGTTCGACTCCCGACATCAAAAAGGGGATTCTATTACTATCAACTAATTTGTTTTGACCTAGGATAATAAGCTCATGAGCTTAATCTTACTTCACCCTAAACGAAAGAAGACTTCCATATCCAATTGGTTGGATCGTAGGGGTGAACATTTACTTCATAGGCGAGGTCTCTGGTTCAAGTCCAGGATAGCCTAGCTGCGCTAGGGAAAAGAATGGAAGAAGCATCTGACTCTTTCATGCATACTCCACTTGGCTTGGGGGGACATAGCTCAGTTGGTAGAGCTCTGCTCTGGCAATTGGGCCATTGTGATTACGGGTTGGCTGTCTAATTGCCCAGGCGGTATTTCTAATGTCATTTATTGCATAGATTGAGTAAGCCAGATCTTCTAAAGATATAATGATGAGGGATAATGTAGTCTTTTTATAAATGTGCTTTGATGAAAGTGCAATAACCTAGAATGACATCTGCTCCCTCCGTCCAAGTTTATAAGGTGTATATTTTGAATGATCTTGTGCATAAATATAGGACGTATTTCATATTCCAATGCAACATTAGAGTATTGTTCCCTTTATACCCCTAATAAATATCTAACTTTTTTACTTTATACTAGTATTCTCTACATGCATGTATTAAATATAGTATCTAGAGATAATAATTTAAAGTATCCTAGTTATTGTCAATCTCATTGATCTACATATCAAGAGAAAATACGTCCTATAAATTTGGACGACAGACCGTTCAGGATCGGAAGAGAGGGAGAAAGGGAGTAGCATGAATTTTAGCACAGTTCCTTTTGTTTTCGTTTATTATTTCTTTATGCAGGAGTTACGATTGAACAAGCATTTTCAAGCAAAAGGGAAGAACTTGCTGCCACGTTGCTGCACATTTTAACTTTTTGTAACGACCCCTATTTTTACACACCTGCAAAAATGGAAATCTAATGTGCATTCCGTATTAGTCCCATGATCAGTAGCTAGTACGCACATACACACCAATTGGAATCACAACCATACAACGAATATTATTAAGCGGAAGCTCTTATACAAAGAAAACTTTACAACTCAGAGATTATGACAGCAAAAGAAGCAAAGTCTTGTAGTGTGCCCATCCAAAACCTGCAGGCAACTGACAAGGCATAATCCCTAGAAAGATTCGATGAAGAAGATCCCGCAACCTGCGACGAAAGAAATCTTCGGAGCTTCGCTAACTTATCCACCTAAAAACAACATATAAGCAAGGGTGAGTACTTTCGTACTCCGCAAGACTTTAGCAACACTTATAATATATGCAGGCCATTTCAAAGGAGGCTACTACAGTTAATTTGCATAAAGCAGAATTGATATTGTAAATCAAGTTATTTGTAAACGGAATTTGTAAGAGCAAGTTGACTGATATGAAATAAGTAAGCATAAGTAATACTCATAACCCTTCGCGAGCATCGAATAATCCAGAAATGGAATCCAACAATGTCGACCCTTTGACATAAAGCAACAACTGCTAAAACAAGCTCAGACCAAACCCATTTTAGAAAATACCAAAACATTTAACTAGTGCAAGTTCACCAAGTTTCCCATGACCGAGGGGACGGCTAATCGATTAGATTTACACTCTGCAGAGGTGTACAACTTTACCCACAAGTCATGACCTTTTCTTTTTGCCGCATGCTTCACGCACCTTTGGCGTGTGGCCAGAATGTTCATGACAAAAACCTTTACATTATCTAGGTTAACTTTGCACCAGCACCAGGACATTGAGCCCTCGCCATAGAAACAGAAACACACACCCAAGATGTGGTTCTTTTCACGCAACACCCCACACACCGTTTCTGTTCATGGCAAGGCGTAAACCGTTGCATGGGTATGCATTTACCCACACCGAGGGTTAGAAAGTTCGGTGTGGAAGCCCCTCACAAGCGGTCCTGACCGGAAAGCTCCCGCTATACTCCCGCATTCCATAAATGCAAAGTTAAACTAGATAACTTAATTGGTTTAAGGCTGCCCCATCCCAACACTTGTGGTTGTACGGATTATCTTGGATCATACAACACTATGTTCGGTCCTTAATCTGACACGGGCGACACTCCACCCTACACTATGTGCAAATCCCTCTGCACCTTCGGCTATTGCCAATAATCGCCCGCATCAAAACCATAGTTTTATTTTAGGGTTTTAATGAAAATACCCATAACCAACAGCTTCATTTCCAACATTTTCCATTTCTCAAGAAACAAATTTTGATCTGATCATCAACCTCTTTAGTTCTAAAAGCATGGCTAAGCAAGGATAAAATGTAATCGCATATACCCATGGTGACATTAAGTAATTTTCTAAGCTCAATCTATGGTTATCAAGGTTCACATGTTCATACTTATCAAGGAAGTTTCATGAGACAACATGTATAACTACCAGTACCACAAAATAGCGAATTTACAGAAAGTAAACGTATGCATGAAACATTTTAATAAACCCAATGCAAATTAAATTCTGGGATCAAGATGGTCAAAGGGATTGCTTGCCTTGCTTATTTATTGCTTACGACGAAGACGAGGCCACGGCTGACGGAGGCAACGACGGAGGAAGGGACGTCGGATTCTACACGTCAATCATTCGGAAAATATAGCAAATATCCAACTTTAATGAGGGCAAAAAGAAAACAAACAAAAAATCAAATAAAGATTCATTGCAGAAAACATGAACGGTTTAGGGTTGAATTATGATTTTAAGATCTCATGATTTAGGTAAATACACATCCATATACTTAATGGCTTTTATTATAAACAAAACACGGCTTCTTTAATAGATTAACTATTCTTGAGTTTCGAATTCAAGAGGCTAAAATTATGAATTCTTGTATTTATAACTTTGAATTATAGATGCTAAAATTATTTAGATTAAAAGAATTAAAACACTAATTATAAGGTTACGCAAATAGCACTTAGCCTTAAGTGATTTGCAAAAGAAGGGGTTTTGAATAAGTTAGATCTATTAAGCTAGGTTACTAGATTTATTCATGGTTTTTAAGAAGGTTCTGGTGATACAAATATATTAGCTACAAACTTCATTATTGCTAAGTTGTTTATTCATATTATGAAGTTCATAAAACATAACACTTTAGGTTATTTGGCTAATTGGATTTATATGCAAAACATGATGAAAAGAGATTATTTCTTCGGAAAAGGATAGTATATACTTTGAAGAACATATCTAAGCTAATTTAATACATTTTAGTGTTTAGACGAGATATAATATTCATTGCCGAAAAGACTTATATGGTAATAAGGTTCATGTTATAAGGAATTGAATTATAAGTGTAGTGAACAATTATCACTTAGGGTTATTGCATTAGCTGGATTCAGATGAATATCAAGCTGTAAATAAAATATCTTTCCAGAATATGATAGCACATATCCTAAATATTATTTCTAAACTGATCTTCATAATATTTGTATTAAGACGAGATATTCTACGGGCTGTCGAAAATGCTTAAGTGTTACTATAACTACACGATAAAGATTCAGTTTTTGATATAAGTTTGCAACTACACCCTATAAGATAATCTAGCCATTTTTTAGGTATTAACAGGGTATGACACTAAGAGTGTTTTAAAAGTTGATTTTGCGATGATTGGCTTTTATCCGAGATGTTTTCCATATAAGCGATCATTAGGGTTTAATACGGACTTAATTCAGATTAGCACAAACACAAAATATTTTCATACAGACAGCAAGGATATCATTTTCAAGTTATTAGGAATCGGTTTTGTCAAATTTGAAGTTAGTTTGAGAAAGTTGTGACTATTTGGATTATACAAGCATTAATATTCCGACTACTAAACATTTACTGTTTTCCATGGTAAACCTTAAATAATTTTTTACACATCTAGGATCATTATAATGACAGGAGTACAACAAAACTAAGTTTGACAATATTCAAGTTCATTTAAGCTATATTCTAACTATTTGATTTTCTATGCATATATATACATTTGTACTTGGGTTATTTTATATTGTTCAAGAGATAGTTCAAATCAAGTTTACTACTTGATTATTTTGGCAAATTCAGTTATTCTACTGTCACACTAGTATTTAGAAATCAATTTTACTTATTTCATATTTCTTTCATACAAGTTATGTATATTTGAATTTCTAGTGCATTGAATGAAATCTTTAATAGAAAGTGGTTCAAACATAAATGAAATTTAAATATTTTTATATATTTGAACTTATGGAAGCATAAGGATTTCACTAAAATTGGTTTCATTCAATTCTAAGTTTTTTTGTAGAAATTTTATGTAAAGCATATCTTTAGCCCTTTTATTCAAATTTGAATTTCAAATTCACCCAGTACTATCTTTCAAAATATTTTTGCATATTATGGAATAAATTGATTTTATATGATTTTATAATTTTGTTTCATCTTATTTGGACATGCGATTTAAAAGTTATAAATACTTACGTGCTCTCGGGTATGAAAATCCTAAGAAAATGCAGAATACGCTTTCCTATACAGAACACGTATTTTTGATTTATGCGGGATTTCTTTGAAAAAGCTAACAGCCACTGACATCGGGGCCCGCATGTCGGTGAGAGAAAAACAGGGGCGAGCTAGGGCAACACGCCGGCGGCGAAGACACGGCGGAGTCGGCCGGCCGAAGGCACGAGGAGCATCAGTGGGCTATTGTGCACACGCCGGTGGGCTTTATTGCCGGCGGTGATGGCGGGAAGTACCTTGCCACCGAGGGGGGTGGCGACGCTAATGGCGGGCCGGCTGGGAGCAAGAACAACGAGGTGAGGGATTGAATGGGTAACAATTTGAGTATCAGCGTGACACCTGGGTTCCGTTTTGGCGGTTACTTCAACCGGAGAAGCACCAACTTGAGGTGCCACCGAGCGCTGGCCATGGGGAAGAAAGGCGCTCGCGGTGACGGTGATTCGACTAACCGGAGCTGTGATTGATAGGCGATGAGTGATCAGGGTGTCCTAATGGAGCTTCAGGCCAGAGGAATTCGAAAATGGCTTACTCAGTGAGGCGAATTGCTTCACAGCCTCAAGCTCAGGATCTACTGACAATGGCGGAAGAGAAGAGCTTTTGCTTTTTGCTCTCTGGTCAGTGAATGGCTGATAAATGGAGGGCTTAGAGCGACGCTTATCTGGTATTTTTAGCCAGCAACATAGGGTTTGAACGGGGGAAAGAGTATTGCGGCTCGGTTCGTTCCAGGTGACAATCCAGCGCGGTTTTGACCGGTGAGGTATGGCACAAGGCTATCGGTGCAGGGCGACGAGGGCAAGCGTGGCTCATGCGCTGAATCGGGCGATCGACCGAAGGGACACGGCCAAGCGCACGCGCGAGTGAAAACGCGAGACCGGGAGAAGGATCGAGAGCGCAGAGCGCTTCGGCTGATGAAGGGGAAGAGATGGGTGGCTGGCGCATGGGTCTAGGGACCACTGGGCAGGGACTGAGAGGCTTTCCCGTTGCTTCCGCGAACGGTTACGGCACAGTGGACGGGCACACACATCAGAGGTGGAAAATGAGCTAAAGAGATAAGGTTTCAGGATAGCTCCATGTTCGGCATTAAAACAGCTATCAAATCGAGCTGAAAAATTGTAAACCTTTTTTACCTAGGTCTCATGGTAGTGAATATTCTTCAGTAAAATGTTTGGACCAAAATATCCTATAATGAATTAATTAAAATTCTGACACTGTGCATCAGCCAGAATTTTCATTTCGGGTTTTAATTTATTTATTGGCACAAAAGATAGTATTTATTTTTGAAACTTTTATAAAGCGTTCTAAACAGGTTAAGGGTGTCTATATAAAAATTTCAAGGCAAAATATTTGGTAATTATTTTATAAAAATTCTGACATCATTATTTTCGGATTTTTGAAGCCTCTGTTCTTGAATTTTTATCATGTCAAAATTCCTGTAATTTTTACCAGAGATAAATTCTACTCTTAGGGTGTTATATTAATTTTTATAGATCCAGATAAGTTCCTAATATTTTACATTAATTCTGACTTACATTGTTTCTAGTCAAAAGAGATGTCACTCATTTTATTTATTTATTTTTGTGTGCATAAAATTTTTACTTGTTGACTTTACTGACTTACCAGCATGGTTAGGGTTCCATGGTAAATTTTCCAAAATTTACTTTTACCTTTTTATCTTTTTACCATTATCCATTCTTTAATTCTATTTGTTTGATTTTTCATTCAATACAAAAATCCAGGAAAATCCAAATAAATTCCAATAATAACAGGAAAAATCAGAAATAATTATATTCAAATTTAAAATATTTAATTTTCTATTATTGTATATTTCGGGATGTTACACTTTTTGGGGAAAATTAAAGCATGACAGCGCCGAGATCGAGCTGGTGATCTACATGCATTCGCTTTGTTGCTCGAGTGAAAACAAACCTCCAAAGCAAAGCATTTAAGCCCCCACGTAATTCTCATGCATTTTGGCATGCATTCAACTGTCCTCTAACGCGTCGCGTGACGCCCGGGTGCAGGAAAATTATAAATCGAAATGAACGCGAGTAGAAATCTCGGCCATCTCACACGATACGTGTCACTCCTGAGGATGCATGATCTCCTTGCCAGCGTCTCACTCGCCTCCTACAGAAGGGATCCCCTCCGGCGACTCCTCCTCCATGTGTGCTCACCTTCTCTCCACTTTCCTTCCCTTGCCGGCGCCTCCAAAACCTCAACCGGCTGGTCACACTCATCTGAAGAAGATGGGCTCAATCCAGAGGCAGGAGTCCTCTGACAACGTCGATTTCTACCTCGCGGATGACTTTCCCTGGAGGCACCTACCCTCAGCAGCAAAAATATGGAACGTGCTAGGTTATTTGTATGCTCAATCTTATTATCTACTTATAGATTTTATTTGTTGAATCGTGTCGCTTTTCGCACCTTTTTTTCTTTCGTTTGAATATACAAATTTGTGTTCGTTCAATTCTGATACAGCAGCATGTTGGTCAAATTTTAGGCATGTTACATTTGGAATTGGAGTCATGGTATTTTCCGTTCATGGATCCTTATATTAGCTCTTGTGTCTGTAGGAGTACTTACTAAGATGCCTCAAACCACATAAAAGAAAAAGAAAGAAAATTAGGCCCAAATTTCAAAATGCCAACCCAAATATGATATTGGATTTCTAAATGGTTACGAAAATTAGTAATAGAGTCTAGGCGGCGTTTTGTACAGACAAGAAATTGATTCAGAATACTAAAAATATTCAGGCTACATCTTTTTTTGAGGGAACAAAATGCAGCATACATATACTGGTACGGAAGTCATATGATCTTTCCTTTCTAATTCTTTTTTGATGCAACCAAATATGGTATTTTGACTATTTTCATGAGCTTGCGTGTGTTTATGCTCCGTAGTAGTAGTAATTTTCTACCGCATTTGCCGCGGTAGTACTAATTGACTTACTACCTTCTCTAGAGCAATTAACTAAGTTTGACTCAAATCGCTACAGGAGCAAGCTCTGAAGGTGCTAAAAACCAAGTCCCCAGAAGAGGCTTTCAAGATTTTCACCGAGGTATTAATGCACGTCATCTTACAAACTACTTTAACTAGTATAAATTCTAGGTTTTTTCTTGCATCAAACTTTTCTCTCGTGTGATTTTAGCACCAAACTTGATCTACATCTAACGTGATACCAAGAGACTATGTGGTGATCTATTTATGTTTGTGATGACTAAATTGACTGTATTTGAATTTGTGGGGCTTAAGTTTGAATTTGATATGAGTTTGCTTTATCATGTGCAATTTGGTTTGAGATGTCTTAGCCTTGCCCAGAGTGGTCTTGGTCTTTCCTATAGTGGTTGTGACCTTTGTGACCTCTAGGGTGGTCATTCACTAGAGAGTCGATCCCTAGAGTGGTCCTATATAGAATGATCGTGGCCTTTGTGACCTCTAGGATGGTTGTTTTCTAGAGTGGTCGTGAACTTTAGGACCACTAGGGTGGTCGTTTCTAGAGTGGTCGCGACATCTAAGTGAGTGGTCCTAACCTCCATGAGAGTGGTCTTGAGTGGTCGTGACCTCTATAGGACTGGTCGTGACCTCTATAAGAGTAATCATGACCTCCATGGGAGTGATCTTGAGTAGTCGTCACCTCTATATAAGTGGTCTGACATCTATGGGAGTGGTCTTGAGTGGTCGTGACCACTGTGGGAGTGGTCTCAACCTGTAAGGACCACTTAGGAAGTGATCGTGATCTTTGATAGAGTGGTCTAGACCACTGTGGGAGTGATCTTGACCTTTAATGATCACTTGAAAAGTAGCCGTGACCTCTGATAGAGTGGTCTAGACCCACTGTGGGGGTAGTCTTACCTCTAAGGACCACTTGGGAAGTAGTCGTGACCTCTGATAGAGTGGTCCAGACCACCATGAGAGTGGTCTTGATCACTAAAGAAGTGGTTGTGACCTCTAAGAGAGTGGTCATGACCATTGTAAGAGTGGTCGTGGACCAAAGTTGTCATGGACTATTTGATCCAATGTGGGATCTTTTGATGTTTGATCAGTCAATGATACCTGTCTAATTTCTTGTGCATGTTGTTGTGAGATTACTGATGCATGTTATCTGAAACAATGCTATGTGATGGTTTGCTTGTCTGTGTTGGTTGCAGGACTTCGGTGCTGGGTCGTGGTGAGGCGAAGGAGACCAGGACTAGGCTAGGAGAGATGAGGTCTAGAACGGTCAAGGGACGTCGAAAGATGACTGAGGTCGGGAAGTGGTTGTGAGCCGAGAAGACAAGAAGCCAGAGCGTGAAGCATTAATGATGGATATGGTGGGTATCGGCATGAACCGGGACAAGGCTCAGGGAGGAGTCGAGATCCAGAACGGTTAAGAGAGCCGAAACTGTCATGGTGAAACGAATGAACGAGATTCTAACTTGAGCTCTACTCAAGCAAATGAGGATCGTTAGATCAAGGGTTCACTAGTGGAGTAGAGGTTAAGTTAGTGCTAAAGGGTATGGTTAAAACTCGTGATGTTGTTGGGTTTCAGTTTAGCCCATGTATGAGAGAGAGTAAATCTGAACCCTTGATGAGGTTTGTTGAGGGTCAAGAAGGTCATCTAAGAGTGGGAATTGCTCCCAGTGTGCTATAAATAGAGGGGTGGATGGATGCCTCCACCACCAACTTTGTCTGAACCAAATCTGAGAGAAGTCTTAGAGAAGCGTTCTTTAGTTTCTTTATATTCTATTGAGCTTTGCCCACCTGGAAGTGTGATTTTGTAACCATCCCTCTTTAAGAAATGCTAGATTCACGTTCATCTATGTTCTGAAGTTTATTTCTGTTCTTGTATTTTTGCTTGGTTCGTTCTTGCAACTTGAGCTGTGCTTCGTCTCCTTCTACCTGCTGTGTTATACTGGATCTAGGACGCGTATGTGGTTGAGAAACTCATCTAGAATATGTTTCAACCTAGCAAGATCCAGTAGAACGTCTCTTGCTCAAGTGTTGATCCCCATCCCTTTTTAGTCTTTGATCTCTCTCTAGTTTCTTTCTTCCTAGATTTTGTGCTGCTAAGGATGAATGATTGATGGATGAATCTTCTGTAGATCATATTCCAATCATCTAGGCAAGCTTAAGATCTCCAAAGTTCATTTCAAGAAACATGTTCTTGGCTTGAAAAAGAAGTATTTGTGGTAGATCCGGTTCTTGCACATTTGAGGGTTGTTTCTTGGTTGCTCTTGCTTGATGTGACATGTGAGAGATCATCTAAGATCATTTTGATCATCAAATCCCCATGAGCAAGCTCAGGGTGAAGTTTGTGAGTTTTTTTTGTCTTGGGTGCAACCTTCCTTCAAACTGAAAAAAGTCAGAACTTTGACATCAATCCTTACGATTGAAGGTTAGAATAGGTTCCTGACATCCATAAGAAGGTGCACACAAAGTTTCACGAGATTTGAATCAGCCGATCAAAAGTTATCTTGATTCTTATTTTTGAAATCGTGTTGATTTTACTATTCACCGAGAGCACGGAACTTTTGTTCAGTGCTGGCATAACTGAGTCTTTTGGTTGGCTCTTTTAGCTATAGAAGTGGCTTAATATTTTTAGAGGGGAATTTTTCATTTTGCTTCTATTTATCTCCCTCTAGTGTCCTTTTCGGACCTTCGGATACAATACGAAGATATAGTTATAAACACAGGTCATCATGAGCAGAGTTTGCTCTCATGTTGCAGGTTGGGAATCCTCTGGGAGAGAAGATTGAGAGTGTGGTGAAGCCTCTAGAAGCTGGCGATGGCAAGTCCAAAACCACCGTGCTGTCGCCAAAGAATCGAGATCTAGCTTCGGATCAAGAAACCAAGACCTATCGAGAGCTAGTATGAAGAATGAATAATCGTGTTTGGAAGAACGCCTCTATAACAGATGACTCCCGAGCAAGCTCACCCGCTGCCCCCTCCTTCCCCGACCAAATCGCCTCCGCCGCCCAACCGATCCCACCCCGACCACGTCTCCACAGCCTCTCCTATCCAGCTTCTCAAGGTATCCGATTCCCCTACAGGAATAGCTCTGAGTTCGCGCAAATTTGCTCAGGACAGTTTGAATCATCGGAGAGTGTGTCCTGGAGCTCAGATGAGGATGAGGATTTTGTCCAGGAAACCTTCAATTCGCCTGATCCGCAGGGATACCTTGGCCTGACTTCCTCTAGGGAGGGGAGAGTTGCAAATCCCGACTCCCAAGACCCCAAGGAGTCCGGGCTACAGCAGATTGGGAAGTGCTCACCCGGTGACACCCGAAATCCAGATTTGCAATTAAGTCGCCAAGAAGTTGTCCAACAACCACTCTCTAGGGGAATTCTTGGCCATCCACCTATCAGATCCACCCTCGCCTCGTCTACGCAATCTCTTCAGGCGAACTCTCGCATGACGACATTAACCACCCACCAAGCTTCAGCAGGTGTGGCGATAGCTGCTGCTTTTCCTCACCCAGTGTCCATCCTTAAGAATACCAGGTTCTCAGAAGTTGTGAAACACAAGGAAATCACACACGTGGTTTCGCCCAATGTCATTCTTGGCAGCGATAGCATGGATCAGAAGGCAATCCTATGCACAGCAAAGGGAAATCTTTCATGTGTCCCTAGCTCTACAGCCTTAGCAGATCAATGGGTGCAGGTCAGACCTAGATACTTCTAGAGAAAAGAGAGATTTAGTGCCCTTAAATCCGCCCCAACTGCCGCCCAACTCTGTCAGTCGCTTGCAACCCTCTTAAAGAGCAAGCCAAGAACCGTTGCTTCAGATGCCTAGCTTCCGACCATTTTGTTGCAAGCTGTAGGAAGCCTCCCAGATGCCTCCTCTAGAAATGCTCTGGCCATAAAGCGCGTTCTTGTCACGATCAGTGGAGCAAGCTTGTGCCATCAAGGACTCCTTTCGTCCGTTGCAGGCGCGGGAGGGCGGAGTACGCCATACATGCTCCTCGGTTCAGACCTGGGGACCCAGACGATGGGCTTGAGCTGGTTTGTCATCACGTTCCCCAGATGCCGGGCTTTGACAACCTGGAGCGGGATTTTTGCAGGTCTGTGGTCCTGGTGTTCACCTTGGGTGACCAGGAGACCACCATCTCACATATTCAACGGGTACTTGCTGACAAGTTCAGGGCAAACAGGGATGATTTAAATGCGGCTATTAACGCACAGAGGAGCTACTTCGTGCGATGTAGCTCAATGCAGCTGAGAAATGAATTGTTAGCAGACTCAAGATTTCTCCAAGAAGGAAATGACTTCAAGATAGTACCTTGGACCCTCCAATCGAGGACGAAGCAGCCAAGGAACGCTTCAAGTTTCAATTGCGCATTGAAGGGATTCCATGTCACGCGTGGTCTATACAGGCTATTACTCCGTTAATCCAAAATGCCGACCTAGTCTTTGCAGAGCTCGATGTGTGTGGTGTGGGTTCGTGATGCTGCGGCCTTCCCAAAAACCGCAGTCATGTACATCGAGGAAGCCTTCAGGCAATCCCCACCCTTTTCAGACTTTTTAGAGCTAGGGATCGTCGGGCCTGTCCAGGAACGGCCACCTCCGAGGATGCTCTCGTACAGGGTATTGTTGCATCTCGATCAAGTTCTAGACTATGAGCCGCTAGATGAGGATTTTGCTTCTCTTGTTGCTAGACTAAGCCCCAGTCATAGTGAAGCCAACGGGGAGCTGCCCAATGTATCTTCTGATGACGAGTGGCCAAAATGTCACGTCTACTGCTGGCAGCTAGGAGTAGTCGACGGGGCACTCCCTCCTCGCAGCCCTTTCCACTTCCGACTGCAATACAGGAACAGGGAGAGATTGCATCTAGGAGGAAGTGGAGGGCACAGGAGGCCCTCCGAGTGGGCCATCCCTTGTCTGGGTGGATAGCAGAGCCACCAGTCCAGGCAGGGCGACCGCGAGAGCTCATCTCGCAGGAGCAGGGACTACCAAGGGCCAGGAGGTCGCAGGCGTACTTCTGTCCTCCAACTACTGTCAACACACAGAGAACATCTTCTCCCTTAGGAGGTTCCCAGGCCATTGCACAACATTCAAATCACAGGGAGCATCTCTCTACCAGTCCACCAAAAGGTTGGACAGGAAACCCAACGCACAACGCCGACAGGCCTAATTCCTTTCCTCAGAACATGCTGTCTACATGCAAGGGCTTGTGCACTCTGAGCTCGAAGGCAACAAGGAAACCACCAAAGACGGCCAGTCCACCTCGGCGGTGTTCATCCAAGCACATTACCTATTACCCATCACTTGCCTGTCGAAGTAAACCTTCATGAGGTGAGGTATGACCCGATGTTGGAAGATCCTGTCCAGGCCCAAGACAAGCGCCATGGCTGTGCTCCAATGCTTCACTTCACACTTTCCCATAGCAAAAAGAGGCAGTGCAGTGAGCATTCTTGTTCGGACACAGTACTATTGCCAAATTCTCTTGCTGATATGTCATAGAAACGCACAGTCCACAACTTCAAACCCAGGGGGTGGACTTGCCAGACTAAAGCCACCAAAGGCTAGCAAGTATTTTCAGCTTCTAAGAGATCCTCACCTCTAGAATCAGCGCAATAGAGCTGGAGCAAGGATTCAAATTTCGTTTTCGGATAAAATCTCGCCTGGGACCGAAATATGAAATTTCATCGAAATCTAGGTAATTCGGATAAATCTCGGCCAAAATTCAAATCCAATCCATTTGCAATCAAAAAACCCGAATTTCGGCCGATTGACCCAAAATTTCGAACGAAATTGCCGAAATTTTGGCGTTATTGCACTGGCCAAAAGGTGTATCAAACGATTATGAATTTTTTTGTGGAGAGTCCTGACACATCAGTGATGTTCTCATAAAAATTTCAGATGATTATCAAATCTGAGAGATTTATAAAAATACAAACATTGCTACTATCCTGATAAAACGCTGACCGGCAAGTTTAACCGAATGAAAATTAGAACAAACTATGTTAGAAAATTTTGAAATTTTTTTGGATGGTACTGACACATCCCGAATATTCTCATAGAATTTTAATATTATGATCAAACTTTTTCAATTTTTGAAAATTCGGACAGTGCTACTGTCATGTTAAAAGCCTTACCAGCAAACTTAAACAAAATCAAAAATGGTTTAAACCATGTTCAAAAATTTTTAAAAAATTTTGGATGGTCCTGATGTATCATTAATGTTTCAATAAATTTTTTATATTATAATAAAGCTTCAATAATGTTCAAAAATTCTGACGGTGCTACATCGTGATAAAAGCCTCATGATTAATAGATAGATTTACTTTAGCAATAAAAAAAGGTTTATAGTTTTTGAAAATTTTACAGAAGGGTTCTAAGAAAATTATTAATATCTCATAAAAGTTTTGAATCATGATCACATTCCAGTGAATTTATAAAATTCTAACAAAGCACTATACCATTTATGTTCTCTCGTTTTGATTTTTGAAATATAACAAATGAAGTTCAATGCTTACATAGATTTGATTGAGAAAACAAAAAAAGTTAAATTTTTTGAAAAGTTTATATAATGGTACTGAGGAAATTATTAAGCTCTCATAAAAATTTTGGATCATGATCACACTCGAGAAAATTTATAAAATTCTAACAAAATTACTGTCCTAATTATGTTCATTCCATTTTTGATTTTTTTTAAGTTAACAAATGAAGTTCAATTATTTTGAAATATTTTATGTATGATCCTACACTACTAAATATAGTATCATAAATTTTCATATCATTATCAACTTTTAATTTTTTTAAAAAATATGAAAATGTTTCTGCTGAAATTTTAAAATATCTCAAAATTCAGTTTTTCAACAAATTTTCATAGAAGATGACTTTCTTAAGGGTTATTGGACCAAATCCGGTCAAATCTAGCCATAAAACAGCAAAATTTGGTTTCATATCCCAAAATTTCGACCGATTTGGGCAAAATTTCGCCGATAAAATGAAATTACTGTAGCATTTCAAATTTTTTAATTCGGTCGGTAATTTGGATTTCGTGGTTGCCCGAAATCCGAGATTTGAGGAAAATTTCAACGAAATTTTGATACTCGAGCTGGAGGACCATAGGCACGACCCTATGACGGACGAGCTCCTGCAACACATCACGGACCAGCACTCTAGAGCAGCCGTACAACCGGTTACTCCCATCCAGGGTCTCGGCCAAGGCGAGGCTCCTAATATTGAGGCCTTTGCAAGCTCAGTTCAAATGCAGCTACCCGTATCGGTTATATCTATGGGTCAGGTCGGGGCACAACCCAGAAGGGTCATCAACAAACCTCAATAGCGATGAAGTGCCCAGTTGGCGAGCAAAACTATCAAGCGAATGACGACAACAGAGAAAGCTCAGCACTTGCAAAGAAGCTTGGCCTACTCGCGCCCAACGGCAAGATGGATGACTCGGCGCTACAACGCTACTTAAGCATTTTCAACAAGCCATTGACTACCGATGTCATGGATGGTTTCACGGATTTTGCTGGGCTACTAGGCAAGCCCAACTTGGCGGCGGCGGCAGGAACACACTCATGGGATCTTCAGCAAACCTGATCGAGGGAGATGCCCCCTTGGGTCTCCCTGTGCCTCCTGTTGCTCCCCTACCTTTCTCTATGCAGTTCCTTAGTGTCCATGCTAGCTTGATGTCCTTGGCCTTCTGTTTGTCCAGTCCTTTTGTTAGCCATCTGGATGGCCAGTATCATCATGTTCTTTTCTGTTGTGTTGTAGTCTTATGTCTTCACTGCTATGTGTCTATCTTGTTAGTCTCTCTAGTTCTCTGGCCAGGTGACAAAAGAGACCTCTGCGTATCTAGTGTGTTAGTTTGTTTGGTCCTTTGGTCCAGGGGGACTTCAAGCCAAGTTGTTTTAGTTGGGTCTTGCTGTATGGTGCTTTGGTCAAGTGAAAAATCAATTTACTCTGCTTTTTCGGAGTATTCTCTTGCCCATCTCTCCCCTACCGTTTCTTCAGCTCTCTATGTGCTCTTCTCAGGTAACGACATAGGGAAAGCCTTCCAGTTTGATAGTTTTGTCTCCAAACACGACTATCAGGGTAGCAAGCAGGTTCAGGTGGCACAAAGATGGACTATATGTCGCAGCAGGATTGTCGTCTATTAAATTGGAATGTCTGGGGCCTCAACTACCCGGCAAAAAAAGCTATCATCAAACAACTTGTTGTCCAAACAAAAGCCACCATTGTATGCCTCTAGGAAACGAAATTGCAGCACGTTGACAACCATCTAATAGGGGAACTCCTTGGCAACTCTTTTAGAGACAGCTACTGTTTCCTACCAGCGCACCATACAAGAGGGGGAATAATCCTTGCATACTCATCACTCCACTTCGGCCTATCCGATGTGCGTGTAGGGATAGATACTCTGTCAAAGACAGTGCAGATGAAAAAGGATGGTGTCAAATGGTCATGAACAGCGGTTTATGGGCCTCAGTGAGAAAGTGACAAGCTGGGGTTCTTAAAAGAGGTAGCAGCGTTAAAGGAGCAAAGAGTGGCTTATCCCGGGGGACTTTAACATGATTTATCAGATGGAGGATAAGAATAATGGATTTGAATAGGAAGCTCATGAGAGCATTTGCAAAAGTGACAGATGACACACAACTTAAGGAAATCAGGTTAAACGGCAAAAGGTTCACTTAGACAAGTAATAGGGACTATCCCACCTTAACAAGGATTGATCGAATGTTCGCCACAAACGAATGGTACCTTCTTTTCCCTCGATGTCATCTGTTGGCAATTTTATCCCTCGTATCAGACCATTGCCTGCTGTTTTTGCTAGGGTAGGTCAGGCCTAGGAAATATTGTGGATTTATGTTCGAGAGTTTTTGGACTAAGATGCCAAACTTCTCTTAGGTTGTGCAGCACACATGGGGTTGAACAACTCAATCACATGATGCCTTGCGCATGCTCTATGTCAAGCTCTCTAGAACTGCAAGGGCGCTTAGGGCTTGGATCCGCCAGTCAATGGGGAACCTCATGATTCAATTCTATGTCGCTGCTGAGATAATCCTTTAGCTCGACAAGGCACAAGAAGTGAGACAACTGTCGGGTCCAGAGAAAGATCTCACGACCAGACTTCGGCACAGGCTACTAGGGATAGATGCCATTCAGAGAGTTCGTCACAGACAGCGCTCACGAATGACATTCATAAAAGGAAGGGGATGGAAACAAAAAAAATTCATATCAAGGTAAATGCGCGCAGGGAAGAAAACCATATTCAGACTATCCTATCCAATAGGGGCACTCTCCACAACCACCTTGACAAGCAGGAGGAGCTGGCAAAGTATTTTCGCGAACTGCTAGGGACAAAAAAAACAAAGGTCTCATACCTTAGACTGGAATGCTATGGACATTCCGCAGCACGATTTAAGTTCTCTAGATGAACCCTTCTTGACCGAAAAAGTCAGGAAAGTTGTCTTCTCCATGCCCATTGAGAAGGCACCGAGTTCTGATGGATTCACAGGTCTTTTCTATAAGAGTTGTTGGGACATCGTCAAGGATGACCTCATGGCAGCGCTACATCAGTTGTTCAACCTTAACGGGCGGCAGCTTCAGTTGCTTAATACGGCCAATATAGCGTTGGTGCCAAAGAAACTCGATGCCTCCAGGATTGCTGATTACAGACCTATTAGTCTCATACACAGTGTGGGCAAGATATTCTCCAAGCTCCTTGCAGACAGGTTGGCGCCTAGGTTACATGAAATTGTACCCACCGCCCAAACTGCATTCATCAAGAGTAGATCGATACATGACAACTTCCTTTATGTCAAGAATATTGTCTTAGACCTACACAGGAAAAGAACATCGTCGCTCTTCATAAAGCTGGATATAGCCAAGGCTTTTGATTTCGTCAGCTAGGAGTTCCTATTGGAGCTGTTAAATCACATTGGGTTTGGGCGTCGATGGGCAGAGTGGATTGCTATTATCCTAGCATCCACCTCCTCTCGAGTACTTCTCAATGGCATCCCTGGGCAGCCAATCCAGCATAGGAGAGGACTCCGGCAAGAAGACCCCTTGTCGCCAATGCTTTTCATCATTTCCATGGACCCATTACATAGACTGATCTGTAGGGCAACCCGAGAAAACTACCTACCACAAATCCCATCCAGGTGCGCTACAATGAGGATTTCCCTATATGCCGATGATGTTGCCACTTTTGCAAACCCCGACAAAGATGAGTTGGACATGATTCGAGTGGTGCTGAATATCTTTAGTGGGGCAACAGGTTTGCAAACTAACCTCCAAAAGAGTGAGGTTTACCCAATAAGATGTGACACCATTGACATAGCTACTATTTTACAGGAATTCCCAGCACGCCTACAACCCTTCCCTTGCAGGTACTTAGAGCTTCCCTTGTGACCTACAAAATTAAAATGTTTGGATCTACAGCCGCTCTTTGACAAAGTCCAAACACGCCAGTCTGGCTGGAATGGGAAGATGCTCTCTAGGGCTGCCAGACTAGTTCTTACCAACTCGGTCCTCACTTCTCTCGCGGTCTACCACTTGATGGTATATCCCCTCAATAGATGGGTCACAAAGAAAATAGACCGGTTCCAAAGAAACTTCATTTGGAGAGGGGAACATGAATGCAATGGAGGACATTGTGTCGGCGTTTTCGGGAGCGCCGGCAAGTAAATTTGTAAGTCTAGGGGGTCGCGCGTTCCACTCCCTGAATGGTTAGACTCGGGAGTCCAAGATGTATACTGGTTCGGGCTGAAGGTCCCTACTCCAGTTCGTGTGTGGTGGTATGGTATTACTCTTGGTACAGATGACTGCACAAAGTTTTACAAGCGAGAATGCCAATGGCTTAGCGAGATGGGTTTGATAGCGCTCTCTCCCTTTCTTGTTCTTGCTCGTTGCCCCTCTGAATCGCTTAGCCCCGCCTCCTTTTATACGTAGGAAGGGCGGGTTACATCGAGTTAGGAGGAAAGCGAGGCGACCTCGCTAGGAGCTCCGGTCCTTCGTCCCGTGGATCGTCGCCACCCGCCTTGCCCATGCCGGGTTGGTAGCCTTGGTGGTCGTGGAGGTTAGGTATTTCCGGAAGTAGCGTACTTGCCCTCTGTGATCCTTGCGACGCCGACGCCGAGGTGCGTGACGCTGGTGCCGCCGGGAGGAGCGTGCGCTCGTCCGCACGTGGATCGTTGATGGGCCGGAAGCTTTGTCTTCTGATCACCGATCTTCTTGGGAAGGAGCCACCGCCTTGTATAGTCGCCCGATTGACCTTATTCGAGGGCGTGGCGGTAGGCGGTGAGGACGACACGCGGCACTCGGCGTTTGTCACCTTGGTTTGGTTGAGTCGGAGATCCCGCCCGCCAAGATGGGGCCTGAGCGCCGCAGTCGGATTCGCTTCCCCTGGCCGGTCGGGAGCGGATGCCTTGCGCGGTCTCGCAGGCGATTCGGTCGGCGGCGGGCCGGGCGCGGCCTGTTGGGGTATCCTTTTTATTAGTATTCGTCAGTAGCCCCCGAACTCCCAAGCGATTTCGGCAGATTCGGTTGGGGGTTGAACTTGGACGAAAGTGGTGGCCGGGCCTGGTAGGTCGGTCCACCGATCCGGTTAGCGATTCCGTCGGTGTGCTTCGTTGGATCCGGCGGCTGTCCCGAGTTTGGCCGGGCATTTGAACCGCCGGGGCTTTACTTGCCTCGCTGCGCATGTCGAGCATAGTTTACGCGCGCGCCGCCGCCTTCTTGATCGCCTCGGGTTTACGTGAAGGATGCTTCGCTTTTCGGCACCGCATTTACTCGAGACGCTTAGCCTCCCTTCGTCCGATATATATATATCGTGCGTGTAGCTTGCTTGAAGGGACAAGAGCTTTTCTTTTGTTCTTTCAAATGGCTTGAGACATCTTCTAGTCTTTAGCTTCGCGATGGCGTCACTGGTGGAAGAAGAAGATCCTCCGCCGAGCTTTGGTGAGTTCGACCAGCGATGGACGAGCTCGGGAGGAAGAAGCTGCGCAGCCAGCGACGCCGCTTACGTTGACGCTACGCCGAGGCCGCCCGAGGCTCGAGGTGGTAAGGGGCCCTTCGAGGCGATGGCGCAAGGGCGCCGATCGTGAGTTAGTGCGGCCGCGTTGATGTCGCCGAACGCAGCAGAGGCATCGGCGTGTTGCCGCGCGGCGTGGCGGCCGTCCGTCGACGAGCAAGGGCCTACCGAAGATGCCGCGTCGGTGCCACCGATGCCGCACGGATGTTTGATAGGTTCTAGGCGTGGGTAGAGTCCTGCTGTGGTGCGGCGTGGCCACTCTTGTATCCGCTTGCATGTGTGTAAAGTTGTGTAAAGTTTGAGCTGTTGGCCTATAATGAAATTTTCTTTTCTTTATGAAAATGTCTCGCGATGAGTTTGCTTTAATTTTAATCGTTGTGGATGGTGCCTTGGTCGGCAGGGCGACCGGATGCCTCTGTGAGGTTCGGTGTCCGAGTGCCTTGGTCGGCAGGACGACCGGATGCCTCTGTGAGGTTCGGGTGTCCGAGTGCCTTGGTCGGCAGGACGACCGGATGCCTCTGTGAGGTTCGGGTGTCCGAGTGCTCGTTTAACGTCGTAGCTAGACAGTGCCTTGGTCGGCAGGGACGACCGGATGCCTCTGTGAGGTTCTAGTGTCCGACTGCCTTGGTCGGCAGGACGACCGGATGCCTCTGTGAGGTTCTGGTGTCCGTGTGCCTTGGTCGGCAGGACGACCGGATGCCTCTGTGAGGTTCGGGTGTCCGAGTGCCTTGGTCGGCAGGACGACCGGATGCCTCTGTGAGGTTCTGGTGTCCGAGTGCCTTGGTCGGCAGGACGACCGGATGCCTCTGTGAGGTTCTGGTGTCCGAGTGCCTTGGTTGGCAGGACGACCGGATGCCTCTGTGAGGTTCGGGTGTCCGAGTGCCTTGGTCGGCAGGACGACCGGATGCCTCTGTGAGGTAGAGGTTCTAGTGTCCGACTGCCTTGGTCGGCAGGGCGACCGGATGCCTCTGTGAGGTTCGTGTCCGAGTGCCTTGGTCGCGGGACGACCGGATGCCTCTGTGAGGTTCGGGTGTCCGAGTGCTCGTTAACGTCGTAGCTAGACGGTGCTTTGGTCGGCAAGGACGGCCGGATGCCTCTGTGAGGTTCGGTGTCCGAGTGCCTTGGTGGCGGGGCGACCGGATGCCTCTGTGAGGTTCGGTGTCCGAGTGCCTTGGTCGGCAGGACGACCGGATGCCTCTGTGAGGTTCGGTGTCCGAGTGCCTTGGTCGGCAGGACGGCCGGATGCCTCTGTGAGGTTCGGTGTCCGAGTGCCTTGGTCGGCGGGGCGACCGGATGCCTCTGTGAGGTTCTAGTGTCCGATCGCTTTGGTCGGCAGGGCGACCGGATGCCTCTGTGAGGTTACGGTGTCCGAAAGTGCCTTGGTCGGCGGGACGACCGGATGCCTCTGTGAGGTTCGGTGTCCGAGTGCTCGTTTAACGTCGTAGCTAGACGGTGCCTTGGTCGGCAAGGGCGACCGGATGCCTCTGTGAGGTTCGGTGTCCGAGTGCTCGCTTAACGTCGTAGCTAGACGGTGCCTTGGTCGGCAGGGCGACCGGATGCCTCTGTGAGGTTCGGTGTCCGAGTGCCTTGGTCGGCAGGACGACCGGATGCCTCTGTGAGGTTCGGTGTCCGAGTGCTCGCTTAACGTCGTAGCTAGACGTGAGTGCTCGTTCACCGCCATAGCCGGACGTGAGTGCTCGCTACCGTCGTGGCCGGACGTGAGTGCTCGCTTTACCGTCGTAGCCGGGCGTGAGTGCTCGTTACCGTCGTAGCCGGACGTGGGGCATCCTTCTCGAGTCCTCGTCGGGCGAGGGTAGGCTGCGAGAGGAATGGCCGCCGCCTATCCCACATGTATACCCCATCCGCAGTGTGGGACCCGGAGGATGAGCGGCGCGTTTACTGCGTTGGTTTGAGCGCCGTGCTCGTGGAGCTAATAGCGGGTAGTCCGAGTGACTCTGGAGGTCCGTCCCAAGGGGACCCTTCCGAGCGGACGGTCCCAGTAGTAGGTGTCCTCGCCTGGCGTGGGGCGACCCATAAAAACCTTTCTCTACTCAATCCCAGTATGGACTCTAGGTCGTCCACCGACCCGAGCACACCGGTGGTGTCGCTCATTGATGAGCTCCGGGAGAGTGTGAAGTATGGTCTCGACGCGAGTAGAGGTGATTAGGCCGTCACCGACCTAGCCGAGGGCCCAGTGGGGCTCACCTCATACCTGCCCCTTGCTCAAGTTTTGCTGGGGCGGCTTTATACCCATCTGGTGGGGTAGGCCTTTTTGAACCCACAGCTCCTCGCTGGGCCCCTGGCGCGAGCCACAAAGCTTTTGCCGTCTTGGGGCCGCAGCGGCCCAGTGGGCTTCTCGCGCGCGCCCCGGAGCAACCGTTCCGGCCTAAAGGCGGAGACCGAGAGGTTACGGGACACGTTGTTCGGGGGCGGCGTCTTTATGGCCCTTGACGCCTGACAAGACAGGGATTAAAAGCGGAGTGGTATTGGAAACTGGGAGTTACCAGGCTGGCGCGACAGACGAGGGTGGTCGCGATGCTTCGCTTGACGGGGCGCCTGCTTGGCCGGCGTTCGTTCGTCCTCTATAAATACGCCCGTTGGGTGCTTTCGAGTGGTCACGCTTTCTTGCACTCTCTCTCGCCTGCAAATAAGAAGAGCACCAGAGAGCTAAGGAAAGAAAACCCGACCTTTCTTTCTCACCTTCCGTCGTCTCCTCTGTGAAGATGTCGTGGCGGAGTGCTCCAAGCCAAGACAACCGTCGCGCCGGCTTGGTGAAGAAGGGCTTCCTCATGCCGCAGGACCTTTCCGGCTGGAGGGTGCCGACCGGGGCCACCACCCCCGCGCCGCGAGGCGACGAGATCGTGGTGCCCGCCTCGTTCTTCGAGCGCGGCTTTGGCCTGCCGCTGCACCCGTTCGTCCGGGGGCTGTTGCTTCATTACAAGGTGGAGGTGCACCATCTCAACCCTAATGGGGTCCTCCACATCGCCATCTTCATCACGCTGTCGCGGCCTTCTTGGGGATCGAGCCGCATCTGGGCGTTGTGGAGGCACTTCTTCCGAGCAAGGCTCGGAAGGACGGCCGTCGGGCCGCGGCGCCTGGGTGGCTCGCCCTCCAGCCGCCCGGTCGAAGCACGGAGTACACGAGGTAAAGCGCCTCGTCTAACAAGGGTGGCGTTCGAATGGCTCTACGTTCAAACGTCGGCGGCATACCCCTCGTTTCACCGGAGAGCTTCCCATGGCGGAGGAGCGGTGGGCTGGGCGCCAAAAGAGGGAGAAGAACAAAGTGCCCCGATCGTGGAGCGATCGGGGCTCAAAGGAGGCGGGCTCACCGGGACGTGGTTGTGCTCGCCTTCATGGGGATGCGTGCAACCACTTGTGCACAGCCGCACTTCGCTCCGGTATCTTGGGGCCGTCCGACCGGGCGAGGATGGCGAACCCGAGCTGGCAGCGTCGAGGTGGAGGCTCGGGTGGCGGCCGTCTGGGCGAGCGCCACCGTGGCGCGGATGGCCACCCGAGCCATTCTCGCGCTTTTTCGCGAATCTGTAAGCCGGTGAAATTCCTTTACGCTTCTCTTTTCTTTGTCCTTCGCACTTGACCGACATTCCTGCATCCTCTCAGGGGCTCATGGGGATGTCTTCCTAGGCGCCGCTCCCGGGGGATAAGGAAGCGCGGGCGGCCGCCCGGCGAGGACTAGAGGTCGACTCCTCCGCAAGAAGCGGAAGGAGGAAAGGAGGAGGAAGAAAGTAAGGAACGCAGCGCGGCAAGCCTTGCGCGCGAGGATGTGTCGAGACCACCGCCGTGGGGCGACCTCCAGCGACACGCGGGAGTGCCTCCGGCCACCCCTATGGTGGGTTTTTCGACCGCCGATCGGCGGCGCCGGCGTGGACTCGCCGAGGCGGCATCACGGGCCCGTGGCCACGGATCCCGGTGGGGGTGATCTTGCGCTTGCGGTCGTCGCAGCGTCTCGGAGGTGGTGGCCGAAGCGGCCGTGAGCTGCCCTTATGGGGGCGGCAAGAGGCGCGCGTGCCGCGCGCCCGCCGGCCTTGTAAGTGTATTATTATTTTATTTTTGGAGCATTTTCTTTTGGCAAAGCCGCCCGAGTGACTCTTGAATCTTTGCAGCGTCAGCGCCTATCTTGGGGTGATCGTGGGCGTGCCACATCGGCCCCGCAAAACGGCGCCGGTGATTTGGTGACCCGGTTGGGTCGGCGAAGGTCGCGGCGTCGGCGTCGGCCCGATGGCGCCGCCGCCGAGGGGACAGAGCCCACCCGAGATCGTGCGAAGAAGAACTTCCGCGCCTCGGCGGGGACCCTCGGACGACGTGATCGTCGTTTCGAGGATGAGACAATGGCGTTGCCGGTGATCGCGCCCGATCGTGGCGGGCCGGCGACGGAGGTGCCCGACCCCGTCGTGGGGAGGTGCCGACCGATGCCCTCGGTAGCGCAGTCGCCGAGGGGATTTCTGAAGGGTTGACCTCGTCACCCTTGCCCATGGTGCTTTGGACGGGTGGCGTCCCGCCCGAACAGGCGAGCGGAGGCGCGCGGCCGGGTGTAATTCCCGGGTCGGGCATCATGGGTGAGGCGGAGGAGAGCGAGTGGGCCACCCTTCGGCAAGGCGCGCTGGACGCTGAAGCCGAGATAGGGCAGATCCGTGAAGGTCTGGCCCTTGCTCTGAAGTCTTCCACCGTATACCGGATATGATGGTCGAGTCCACCACGCCTGTAGGTCGGTAGAAAAAGTTCGATTCGTTGCACATTTTGATAGTTCATCCGTGCGACTAACGGAGTGTCCACATTTTTGCAAAGACTTGCGGGCTTGCTTCGTCGTCGGTCGAGCTCTGCAGCGCTCAACAATCGTGGCGCAGTGCGGCGGAGAATCTGATCAGCGCTTGAGTGCGCGCCTAGCCCAGAGGCCACGGGCATTAGGCGGTCGGAGGCGGTGGTGATCCGCCAAGGATTTGAAGAGGCCACAAAGGCCCTTCATGATGGCGCCTAGGAGCCAAGGCTTTGAGGCGAAAGTGGCGAACCAGAGTCCTCCCGATGGAGGTCATCGAGGCCAAGGATGCCGCTGCCGCCGCGAGGGGATCGCGTGACGCAGTAACACGTCTGCGACCGAGCGGAACAAGGCTCGGGGGCCGCCCGAGTTCGCTCCGAAAGCGGCGATCGCCGTAAGGAGCCGCCGAGTGAAGACTTCATCTGAGGCGCCAAGTCGGAAGCCGCAATCGACCAACTCGCGGCGGTAAGTGTCTCAATTCTTCAATTAAGTTTGGGAGTGCGACCGCAGGCGAACTTATCCAAAATCTCCGCATAATCTGCAGAGGCGCAGAAGAATCTGGCGTCGCCGTGGAGGCGCAGAGAACGGCCGGCCGCCCGCGACGTGGCGATCGTGGCGGGGCGAGGCCCGGCGGCGTTGAAGGTTCTTGAGGCGGTCGGGCCGAGATGAGCGCCGAGCCGGAGGCCCTCGCAAGGCGGTCGGAGGTCTGCGATCGCATCCTTGGGCCGGCAGGCCGAGTGCCCTTGCCCCGCTGGCCCGTGCGGACCGTAGAAGAGGCGGTGGTCACCGGCGCTGCGCTTGGAGCTTCATCGGCGCTGGTCAACACCATCTCGTACTACGACGGCATCGACCTCGCGGTGGTGGGGAGCGGCGTAGCTGGGAACCGGATCGACGAGGAGATCGATCGGTTCGAGCTCTTGGTTGAGCCGCACGCCCGGGAGATCGCCAGCCGCATCCGCCCGCAGCCGCCTCCGTAGAAGCGAGGCGACCAACTCTCCGCCTCGCCACCGGTCGCCCGCCAAGAAGAATAGAAAAAGTTAGCTTTATCCTTCTTAGATTGTAAAGACCGTTATTTAAACAATCTTGAAATTATCAAGTCCCAGAATCGTCCCTCGTCCTTTTTCGTATTTAGGATGAGCGTTTGGCCGACCATAGCCCTAAGGACCGCAGGGCCACTTATGCGTAGGTCGGGTTGTTTTGGGAGGAGCGAGGTGGATTGGAGACTTGGCTATGCAAATGTTAGGCGCACTTGTGAGGATAGGAGTGTTCTAGACCGGCCAGGATCTTTCCACTCGGGCACTTCCTTCTTCCGCAAAGTGCTACTTAGCAACCATAGCCGGGGCGAGGTCAGTAACACTTGGGTTGAGAGGGTCACCGCTCGGGATGGACCTCATGACCAGTCGGGTCACGTACCCTCATAAGCGCGTGGGATAGCTGAGTTCGTGCGGGGGAGGAGTGTTCCCTGCCGACCCAAAGGTCACTCCACTCGGGTACTTCCTTCTTCCGCGAAGTGTTAGCAACCATAGCCGGGCGAGGTCAGAGCACTTGGGTCAAAGGAGTTACTGCTCGGGAAGGACCTTGTGGTCGGTTGGGTCATCAATCCGCGCAAGTGCAGGCGACCGAGCGGCTGAGCGGGCGCCGAAGGCAGCCCAGTCGTCGCCGCAGCGACTGTGTGCTCGGAAGGAAGAAGGTAAAGAGCATGCTAGGAAGAGGAAAAAGAGTTTAGGATAGAATCGCCTTAACTTTTCAATGTTCCGCATTAGGGAGGATCGACCATCGGCGTCCTTGAGTCGGAAGGTGCGGTCGGAGAACTTCCACGACGGTGAAAGGACCCTCCTCGGGGTCGCCACTTGTGCTTATCTTTGGTTGTCCGGACCCGACGCAGAACCAAGTCGCCCGCTACCAAGGATCGCCCTCGAACTTGGCGGCCGTGGTAGCGCGCAGGCTTGTTGATATCCGCCGACGCGGGGCGGCGCCACGCCGCGCTCGTCGAGCCGGTCGATGGCGTCTTGTTGCGGCGAGCCCCGAGCCTCATCGAAGGCTTGCAATCTCGGGAGCCGTATTCGGTCGTCACGGCAAAACGGCTTCGGCGCGAACACCATAAAGAAGGGTGTGAACCCGGCCGCCGGTCGGCGTGGTCCGCAGACTCGGAGAGGATCGGAGGCGCTCGGCTACCAGCGCCTGCGAAATGCTTGAGCCGATCAAGATCCGCGGCAGAGTCCTTGAAGGATCATGCCGTTAGTGCGCTCGACCGGCCGTTAGTCCGCGGATGGGCTCTGCTGCCCAATCGACACGGATGTTGAAGTCGCCACGAACTCGAGAAATTCCTTCCCGTGAGCGTGTTCCGTTGCCGGTGATGATGGAGTTTGGGACTCCAAACCTAAAAGCGATGTCGCGGAAGAAGATGGCGCTTGTACCGACGTGGCGTTCACGACCGGCTTGGCCTCTATCCACTTGGTGAACTTATCTACCGCGACGGCGGTGGGTGAAGCCCCGGCGCTTCTGAAAGGCAGACCAAATCGAGTCCCAGACGGCAAAAGGCCACGTGATGGGGATCGTCTGTAGAAGCTTGGGCGGCGATCGTCTGTAGAGCAAAGAATCGCATCCTTCGCAGTCGCACGATATGCTCGGCGTCGACACACGGTTGGCGATGAGAAACCTTGTCGAAAGGCCTTTCCCACAAGAGATCGGGTGCTGCGTGGTGACCGCAGACTCCGTTATGTATGTCGTCCAATTTGCTTTCCTTGGTCGGTCAAGATACATTTTGGAGGACCCCGGAGGACTCCTTTGTAGAGGTCCGCCGGGGCGAAGAAGATTTGCCGCCGGGCGCGGGCGCCGGCCTCGGTCGGTCGGGAAGTGATCCGTCCACAAGCGGTCGATGTAGGGCCTCCTCGATCGGACTCAAGTGCTAGCACACCGCGGGCGATCCGCCAAGTCTACGCCCGATCGCGGCGTCGGTCGAGGGCGACCGTCTTTGGATTGGTCGGGTGGCCGCCACCGCCGAGTCCACCGACAAGATGGCAGGAGAGTCGAGACGAAGATCCCGGCGGGACGGGCTCTCACGGAGGCAAGATTGGCGGTGATCGGCCTCGCCATTGTAGCGTCGGTAGCTATGGTGAAGCTCGAAACCCTTGAACCGCTCCTCGAGCCGGCGTGCTTCTCGACAAGATCGCGGCCATGCGGGCGTCTCGGGCCCGCAGCCTTCATGACTTGGTCGACGACAAGCTTGGAGTCCCCGTGGGCGAGCCGGCGAGCACCGAGGTCGGCAGCGATCCGGAGACCGTTGACGAGCCTCGTGCTCGGCAATGTTGTTGGTCGCGTCGAAGAGCAACCTAATGGCGTATTGCTCGCTTTGTTCGAGTGGGAGATGATGATTTACTCCGCGCTACGCGCCATTCTTGGTGTAAGACCCGTCGAAGTACATTGTCGATGACTGGTCTTCGACCACCGGTGGTGCACAGGCTTGTCCACTCGGCGACGGTCGGCGAGCTGCGACTTGATCGCCGCCCGAGGACGTATATTATGCCATGGCCGCTAAGCTCGGCGCCCATTTGGCTATCCTTCACGAGGCATCGCGATTGTGGATGATCTCGCCTAGTGGGGCGTGGTCACCACGGTGATGGCGTCTTGATCGAAGTAGTGAGCGAGTTTCCTCTTTGCGATGAGCACCGCGTAGAGTAGCTTCTGACTGTGGTACCGAGTCTTGGACTCGGAAAGTACCTCATCGATGAAGTAGACCGGCCGTTGTACCTTGAGCTTACGGCCTTCTTCCGCTCGCTCCACCACGAGGGCCGCGCTGACGACTTGAGTAGTGGCGTGATGTAGAGGAGCAATGTTCACTGGTGCCGGGCGACCAGGGTCGAGGCGAGGAAAGGAAGGCCTTCAAGCGGGTGAGGGCCTCCCGAGCCTCGGTGTCCAAGCGAAGCGGTCGGATTTCTTGAGCGGCACCAGAGCGGCATTCGCGTTCGCGAGGCGAGACACGAAACGGCTCAAAGCCGCCAGGCATCCGGTCAGCCTCTGGACCCCTTTGAGGTTGCTGACCGGGCCCATCCTTGCGATCGCCGAGATCTTCTCCTGATTGGCCTCGATGCCTCGCTCAGAGACGATGAAGCCTAAGAGCTTTCCTTTGGGGACCCCGAAGACGCACTTCTCTGGGTTGAGCTTTATGCGAAACCGTCGAAGGTTCGCGAAAGTCTCTTCTAGGTCGGCGATAAGGTCGTCAGCCTTCCTGGTCTTTACGACAATATCGTCGACATACGCCTCAACATTGCGGCCGATCGGTCATTGAAGCACGTTTGCATACATCGCTGGTATGTAGCGCCCGTTCTTCAGCCGAAGGGCATTGTGACATAGCGAGCAGCCGAGCGGAGTGATGAAGGAAGTCGCGAGCTGGTCGGACTCCTTTAGCGCAATCTGGTGGTAGCCCGAGTAGGCATCCAGAAAGGAAAGAGACTCGCACCCAGCGGTGGAGTCGATGACTTGGTCGATGCGAGGTAAGGGGAATGGGTCCTTGGGGCATGCTTTGTTGAGACTCGTATAGTCAACACACATTCTCCATTGCCCGTTCTTCTTTTTACAAGTCTGAGGTTGGCTAGCCACTCGGGTGGCGCACCTCTTTCTGAACCACGCGCCAAGAGTTTGGCGATCTCCTCCCCTATAACCCTGCGCCTTTCCTCGTCGAAGCGGCGCAGGCGTTGGGCGACCGGCTTTGAGCCTGGTCGGACGCTCAAGGAGTGCTCGGCGACCTCCTTTGGAATGCCCGGCATGTCGGAGGACCTCCATGCGAAGACATCTTTGTTAGTCGCGAGGAAGTCGACGAGCCGCTTTCCTATTTGGCGGGGCGTGGCTCCGACCAAGACGGTCTTGGTCGGATCACGAGGATCGACCGTGACCTCCTTCGTGTCCTCGGCGGATTTGAAGGATCCCGCCGATTTCTTCGGATTCGTGGACGGACTCGGCGGCTTCCTTCCTGAGCTTGTTGAGTTCCGCAGAGGCAACGACCGCCGAGGCGAGCTCGCAGCTGCCGCGCTCGCAGTTGAAGGCAAGCTGGAAAGACGATGCCGCGTAATGACTCCATGCGGTCCGCATCTTCACTTGAGGTAGGCGTGGCGGGGATCGCCATGAACTTGGCGTAGCATGGCCTCCCAGATGGCGTGGTAGGCGCCGGAAATCCACGACCTCGAAGGTGAGGGTCTCGGTGCGGAAGTTTCCGGCTCCCGAAGGTGACGGCGGTCGACCGCCGAGCGGATGGTCTTGTCGGCGGGATGACGCCATGGAAAGGTGCCTTGCTTGGCCGGAGGCTTGAGCGCGGACCCCATAGCGTCGAACGCCTCAACGTAGAGGATGTTAAGGCCGCTACCCGCCCATCGGCACCTTCGTGAGGCGCTGTTCGACGACGGGTGACCACTAGCGGTACCTCCGGTGTGGGGCGCGATCGGGTGATCGGTCCGATCAAAGGTGATCGGGAACTCCGACCACCGAAGATATTGGGGGACGCCCGGCGCGACGGTGTGGACCTCGCGGTGAGCGAGCTTGAGTCGACGCTTGTCGGCGTAGCAAGCCGGTCCTCCGAAGATCATGAGGCGCCCGTCGGGCTCGGGAACTCGTCGTCGCCTTCTTCTCCGCTGTTCGCGGGCCGCGGCGAGCTTCTTTCCTTTGCTTCGCGGCGTGGTGGGGACGCTAGAGAGATAGCGCCTCAGGACTTCGCAGTCCCGGTACTTGTGCTTGACGGAGAACCCATGGTTCGGGCATGGGCCGTCCATCAATTTCTCGGTGGTCGGGGCGGCGGCCGGCCGCGCCGCTTTGCTGGCGGCGGTCGGCCGTGGCGACCACTTGGGTCTCACGGATCCGCTTCCGTGTCGCCTCGCTTGTCGAAGCGGTCGGGAGGAGACCGGTTTGGGCGCTGGCTCTCGCTGGGCCTTTCCTCCTTCGAAAATAGCCCTACGGCCTCCTCGCGGAGGCGTGGTTGGTGGCGATGTCGAGGAGTTCCTTGGTGGTCTGGGCTTGAGGCGGCCCGGCTTGTGCACCAAGGCCTTGCGGAGGTGTAGATGAAGGCTCCCACGACATCGGCGTCGGAGATGTCGGGAGCTCGTTACCAAGGGGAAAACCGCGGATGTAGTCCCGGAGGGTTTCCGGCAGGCTGCTTTTGCAGCCCTTCAGTCCCAGGAGTTTCGAGGCGCTTGTAAGTGCCACGAAGTTACCGACGAAGAGATTCTTCAAGTCAGCCCGCCTCGACAGCTTTTGGCGGCGGTACTCGAGCCGAGCTCGAGCCGAGTCCGCGAGGTAGATGGGGAGGTACTTGGATGATGAAGAGATCATCCGTCGCTCCCGGCCCGACATGCGGCCGGTAATCTTGAGCCGACACTGGGTTGGTGGCCCGTGTACTTGGCAATGTTGGTAGGCGCCGGAATCGGGCGGAAATCCGCTGGCGGATCCTTGGCAAAAGCCCGTGGTCCGGGACCATCGTGGCTCGGGCCGCGAGAGTGGCGCCACCATCCGCAACACGTGAGTGGCGGCGTCCTCCGCCATCTTTCTTCGCGCCTCGAGGGTGGCGCGGATGTCGAGGCATTACCGAGGCGGCCGCGCACCGGGTGCGTGAGGCTGGGGTGGTTCATGGTGGGTGCGGTCTTGCCGCACCAGTACGCTCCATGGCATGACGGGCCCGGTGGCGGAAGTAGCGCCGGTGTGGTAGGAGCCGAGGCTGCATGATTTGCCCTCGCTACAAGCGCTCCACCAGCCCCCGAAGGTTCTGGTAGGTAGCTCTGGCCTCCGGGTTTGCGGGCTCCGGAAGGCCTCGGAGCAGCATTGCGGCCGCAGCCACGTTTTGGCTTGCGTGAGGGAAAAACTGGGGGGCGCCGGATTCTGCCCCCAACTTGTGGTGTTCTTGGCGCGCGCGCCCGTGCGCGTCGCCCAGCACTTGCGCGGGCTCGGGCTCGTCCTGCTCCAGGTCGGCCTGGAGCCGGTCGAGCTCAGCCCTTCGCTCCTCCAGCTCTCCGCGTTGCCGTTGGGCTCGGCCGGCGAGCTGAAGCGCGTTCGTTCAGGCTCAGCTGCTGGTATTCCCCTCCGTGCCTCGGTCGCGGACGGGACCGTCGAGCCGCGGTGGCTACGACCAAATCGGCCGTGCCCGCCACGCTGCACTCCCGAGAGTGCCGCTGCGGCGGGATACTCCGCGTCGGGCTGGGCCGTGGTCGAAGAGTCCTCCAAAGAACTCGTGGGCGGAGGTTGGCATGTAGCCGACCATCGCCACCGATCGCGAGCCTACGGGGTGACATGGTCACCCGCCCGCCTACGGAGTTTCGCCGACGCGCGCGAGCACTCCTCGGGTTCCGGCCGGGGCTGCAGGCGCCTAAGCCGGAGCTTAGCGGTCGCCGGAGAGGACGCCCAAGCTCGGCGCGCTGTCTTCCGAGACGGCGGACGAAGCGTGAGCCCTCCCGTCGGGTGACGGGCGGTCGAGGAGCCGGCGATCCGGTTCCCGCGCGATCATGCCGTCGCAGCGGGTGGATGCCATCAGGGAGATAAACGGAATCCGGAGATGGTGATGAAGACGCACGAAGCCCCCTACCTGGCGCGCCAACTGTCGGCGTTTTCGGGAGCGCCGGCAAGTAAATTTGTAAGTCTAGGGGGTCGCGCGTTCCACTCCCTGAATGGTTAGACTCGGAGTCCAAGATGTATCTTGGTTCGGCCAAGGTCCCTACTCCAGTTCGTGTGTGGTGGTATGGTATTACTCTTGGTACAGATGACTGCACAAAGTTTTACAAGCGAGAATGCCAATGGCTTAGCGAGATGGGTTTGATAGCGCTCTCTCCTTTCTTGTTCTTGCTCGTTGCCCTCTCGATCGTTTAGCCCCGCCTCCTTTTATCTGAAGGAAGGCGCGGTTACATCGAGAGTTAGGAGGAAGCGAGGCGACCTCGCTAGGAGCTCCGGTCCTTCGCCCGTGGATGTCGCCACCCGCCTTGCCCATGCCGGGTTGGTAGCCTTGGTGGTCGTGGAGGTTAGGTATTTCCGGAAGTAGCGTGCTTGCCCTCTGTGATCCTTGCGAATCTTGCCGACGCCGAGGTGCGTGGCGTTGGTGCTTTGCCTCGGAAGGAGCGTGCGCTCGTCTTCAGACGTGGTCGGTTGATGGGCCGAAGCTTTGTCTTCTCGATCACCGATCTTCTTGGGAAGGAGCCACCGCCTTGTATAGTCGCCTGATTGACCTTATTCGAGGGTACGTGGCGGTAGGCGGTGAGGACGACACGCGGCACTCGGCGTTTGTCACCTTGGTTTGGTTGAGTCGGAGATTCCGCCCGCCAAGATGGGGCCGGGCGCTGTCTGCAGTCGGATTCGCTTCCCCGGCGGTCGGGAGCGGATGCCTTGCGCGGTCTCGCAGGCGATTCGGTCGGCGGCGGGCCGGGCGCGGCCTGTTGGGGTATCCTTTTTATTAGTATTCGTCACATTGCCTCATGAACTGGAAGAAAGTTTGCAAGCCCAGGTCTTTGGGAGGATTGAGGGTAAAGGATCTTCATAGGTTCAGACGGGTGCTTCGCATCCGTTGGCTTTGGTACGGTTGGAAGGAGCAGCAATGACCATGGGCAGGAACACCGGTGCTATGTGACCGCATTGATCTTACTTTATTCAACATGAGTACAAAGCTATCACTTGGAGATGGCAAAAGAGCAAAGTTCTAGGAATCCAACTGGTTCCATGGGGTCTCCCCAAAAAATTTGGCACCAGCCTGTTTTTAGCTTTCCAGGAGGAGAGGACGTACAGTCCATGAGGAGCTATCAAATGGGAATTAGCTAAGGCCGCTACGAAGAATTACATCAGAGGTGTAGCTAGATGAATTTGTTCGTTTATGGAGAGCCATCCAACAGATACATTTGCAAACAGATGTGCAGGATGACATCGTTTGGAAATGGACGCAGAATGGGGACTACTCGGCCAAAACGGCCTATAGGATTCAATTCTACAGGTCCATCCCGGACCACAACTACAATATCATCTGGAAGGCGAGTGTGGAAGGAAAATGTAAGTTTTTCACATGGTTGTTTATACAAGACAAGATACTTACAGCGAACAAACTTGCAGCTAGGGGCTGGCCGCACAGTGTGTTTTGCACTCTATATGGAACGGAACCTGAATTGGCATGCCATTTTCTCCTTCTTTGTCCCTTTGCCCAGCAGGTTTGGAGGGAGGTTTTCCGTTTCATGTAAATTAATCATCCGGCTTCTCAGCCCACCACAGTTCTTCTCATCATTGAGGGATGGTGGCAGACAATCCGCACTTCTACTAACAGGCATCGACGGAAGGAAGTGAATGGAATTGTAATGTATGCCTTCTGGAACCTTTGGAAAGAAAGAAATAACTGGATCTTCAGCAGCACTTTCTGTTCATCGATGCAGCTATCCAACAGTGTCACTCAGGACGTGCGCAATCGTAGAAGTGCTTTTGTCGGTGCTACATGTGGTGTGGATGTGGTTACTGGTTATGCTGTCATGGAGACGTAGTGCTGCGTAGCATTGACGTAGAGAATGGAGATGAAATGCCGAGAGTTGAGCAGCGGCTGCTACACGTATGCCCCATGCACGCCTCGCCTACGCCTTCTGTCCAGATGTGGCCTCGCTTTGGGGAGTACTACGCCTTCTTTGGGCTTCGGTTCTTGGTTGCTAGCTTTGCCGAAGCCACCACCGTATGTTCCCAATTTTCTCGCGGATGTGCAGGCTGTCGCATTGTCTGCACGGACACTAGTATACCAGAGTTGCAAAGTCAACCGTCTGCATCCACAGCCATAGTTAGAGTGAAAGTGCATATAGGCCCCTTAAGAGGTTTTGGTGATAGATGGCAACACAATTGAACAACTAATGTCTAAATGAGAATTTGTGCAGAGGTTGAAACAATATCATCCTAGAAAAGGCAAATTAAAGATCACAGAAGAGTCTAAAATTTGTGAAGACGGCATCAAGACTCGTTGTAAAGTTTTCTATTTTAATTGAGTCTAAGGATAGCCGTACTATTAAGAGGGATACAACGAGAAATCACTTTTAGGATATACGTGTGCTCAAGGATAAAAATTGCACTGCATAAATACTCTAAAAACACTTCTTTTGGTCAAAATGCACATCTGGCCGAATGGGCCAACCCGGAGTATAGTCCGGACTCTCCGGGTTGGAACTCTCGGTTGCAGCTCTGGATAGTCCGGAGTATCCGGACATTTGGTCCGGACACTCCGGGTTAATTAGTCCGGAGTCTCCGGGTTTTTATCTGGAGTCTCCGGGTTAGCCGTCTCGGTTTGTTCTAAATTACTCCCAATCAGGAGTCTCCGGGTTGTAAGTCCGGAGTCTCCGGGTTGAGCGCAGCTCACCCCCAACGGCTGGATTTTGGAGCACCTATATAAGCCATCACTCTCTACCTAACTTGGAAGCTCCATTATTTTTCACTTGCTCATTCAAAATCACTCATTCTCTCTCTTGAGCAAAAATCCCCTTTCTCCACTTGAAGCTTTTGATAGATTTGATTCTTTTGGGAGAAAGGAGTGGATTTGAGTAATTAGTTCTTGCATCTTTCTTTCTTGAGCACAAGTTTTATCCTCCAAGTTGATTTCGTGAAGTATTTGTTACTCTTGGAGTTTGAAGGGCTCCTAGACGGCAAGGAGTCACCGGGAGCTTCCAAATCTTGGTGTGGTAAGCCCCGGAAGTTTGTGAAGGCAAGTCTCGCCTCCGAAAGGAAAGAGGCAAGAAGTGAAGACCGGCGAGTGCTTTGTGCAACACCAGGAGGATAGTGGTCAAGAGGGACCCGGGCTTTGTGCCTCCTCAACGGAGACGTAGGATTCCCTTCAAGAATCCGAACTTCGGGTAAAAATCTTTGTCTTTGTCTTCTTGGTTAAGTTCTTGCTTGAGTTTATTGTGGTAGACCTTTGGAAGACCCGATCTACTCTCTTGTTACTTGTGACTCCAGATCTACTATATCCTCAGGTACCTGACATCATTAAGATCTTTTGTATTCAAGTAGATTGTTGAAATTTTACAGGGATTTAAAATCTCTCTTCGAGATCCTCAATCCGGATATTCCGAACCCCTGAACCCGGACAGTTCGGATAATCCGGAGTATCCGGGTTATATAGCCCGGACATTCCGGGTTGAGGCCCTCGGGAGTTTTTATTTAACTGCAAATTTTTATCCGCCTATTCACCCCCCTCTAGGCTACATCTCAGGTCCTTTCATAGAGTCCTAGAGAGGGCCGGTTGGCAACATATGGGTGGGCTCACTTTGCAAAGCCGAATCTAAGTAAACGATATGGTCTTGATCCAAGCCATACCTACAGGCCTAGTCTAGGGCACGCATGTTTCTAATTATAGAGAGGAGTAATATGGGTCTTATTCTAAGACTACGCACTGATCATTTCTAACTATCAAATGTTAGGAACCACTAATCAAAGGTGGAGCCAGACCTTAGACCACCCGGACCATGGCCCGAGGCCTAGGATCAAAAGGCCAGCTTAAATGGGTCGAGAACAGTTGGTCCGACCCGAGGCTTGGGCCATGGTTTGGCCCCGCCCCTGTCATTAACAACATGTTATTCTCTCTATTTCGCTATATTTGTCTACAACCCACCGTGTGTACAGATCAAGGAAATACTAAAATTTTGAACCCATGTAGTACCCATTCTCCTTCCAATTTATCTTCTTCCATTAATACCCATCCCCTTGCAAGTTCTGAAATGCAGCTTGTTACAATACATTATAATAATTCATATTCCAATTAATTGAGTAAATATGGATTGAATGACATAACTTGTTGATAATCTCTCATCTCTTCTCTTCTCCCAAGCAAACAAAATGAATAAATGACTTACAGAGAGAGGGGCATGCCGCATGGCAAGAGTGGAGCAGAGAGATGGGCATGATCACACAGGAGAACAAGAGCAGAGCATGGTAGAGGAAGGCAAGGCCGAGAGAAGAAGAGAGGGAGAGGCCATGGGAAGACAGGGGGAGAAGAGGAGAGGGAGATTAGAGAGGCGTAGAGGACCAGAGAGGGCGACCGACGACACTGTGCCTAAGCAGAGGAGACGGCACGATGGCTCCCACACCAAAGCAGATGGAGACGGGTGGCAGAGCTAGGTTTCCTAAGTCAACCAACCCATCTCTCTCTCTCTCTCTTCAACTATCTCTCTCTTCAATTATTTGGTATCCCCACTCTCTATTACCCCAAGTCCCCCGCTCAGCTCCTACCTATGGCGTCCGCCTCAGCTTTCCCTAACGACATACGGCACCTAAGCGACGCCATGACGATGGCTTGCCCATAAGACGGATACCATACACATCTTCGACAAGACGAGGCCATGGTGCAACCCTCCTGACCACCTTACCACTTAAGCGACGATTGAGCAACACTTCAAGAATGTTTTAATAACCATGCTCGAGAGACCATGGACAAATATAACTAGACAGAGGAAGTATCCAATAGATACACTTTATAAGATGTGATACGGATATTAATTATTCTATATATCAAATCTCATGTTAATAACGAGCTAGCTATCCAAAAGATACACTTTGAGATGATACCTGTCTTATTTAAGAATACTAATGTACGTATAAATTGGGAAGAAAACATTAATGCACGATCTGATTTACTCATGCCTTTATATATATAAACACGAACAAAATAAACATAGCTATAGTGACACATAGACGAGAAAAACAACAATACAAGAAGAAAATAGCCAACTTTAATCTCCTTGTGGCGCTTATGAAAAGCAACACAGGGTTCTTCTATAGTTCTGTGCTTTGTAGCTCTTATGGTTATGTCTACCGCTTTCTTGCACTGTCATACAGCCGGGAGGAACATATGTACATTCCTTTCTTTCTGTATATATCGTACACACTTTTGTATGTTCAAATAAACCCAAGTGATCTATGTGTCAGGGATAGCAACACGGTCAAATAATTGGAGACAACGATTTAACGTGAAAAAACCCTTGCGGGAAAAAAACATGAAAAATAATCTACTAGAATGTTCCAATGATTACAAGAACAGTGGGTTGGCTTATATAGCCAAAAGAGTTCTAGTTGTAGAAATTTAGACTAACAATCTATTTGGATAAAACCAAAAGATATAGTAAGTTGAGATATTTAAGTTATCTTCAACAAACCTCCCCTTAACTCAAAATCTATAACGAAATTGTTTCCAGAAAACCCTGAAGGGTAATTAAGCACTATGAATACAAGTGCGTTAAAAGTCCAAAAGACTACTGAACAAGGAAGACTAGAACAATTAATCCAAACAATTTTAGTGCAAAAAACCACAAAGGGTATAAAAGATTGAAACAGTCTTATATAAATGCTTCTCATGAAGCAAGATTGAGCAAATCACCAGTAAGTTGAGAGAAAGATTGGAACAGTCAATCCAAACACACAGCTATAACAAAGCAGATGAAGAATCTGAGTCTTCAACAATTCATAACCCTAGTAAAGTCTGAGTCTGTGCAACTGACCTCCTAAAATAAACGCTCAATCATCAAATGGCATAAGCCACGACATCACCTGAGGTGCTGGGTAGATAGCGAAGAACACATAACATGGATTTTTGATATGCTCCACTTGGAACATAAAATTCGGCAAACTGCCTACTGAAAATTCATAACATGGTTGAAACTGCTCAAAAATGTTAGTATGGAGAAAAACATCTTGTGCCATCAATGGAGTATAAATTGCAGTAGAACCCTCATATCGAGTAAAGACAACAAAACAATATTGTAGTATCCACACAGAAACAAACTCCTTCTTGCACTTTAAACCTTCATCTCAAACAGACATTGGAGCAAAATCTTCACTAGAAAAACTCCGAAGAGTATAATGCTACCAGCAGAGCGTCATCAAATTCCAAATGAACATTGCCAAAACCTCCATAATGGTCAATGTATCCAAACGGTGAATAAAACACCAAATTCCAATTAACGGTTATTAAACACTAAATTCAGTTGTCTCCTCAACTGACATTATTTTTTTCTCCAAATAGACGATGAAACATCAAAGAAACTGACCAATGATAAATCCCGTATGAATGCTGCCAATAATAAGCACAACGGCCTGAATTGCAAAATAAATCTGCTAAGAATATATATAATGGCCTGAACTGTGCATGAATAGCATCAAAATATGCATGACAGCTTGAATTTGTGATGAAAAATCCACCAATAATAAGCACAAAATAGTAGACATAATGGTCTGAATTGTGCATGAATACCGCCAAATAATCAGGATTGCGATAAAATCCAACTTTTGTTAGCACTGGAACCATCACCAGGGTAAAAAATAATTCTTTCTCATGCCCATATATTGAAGAGCACCTCTCATCTAAATCTACCATATAAAGATAAATTGATCTTGCCATCGAAATTCTCAATATCAAATTTAGTAGATGATATGGTAGAGAATAAAATTACAGATCAAAAAATATAATGTGGTAGATTCTGAAAAAATAAAACTTCCTAGTACGCTCTGGTGCACATAACAATTTTCTGGAGTGTTCTAGTACACCTCGGGTGCACTTAGCAATTTCAGGCGAAAACCGGAAGCTAGAGCTCTAAAAATAGAAGCTAGAGTAGAGTGGAAGCCGGAGCCGAAGTGACCCAATGAAAAAGCCATAGCAGGTTTTAAGAAGCTGGAGCCGGACTTAAATCCACTTTTGGATCTCTTTGAAGTCCCATTGGACAAAAAGAACTGATCTTGCTCTTGGGTGAATACATAGATACAAGTGAAGTTCTGCCGCTGTCTTCACTGTCAAAAACATGATGACCGCTGGAGATTGCTGGGCACGTCGAGAGGATAGAGAGGTTAGAGATAACTCAATATCTTGACTTACTATATTTTTTGGTTTTATCTAAATACGTTGTTAGTTCAAGTCTTTTACAACTATGACTCTTTTGACTATATAAGCTAACCCATGTACTTGTAATCATTGAGAATGTTATAGTGGATTGTTTCCTATGATTTTTTCCCATAATAAATTTTTCACATTAAATCTTATCTCTGTTGCCTTGCTACGCTTCTAACCCAAACAGTGTGCACTACCTATACTAGTTGGGCCGTGGCTGCTGTGCTTTATTGTGCTTGTGCGTATAGTAGAAGGGACTGGGAAGTAGTGTCGTACGTGTCTGTTGGCAGGCTGCTCGATTGATATGTACCAGCAATACTGTGCAAAGGAGGGTTGAAATGCGCTTGAAGGCTACTGCGAGTCTAGACTCTAGACCTGAAGAAGGTGGCTTCTGCCGCTGCCGAAAGGTTGGAATGCCTTCGAAATGATGGATACCCCTATGGCCCTATGTATTGCTAGAAACTTATACGTGACGTTCTACGTTGTGGGCGTCGCTCTCCACGCGAGTAAATTGAGAAAACGCACGATCGACGCTCCACACACGAGTAAATCGAGAAAACGCGCGAAAAGAACCTAAAAAGGATTCTGTGTATAATGCTAGAAAAACACAACAAGGACCTAAATGCGATGTATATTTTTTTAAAAAAAAAGGGGCCCGATTTTTTTTGTCCTGAAAAGGACCTAATCGTAAAAACGCAACAAGGACCTAAATGCGATGTATATTTCTTTTTTAAAAAAAAAAGATCCAAAAGGTTTTTTTTTGTCCCGAAAAGGACCTAATCATAATTATTTTTTTGATAAAAGGACCCGAGCGCAAGCCTTAAAAACGCATAAAGGATCTTGACGTAATATATATTCTTTTTTTCGGAAAAAGGATCTAACCGTAAATTTTTTCCGAAAAAAGGACCTATATGTAATTTTTTTCTGAAAAAAGATCGGGATGTAATTTTTTTCGGCCGGCTCGCGAGCTGAGCCAGCTTGCTCCACGGCTCAAAGCAATGAGGAGGCCGGAACCTTGGAAGCTTTTGTAGAAGGTTATATTATCATGTGCTAGCAAGCTCTTGCGTGTAAGCTAGGCCGTCGATACTCACCGTTTCATCTAGCTACCCTATTGAGTACTCGAAGAGGAGAAGATTTGTGCGTATTGGTCGCATTGGGCCCCAGAGCTTCTGTTAATTCCTCGTGCTTTCGTTCGTGTGGCTGGACACTTTACTGTAGAAGTAGTAGACCTATGTCCATGTCGATGTCGTGCCGGCGTTTCCTCTGTGGCTAGTGCACATTAGATGCAGCAGCGTCGTGCGTGCTTGCCTTTGTCTCGACCCTCTCGACGTACGTATGGTGTGTAAGGGTCATGGGGATGGCCGTAGCGTTGGCGTAGAGAACAGAGAGAATACAGTAGAGCGCGGCCGATGCCCCCATGCCTGGCCTGCGCCTCCTGTCCGGACGTGGCCTCGCTTTGCCGTGTACTGCGAACTACACCTTCTTTGGCCTTCGGTTCTTCCCTGTTTGCCGAAGCCACTACCTCGTGCTGCCAAATTCTTCACGATCAGTGTCTCTATGCTTTCCCTTTAATATAAGTTATATAAATTTTAAAATAAATAAAAGGATAATTAATTATCATCTACTCTTCATTTATCCTTTAATATTTATACAACTTTTAAAAAGAAAAAACATAGAAATACCTCTCATTTTGTACACATATGCAGAGCCCATTTGTAACACATGGCCCGGCCTACTTTCCAAACACGAAGCTAACGATTCGTTCTTGGCCCAAGCCATACCCGTCGCCGCCGCCGGTCTAACCCAATCTAATACATGCACTCGTTTGGTTTGATTTCCCCGTGCCATCACCATCAGTCCATCACCCCGTTGAGTATATCAAATTCCCAACCCTACTGCTCATTAACAGATCGATACCAGATAATCACGTGCGAATAGAGTTAAGCCTAACACAATCCAAAGTCCGTTTATTGTATAGGCTTCCTAACCTTATCACATCGACCTAAACATGACATGAGATAAACTAAACTAGTAAAACGGAGGTACAAAACAATTAGCCTCATCAACTCTCCATTTTCTCAAAGAAGAACGTCATCTCGTAATCCAGAGATGGTCGCTCCATTTCTTTTTTCTTCCAATCATGCACTGGGAATCAATCGTACAAAGTCACAAGTCACAATTAAGCAACGGTGCAACCACTACAACCTAACCTAGCTAGGAGAGTAGGAGGAGAACTTGAAGACCATGTCGTGCTTGTACACCTGGCCGGGCCTCACCGTCTGCGACGGGAACTCGGGGTGGTTCACGGCGTCCACGTACCCCTGCGTCTCGAGGCAAAACGCGCCGTACTGTCCGTACACCTTCCCGTCCTTCCCCTTGGTGTTGTTCAGCCAGTTGCCGGTGTAGAGCTGCATGGCCGGCTGGTTCGCCCACAGCTCCAGCGCGCGGCCGGACACGCCGTCCCAGACGGCCGCCACCCTCCGCATGCCGTCGCCGTCAATGACGTAGTTGATGTCGTAGCCCGCGATGCGGCCGCCCATGACCTGCCGGATGCGCGCGCCGATGGGCGTCGGCGCCCGGAAGTCGTAGGGCGTGCCGGCCACGGGCGCGACGCGGCCCGACGACGGGAGGAGCTCCTCGTCGAGCGGGGTGTACCGGGACGCGAAGAGCTGGAGCTTGTGGCCCAGGACGTCGCCGCTGCCGTGCCCGCGCAGGTTCCAGTACGTGTGCTGCAGGAAGTTCACGGGCGTCGCCTTGTTGAGCGCCGTCGCGTTCATGCGCACGCTCAGCACGTACGAGCTCGAGAGCTGGTACGTCACGTACGCGTCCAAATCTCCCGGGAATCCTGCTTATCGGTTGCAAGTATGATGATTACATTACATTGCATCATAAAACTTTGGAATAAAAATATGTTAAACACACGAGAAATTACCTTGCTCTCCATCAAAGCTTCGGTAGTACAGCGTGATGTGTGGGGAGTCGCCGCCACCAACATACTCCTTCACCGTCCAAATTACTTTGCTGAACCCTCTGTGGCCACCTGAATGCGACGTACATTAGCAAGTTAATTAACTATTTTTTTGCCGTGCATCATTGGGTTCATTCGCAGCAGAATAATCCTCTGAGGCAGCAAGCATACCATGAATTGCATTCCTGCCGTCGTTGATGTACGTATGATAGACTTTCCCGTCGAGGACGAACCGGCCCCTGGCTATCCTTTGCGCCACGCGTCCATTCAGCGGCCCGAAGTAAGATGTATCGTTCTGATTGGCAAGAGCAAGATTCAGAGGACAACTTGAAATGAGAGGTTTAAATTAGGACAGCAACGTCGCAAAAGGTGATGAGACCGTTGATTGACCAATCTTCGTTGGAGTGAAAAAAGCTGCTTGTGCTTTACATATTGCTTATGTATATACCACGTTTTAGAATTGGATAAGAATTTGGCTCACAGACCATGGAACAGTGGACTGTCATTTTCTAACCAGCTCAAAGCTAGACGGCTTGTAGATAAGCCTTTCTGAAAATTTGGTTGATTGACGGAAGATTCAGTTCGTGATTAGATAATTCTCTTGGCGGGATGCTATTCTGACCATGCCTTAGTTGGACTAGTAAAACTTATGGAAAGAGACTGGAACAAGGGAGGACATGCATATAATGCAGAGCTGTATGCGACGCAAAGGGAGAATAGCTAACAAGGTAATCCCGTTGTCAGAAGTTCTCTTCGAGAAAATTGTGTCACAAGATGGGTGGGGTTGCCTTCCGTGCGCTCATAAACATAATCTATTCCTGGGTGACATGGTCACATGGCCAGTAGCACAATGAATTGAATGAATAATTGCATCCAGCTATATTTCTCTTCTTGTGCTTCACTTTCTCTTCCTTGTATCTTCTGTATCTGTATCATAATGGTGCCTGAGATATTTAATTAGAATGGGATGCAGGGACAGCTAACTTCATAATCTTTAAGATCTTTTATGTATAAAGAAAAGAACATTTCAAAGCAAAGGACCAACGGTGAGTAGTTTGAGGTCTTGACTCTTGACAAGTTTACAACAAGAGACTTTTTACCATGATGCCAGGCCAATTACGAAGTTGAATTATATCCGCCTCTTGTGATGCAAAATTTGGTACTATTCGAACTATAAACGGGCAATCAATCAGCTAACAAATGCAACCGAGTAAACTTTGTATACCGAGTGGCTGCAAAATGAATTAACGAAGAAGGGGAGCTCTGAACCGAAAAGAAAGAAGCAAAACGAGCACTGGCTCAATGTTCTGATTGCTGAGAGCAATCTACACATCAAACAGACGGAGAATTCACACGCACATCGTTGTGAAAAGATGGATGAGTGCAAGAAAAATAATATGCAGAGGGGTTCGGTGATCTTACAACATATTCAGCAATGGTGTCTTTGCCAAGAACAACATCAGCCAGATTCCCTACGAAAGAAGTTCTGCACGTTATGTTTAGCGCACATACAGAGAAGAAAAAAATCACAACGATGAACACGAGAGAGGACAGCAGCATCCTTGGATGCAAGAAACCGTACCTTTGGAGTCGGGAAGAACAACCGACATGATTATGGCGCCCCAGTTGGTGACCTTGACAGAGAAATCCCCCTTCCTGAGCACGTAGACGCTGACCATCTTCCTTGCATCGGCACTGCTGGCCAGCGTAGAAGCCACAAGGCACAAGAGCGCGAGGAGCAGTGGAACTCTAGCCATTGGAGGCCAACACTAGCAGAATGCTGGGCTAGCACGCAAGACGACGACTCGGAAGATGCAAGTACTGGACTGGAATGAGCTGCAGGAGCCCGGGATGGGTGGGGGTAGTTATCACCTCAGGCACCATCAAGGCAGCAAAGCGAATTGGATGAGTTTGACGTGGACTTGTTCTCGAGATCCGCATGCTCGCCGGTCTACAAGAAACGAGGTCAAATAATTGGGCTGGGCCAGCTAGTGGTAACACTCGCTTGCGTCGCATAATCACGTGTGCATATCTGATACATACGTTTAAATAGTTGGAGGTTCTATGATTTTCTGTACTGACTTATTGAACACTTACGTGCGTGTGTACCTATATATATTTTTTAAAACTACGGGGAGGCTCAAAGGTTTGAACACCTGACCGGCTGAGTGCACAACAGAACCCACGCCAAACGAGCTAGCGCTCCATCCTCTTTTAAACCTTTCCTTGTCCTGTGTACACGGTATAATTAATAAATATGGTTTAATAAATATAATTTTTTAAACACGGTAATTGAAATGTGATACTAAACTAGTTAAGTACTCGTGCGTTGCTACGAAAATTCTCAAACACAACCTTATTAAGAAAAGTTTTTCAAAGCAATTTTCAAGTTGGTTGATAAGAAAGACATGTATGAAGCGAATTTGTTAGCTACTTAACAGTGCTTCAAATTATCAGTTAATCATTCATGCTAGTATAATTTTAAAAGGCCTCAACATGATAGTACAACGGCAATTTTAAAGAATTTGATCTTTTTTCTTTTTTTTCTCCTCTTTTTTTGTCTCGAGTGCAGTCTTCTGCATCTTGTAACTTTAAATTTTGTTTTCTATCCTCATAATTTAATCACAGCTTTAGCTATCTTAAAAAAGAGAGAAGGAGCCATGGCCATGGCCTCGTTCCATATCGTTTCTTGCGCCATCTTGAATCTTTTGTATTGCTTTTTTCTCTCTTTCTCCTGTGTGTATGAGCCTTCCTCTCCTGTCTCTTCCTACGTCTCTTCGTATGTCCTCTATGATGAAGATAAAGGTGACCTTTTATAGGTGGAGGAGAGGACAACCAGGCGTGTGAGTGCTCAGCCTCTATGATACGGTGCCTTGTGATCTCCGGGATTGGCACGCGATTTGATTATGCAAGTCTTGCCTTTTAATCTCTGCATTTCCATCCGAATGAGATACAATGAAATAGGATTTTCATGTTATGGGATATGGTGATTATGTCATTCCATCCAAGCGGGATACGATGAGGAAACTCTTTCATTTATAAGAGATATGAATAAAATCCTTCCATTTTAAGGAGATGTGATCAGTAACATTTCCATAAAATAGAGAGAATCCGGATCGGGTGGGGGACGGGTTGAGCGAACAGAATGAAAGGGGGGTGGGGGCGGGCTGAGCGAATAGAAGAAAAGAGAGGGTATGGAGAACGGACCGCCGCCACCAAGTCGTAATTAAAAGTAGTAGAGATATATCAAATAGTGTTTCGGTTCGGTATCAGTAAATACCATAATATTTCGGTTCGGTATTGGTAAATATCATAGTTACCAAACTAATGTGAATTGGATATCGATATGGTTTCTAATACACACTTTTGAGCATTATTGTATCTAATTATATGTTAGTAAAAATTATTACACATATCGATATGGTTTCTAATACACACTTTTTCTGCAGATTTGGGGCGCTGTGGCAAGTGTTATATGCAACGCAATGGCAAATCACCGTGGAGTGCAGAGACCGCTCTGGGCTGCGGAGCGAAGTGGGCAGATCTGGTCATGTACAGTGCAGACTACAACCATGGTGGGCAACGGTGTAGTCTGAAAATAGGATTGGATGGTCTGGCCGAGAGAACAAGGTAGACAGGCCCAAAAACTCAAAGCCATCTAGAGTTACAAGGCCAATGCCTTCCTTCGTGATTGCATCCCAACGCTGGTTTATTTTTTACCAAGAGCAAAGCTCTTCACTAAGGAGACGAATTACAATCGGGCGGCAAACATTGCAACAGGAAGCCCGGTACTTCTTCCCTATCTCTACTACTTCTAATTAGGAGTTGGTGGCAGTGGTCCGTTCTCTTCTAGAGTATCTGATTCATTGGATCTGACATAAACGATGAGATAGAAGATGATTTAATCATGTCTTAGATGGAAGGATTTTATCATATCTTTTTTGAATAGAAATATTATTTTAGCATATCTCTATTCACATGTTCTTACTATGAAAGGGTGTTATTCATATATCTTATAAATGGAAGGATTTTCTCATCATATCCTGTATGGATAGAAGGATATACTCACCATATCCCATAATACGGGAATTCTATCTCATCATATCTGGAAATGCATAAATTAAAAGAAAAGAATCACGCAACCCAAATCACGTGCCAATCACGAAGATGTCGGGGAGACCTGGCTTTCATTCGCCTGCATACGCTGCCTTCTGCTTTCATCTACTTAGAGGGCACCCACTCTCATCTCCAGGAGGACAGGCCGGTCGGTAGTGCAGACACACGCAGGAAGAGAAGAAAAGAGAAAGGCTGCGTGTAAGAAGCAAGAAGAATTCCTGTAAGAGGAAGGCAATAACTTTCTCCTCCTTCAATGGTAAGGATTGATATCTCTCTACTAATTCTAATTAAGAGTTGGTGACGATCGTTCGTTCTCCTTCAGAGTACTTGATTCGTTGGATCTAACATGAACGGTTGAGATGGAAGAGGATTTAACCCGATAATCAAATCTCTTCGGAGGAACAAACTTTTCCTACTATCGAAACATAACTAAAGTTAGTGTTATTTGCAAATAAATTTTTTATCGCATATTGAGTTTTCGTTGCAACGCACGGGCACATGACTAGTTATGTTTCGATAGTAGGAAAAGTATTATGGCCATTCTATTTTCCTATATGGTATTAGAGATGGCTTTATTTTTTCTTCTCCAATCAAAAGATTGGTTTTATTCTACCACAAATTCAGTCGATTCACTACTGTCTTCCTCCATATCCAAGCCGACGCCTCTACTGTTGAGAAGATTGATCTGCTTGTCTCCTTCTGGTGCACATGGCAGCCATGCCCCTCTTCTTCTTCTAGCTACCTTAGCCCGTAGCCTTTCTCTGGCGGCCGACAGTAGCACATGTCTGACATGACATGATCTATTGCTTCTACTTCTTGATCTCTGCCGAAGGTTCTCTTTTTCTGATGTGCAACACGACTGCCATATGTGGCTTCTCTTCCAAAGCCTCCGAAGAGCTTCTTTGCTACTGCCCGCTAGGCGAGGCTTCCTTCGCTATGATGCTTGATCATTGCCATCATGCCTTATTTTCTTTTTCTTTCCACAGCTGGCTGTGATAGTTGTCGTCGACTTCACCAATTTTCTGATTTTGTTCTTTTTTGTCATTCTGGTTGGCCATGTTGGCTCCTGTTGGTTGTGCATGCTTGCCTCCCTCACCGATGATGTTACATATATCGTCTCTCTACGATTATCAGCTGCCGCACACTCTGCCGGCATTTGCCAACGAATTTCTTTCTCATGGTCTTTCTTCCTTTGCTTCTTCATCGATACATGTGCGCAATTCACACTCGACTATCTATAGTTAGCTTTTCTGACTGCTGCACGATCGGCTTCTATGTCCGCCTTGGCAATCTTCTTTGCCGCCATCTCTAGCTTTTCTCCATGGCCAACATAGATTTGTCTCCAGAGTCCCTCTCTTTTTTTTGGTTGCATGCATGCACCATCATCTACTCAGGCAACCACCGTGCTGCATGACCCTCTATCTTGTGCCGATTTGTGCACTGCTATGGCTGTTGAGTCCTCTTGTTCCTGCTTCTCTCTCGACACTGTTGGCCAATTTGTGTTGCCTCGACTACGACAACCCCATCATCGAATTCTCTCTATATTAATGTCTTCTTTGTCTACGGTGACCTCCCGCGACTTCTTCATCAACAGTGCCACTCTTCATCATTGGCAATCCTACTTCGACAACTACCTCCACAATAGATAACTCCACCATCGGTTCTTCGTATGGCACTCCTTGTCGGCTTGTACTCTAGTTTGAGCATTCTCATTCGCTTTTTCTCTATCCTGAGCGTCCGCGACGCTCCCGCTCTGACTGTGGGGGATATTAGAATATACGACTTGTATGGCAAGATTATTAGGGATAGAATAGAATCAGTTATGATTTGTATCCGATATGGTTCCTTCCATATCTATAGTAGATTGATTTGATCTCTAAGTCACATTGTACTCTATATATATGCCCTCCTAGGCTCAATTAAATACATAAGTATTCTGGCTATTCTATTTTCCTATATTCCCAAGTATGCAAAGTTTTATTTGGGGGAAGCTTGCTGGGCACACAAATGCGCAGCCGAGTTTTCTATCCTTCTTACATGAATAACATCAAAAGAAGAGAATAAAAGGCTAAGCTCTTGGATTTCTAGCAGAATTACAGCTCTCTCCGATTTGTGCTCACCTCTTGAATGCCACAGATTAACAAGGTTCATGGAATCCGTCTCGACGATGACACGATCCACAACCCAGTTGGCTACCATGCTGATGCCATCCCTGCATACATTTGCTTCAGCATGAAGGGCATTTGATAGAGAGGGGTACCAACCATAGTTACCAGATTTGCAGCAACTTGTGTTGAACTCCAATCCATATCGTGTGAACCAGATCGAGGTTCGGCAGCGATCTGAGTCGTGATGATCACACTCCAATTCGCTGTGGGGTGGCGAACCTTCGACTCGATCGAAGAGAGAGAGCTAGAGGGGTGAGGAAAAGGTGCTGAAACAAGGGAATCGGAGGCGGCGCAATGTCAATCCAGGCCACCTCTTTATCCCTTGCCCATCACAGCTCAAGGATGAGATGGATGCTCTGCCGCTTCCACTTCACCCCTTGCTAATTGTTGCTATATCTTGCTGCAGATCAACCGCCACTGCCCATCACCATCCCTGTCATTGCAGTCTCAACTACCCATCGTAGCTTAAGGATGATGCGGAGCTGGTGCACCAGAAGCTACCACATGAGGGAGATGTTGAGAGGAAGGTTGTGGTGGCGGCTTGAGAAATGAGTGGCAGTAGGGCATGAGAAGATGGATGGTGTGCAAGCTATAGAGATAGGCCTTTTGAACTTCAGTGGTATGAGCTAGGGCACTTAGTGGGACGGGTGGGCCATGGGCTGCACGGGAACAACACATGATTCCTTTTGTTTTTCAGTTATGTAAGGATTTGCGGTGTGTAAAACTCCGTGGTCTACTTAGTGTGTTGATCTCATGTGGAGAGAATGTGTTCAATGCTAGAGTAGGCATATCGGAATCGTTGGGTTCGCGAACCGAAGAAACATGCCCCTAACAAACCCTACTTTTATGAAGCGGAGTATCGCGAATCTCTAACCTGAATCGCGAACTCAAGGAACCACAAATCTAGTAACTATGGTACCAATATGTGTTGCTACCAGAAAAGAACAAGCCACATCCCTTGCTACTGCACCAGAAGCACCCTCATGATTGCTAGCCAAGAAAGCACCGTCTACATTTATCTTCACAACATCGTCCGGAGGGGGGGTTCCAAGGTGTTAGCTAACGCCTCTGGATTTTGAGCAACTACAATAGATGGCTTACTAGCATAAATCAGCTCCAACGCAATGTCCCTCGTCCAGGTGACCGCAAGTGGAATTTTAACCAGTGTTTCTCCATGTCTTCTTCCATTTCTCGCACACCAAAGCGGTGACAACCCGCACATGATAAAATATGCATCTTCTGTCATACAAGAATTCTTGTCGACCAAATCAGCCGCCCAAGTTCTTGGATGGAGACTAGGGAGCTTCACATTCACCAAAGTTTTCATCGCCATCCAGAAAACCCGTGCATGAGTACATTCCACCAAACAATGATAGGTAGTTTCCTGCCTTACACCACATGTATCACTGAAGGCCACTTGCTCAACATGCCTCCTTGCCTGCATCGGCAAAAAATCATGTAAAACCCTCCACCAGAACACACTAACTTCCTGTTAAAGTATGATCCAAATTCGCTCATTTTGGTTTCGTTTCCTACTCTAATTCAGAGTTCTACTCCTATACAGAGTTCTTTATGTTTTACTATAGATATGTACATGTAGTCTATAGAATAAAAAAAGACAAAAGGGGCAAGGAAGATAAGAGAAAAGAAAAGATAGTAGTTGATGTTCAAGACACGGGGTCTCTTGAATGAAAAAAATGATTGCAAACTTCTATGATCAGAGAGTGCAAAAGGTGGGACAAAAGATTGCTTGTATTAGCCAAGCGGCTTGATAGAGTACAAGTATTACAGAGTTTGATTTGTGTAAAAACCATCCATCTCCTGAATGTTATAAAGGGTCTCCCTATTTATACAAAACGAAGAGGTGGTAGTTATGCTTCAAAAGTTGTCTTCTGGCCAAAAAGTATCTCTTCATAGGGGGAGCCTTTTCAGGGTAACTTTCGATTAGTTATTTGTACCTGTCAGGGAAACTATTCGCACGTTATTCTTATGCGGAGGTAACTGCCTGTCTCAACCAGTTTAATCTAGTCAGGGCAGTTGAATTACTGGTCGGGGCGGACTAGTGTGAGAGACACGTTAGTGAACTGGTTGGAGCTATAATCAGGTAACTGATCATGGGCCTAACTGGTTGGAGTCGTAACCAGGTAATTGATCATGGGACTTGTTCTTCTTTATAGGCCTTTTCTTATAGAGTTACAGGCCCAAAACAGAGTATGGCCCCTAATCCTCGCCAAGCTGTATGTCACGTAAATCAAAGGAGGCAACCTCGATTCTTGCATCGTGAAAAAAAACAAAAGGTCATGCCAAGCTATGAACCGAGCAGTAGTACTCGGTGACTTTCAGCTGCCTCAACTAAGCAATTTCAACTCGCCTTAACTTTGTTCCACGACTCAACTCCATAATGAGTATTGATCTGTGCTCTACCCCAATGACTGTTCTAGCACCAATTTCACCAACACCATCACCGGTACCTCCTGGCGCCATGCCAATGCGTCATTCTACTCCATCCTCGTCAACAATCTTCTATTGCAGGTGGATTTCATTGCAATTCAGGTTGTTGTGCCTATTATTAGCAATATCAATGCGGGATTAATCATTGATGAATTCTTCGACGATTCGTCGTCTACTATGGATTATTGCGGCAAGATCCGCACATATATAGTCTAAGATGGAGTTGCAGGCTTTCAACATAATGAGTTAATTTGGTCTATACTTAATCGAGGAGACTTTGAAGAAAGAAAAACACAAAAAAAAATCAATGCCAGTTGAGAAGAAGCTGAATTTGGTGTTTAATAACCGTTTGGATATGTTGCAATTTTGGATCACTTGAGCGACCATTATGAAGACTTTGGCAACATTAATTCTCAAGAATTTGATGACACCCTGATAGTAGTTAGCATTTTACTCTCTGAAGTTTTACTGTTTAAAAGTGAATGTTTTGTTTCAATATCAGTTTGAGATAAATGATTGAAGTTCAAGGAGTTTCCTTCTACGTGGATACTACAACGTTGTTCAGTTGTCATAGCTCGATATGAAATGGTCAACTGCAATTTATACTCAATTGACGGTACAAGAGTTCCTTTCATGTTGACAGTTTTGCATGAGCAGTTTCAACCATATCATAGAATTTAATTACCTTTGAAATCGATAGTTTGAGGTAGGTGATAGTTACACGTGCAAGTTGTTCTTTAATGAGCATTGTTTGCCAATTTTTTGTTTCAGGTGGAGCATGTCAAATATCCGTGATATGAGTCCTTCGCTATCTATCAAGCGTTATAGGTGATGTTTTGGCTTATGCCGTTAAATGATTGAGCTTCGTCTGCTTGTGAATAGCTGTGTGTTTAGACCTACTAGTTGTTTGCTCAATTTGGCTTCATAAAAAACATTTGGATAAGACTGTTCCAGTCTTTCTTATTCAGATTAGTCCGTTGGACTTTCGAGGTACAAGGTCTGTTGATGAAGACTTATTTTGAGGAGATTTTGATATTTCAGCTGTAGGAGCAAATTCGTTTAAAGGTGGAGATTGTTAAAATATGATCCTAATTTATTTTGGTTTCGTTTCGTACTCTAATTCAAAGTTCTACTCCTATAAGAAATCCTTTATATTCCACTATAAATATGTGCATGTAGTCCATATGATAGAAAAAAGGCAAAAGAGCCAAGCAAAACGAGAGAAAAGAAAATGTAGCCTAATTGTAACCATTTCCTTATATAGTGATCTTTGTCTTTGTATGTTGGTGGTTTTTCCTAAAAGGGTTTTCCAAACAAAACCGTGTCTCTTGTTTCTTTGATACTATATTTTTTCTGTGCATTTTGTAACACTTTTGGTGGTACTGGCATGCTCCATACCGCTTTCCAAGTCGGGTTACAGTGTGCTGTCGAGGATGAAGAATACCCTGTCTTGGCCTCCTGTTCATGGAATTCCTTCTCAGCCAAAAGATGGTAGGCCTAGCAAACTAAATATATCCCATGCTTCTTTGCTAACCATGCCCAAAAATCCTCCCCTTGTTGACCCAGCGGAATTCGAGCCACCATTTGTGCATTAAGAGGTACAAGATTTGGATAAAGAGCATCCACGTTCCAGGCCTGGCGCTGCCATCTTCATCAATTAGTTCACTAACTTTCTTAGCTGAAGCATTCAAATTTATTATATATCAAAAGCCCATGATTAGTGGTCAAAAACTCTAATAAAAATTATAAATTTGAAGAAATCTATTATTATATATTAAAAGCTCGTGGGAGTCGCTAAGAAAAAAGAGAAATAGACTATAAATTCTCACAAAAAAGCAAAATATCTAGCCTTTAATCTGATGGGCCTTATTTACGACTGCCTTTGGATCTTTGAGAAATAGACTAGAAATAAAGCTCATGTGAGTCGCTAAGAAAAAAGAGAAATAGACTAAAAATTCCCACAAAAAAGCAAAATATCTAGTCCTTAATTTGGTGGGCCTTATTTACAACTACCATTGGATCTTTGAGAAATAGACTAGAAATTCTCACAAAAAAGCAAAATATCTAGCATTTAATCTTGTGGAGCCTAATTAAAAATGCATCATATTGACCATTAGATGCTATTGAGTAGATATATATATTACTTTGTAGTATAAAATCAAAATAAAAGACAAAACTTACATGGTAGGGGCGGATCGATACATCTGGATCTCATATGTGATTAAGTCTAATTATAATTTTGATTAGTAAATCATAACCAACAAATCAGCACATGAACTTTGACATTACATTGGATGCACCTTGGCCTTATACAGACAATACACACCGATGTGACTCAATGCATGCAATTAAAGAAAATACAAATGACCTCATGTTAGTTCAACCATAACATAAAAGTCATGCAGCCCCAAAACTAATTTGTATTTGATTTGGTTTTTCTAAGAACTCCTTAAAAGTAGATCGGTTTTGTCGAGAAACAAATAAATCAAGACATTTACTGAATATATACTTATCCCCTGGACATCATGGTGTCTGCTGGTGCTCCCCATCTAAGTGCTCCCGAGGAAAGAAAAGAACGAGAAAATAATAACATTGAACGAGCTCGATCTCCCTTCGAATCCTTTTACTAGCGTAGCAAGAAAAAAACAGAAATCGCTGCTTCTTTCTTAACGTGGAAGAGTGCGCCTCCTGATCTCCCAATCTAACTCCTACAAAATCAGGATTCCTTATATTTGTTCTTTTTTATCTCTTAGTTCATCTATGATAGATTCAACACCAAGTTTGAAACCGACCTGATCAAAAGAAACAATTGATATGGTAATAGTGTTCTGGGCTTCATCAGAAGGCATTACGCCCATCCTATACTGGCTCACGGGGTCAAGACCGGTCCTACAACACTTCAATAGCATATCATGTAGAGTTTTTAAGAAAATAAAATGATAGAAATTCTCATAAAAAAGCAAAACATATAACCCTTAATTTAGTGAACCTTAACTAAGTTGAACTATAATAGCCATTAGATTGGATGTTACTATTTCAAAAAAACGTCTAACTGTCTATTTAGCGGATCCGAATCATAACTGCTTAGATTAAAAGAAAGAGTCTATGTAAAGTACAACAAAAAATTAACAAAAATTCAGAATAAAAGATAAAAAGAAATTAGACATTTGATTTTCATGTGAACTCTAAATTAAAACACGTACATTACTAAAATTCAAAATAAAAATTAGGCAAAAATTAGCAATTGGATTTGTATTATCAATTCTAATCCAAAACTAATATTTGAAACTAAATAAAAATAAAATCAATGACTTATATTAAAAGAAAGAGCCCATACTAAGAACAATAAAAATAACAGAAATTCAGAATAATAAATAAATGAAAATCAACCATTTAACTTTCATATGAAGTCCAAATTAAACATATAAATTGCTAAAATATAGAATATAAATTATATAAAAAAATAGTAATTGTATTTATATACGATTTCTACAGTACAACCGATATGCAAAATTAAACAAAAAAATAAAAAATGAATATTAACATAAATTCGGAATAAAAAACAAAATGAAATTAGTCATTTGATTTTCATACAAATTCTAAATCAAAACTTGAAATTAGAAATTAAATATAAATAACACAAGAATAAAAATAAAAGGAAATTAGGGATTATTTTTTAATTCCATACTTAGTGAAAAATATAAATTTTCATTTTATTCAGAATTAAAATTTTAGAAATATGGTAATTTAGGGGGGGGGATAAAATAAGGTAAGTAATTTGATTTGTGTGTATATATATATATATATATATATATATTATTAACTATTATGTAATAAAAGTTGATTACACGTTTTTTATAGTCGTTAAGAAAATATAGAATATACTAAAAATTCTCAAAAAAAATATTCTGACTCTTTATTTGGTGGATCTCCACGGAACGAAGAGATTAAGAGGGTGATACATCGACAGTTGTTCACTCAGTTATACCGGTATGAGCAATATGATGTGCAATAAAAGAAGTACCGAAGGAAAGAGACAAACATTGTAATAATGAAATTAAGAGATGATGATATAAATAGAAAATATTATGTTATGCTATGTTTACTATTTTTCTATGCAAGTATTCGTAGAAGAAAGTTTCGGTCACATATGATAAGTACTGAGAAACGGAGTAAATATATTCTCTCCTATAATATACAATATCAAAATATCACAAATTATGTTTTGTATTGATCTATTTTTGAAAAAGAAAATCGCATATATATTATCAAGTCATTTAAACATACTTTAAAAATAATGCACGTGTAAATGCGCAGACCATCTTGCTAGTTCTCACAAAAAATAGAAACATCTGGCCTTCATTAGGTGATCCATAATTATGTTTAATAAATCACAATAGAGAGATGCTAACTGAAAAAATAGAAATATACAAGATATTATCAGAAAAAAAACATCAGACTCTTAATTTGGTGGACTCTTATTACGATCAACCGATAGATCTATCTTATCGTAGAAGTGCGCATGATAGACGTATCTCCCCCAACCTATGTACGAAGGGGAAAAGCCGAACCCTACACGAAAAAAAAAAGAACGACGACCAAGTAATGAAAATGTCACCTAAGCATGCGTGTAGCGTCGTCGTCGTGATTCGTGAAGCTTGCCGCCGACTCAACCGGTGACTCGAAAGGCGACCATCTAGTTCGTCCTGGAGGACCATCATGCCGCCTATGCATGAAAGAGATCCAGCACAAAGCATGCTTGCATGTAGATCGATGAAGCAACCGATGCATCGACGAACAGATGGTGTCAAGTGCAAACATAAAGCAGCAAGGAATAGGAGATGTGCAAGTGGACTTAAGAAAATGCAAGATAGGGCTCATGTCCGATGCAAAAGAAGCTGCACTAAACTAATTAATCTAGAGATAATTAAGGAAATTTAGAACACAACTTGGAGTATAAATTGATCAAACAAATAAAAAAATCCTCAGGGGAAAACAACTAGATGGCTGCATCGAACTAGAAGAGAAACTTCATGTTCATCTATACCTCTTTATAATGCACCTAAGCATTCTTTTCTACGTCCACCCCAAATAATGCACCTCACTAGAGATGGCCCAACCTTCATGCACCCAGCGAAACGTCCCCAGAAACTTGCCTTCATCAAAATTAACCTCTCAGATCTTTCCTTAGCTTTACTCACCCACATCCGATGGCCATTGTTTAATGTGTCTAACTTATCCCTGTGGCCCACAACAGATCTCCCCCCACCTCCAGCATCATCTCAAGGAAAAGGAAACAAATATCCTGGGATTAAGGAAAAGGAAACAAACGTTCTAGAAAATGAAAAGACCATATATTACATGCTGGAAAAAGAAAACCGGAAGACAAGACACTATACTAGTGTATATAAACATTCTATGTCAAGTCAACATGAGGCTATATATAGCATGCATGGGTACGTAGCGGCAAGAGCGAGATCATCCTGGGAAAAAATTAGTATTTGTTTTTCTAAGAGAAGCTATGAGTTTTCATTAACTTAAAAAGTTCAGGATAATGTTGTGAGATAGACAGCTAGGACTCATGTCCAACCAACTTACGGGTCATATTGTACACAGGCAAACTTAGCACAACAATGAGCAACGACAACGTTTTCTGAATGGCGAGCAAATTGAACAATAAGAGCAGAAAAGCCAGAACTAAGCTCATCAACTTCTTCTAGGAGCGTCATGATCGTGGGTCTGATGTGACTCCGGCTCCCCCATAGCTTCACCAGCTCTTAACAGTCCATCTCATATGACCTGATTAAAACCCCAGCTGCACGCAAGCTCCACGCCATCCTGCAAGGATAGGGCTTCAATTAAAAATTTAGTATATGTTGTAGGCTGCCAAATAGTTCGGCTAGGCTGTTCTAAAAAAAGCTCGGCTAGGTAAATCATTTGTAAACTCACAACATATTCATTTCATTATCTCTGGCTTCGACCCATGCAATGTGCTGAATGCATGTTGAAAACCCTTTGCAGTTTGATGATGAGTGCAATAATGAGAAGTCAAGCTTATACAGACAGATGAAGTCCATGATGAGCTATGAAACTGCAAACACATTAGTCCTTAATGGGTGAGAACAACAGAAGAGAAAATTAGGGTGTACGTTAGTGTCATGGTCCCAGTACCGGCAGAGAAGCAAAACACAGCGAAGACGTTAAGGAGAAGCAATCGTGCCTGCAAGATCAAGACTAAGGACTAGGTTGAGATAATTGGGCCAGTGGGCTGTGATCTGCGAATCACATTGTGTTAGGGTTAGAAGCACGATAAAATAACTGGAGATAAAATTTAACGTGGTTTTATCCCGTAACCCAAACACATCGGGTGTTACCGGCTAAGCCCAGGTGTAAGAGAGGATCAAGTGGGATATAAACTGGGAGAGGCGTGCGTGTGGAGGAGAGAACCGAATAGAACAGTCATCTGATTCCCCAGCTTCCTGTCTTGTTCTTCTCTAATTCTCCCTCCTCTGCCTTAATTTCTATCCAAAATCCTATCCAGTTCCACCAATCGATGCGGGCACGTCACAACTTGGTATCAGAGCCACCTGCTGCCCAATCTGGTGTATAAGAAGCCATCACATTTAGAGGTGAAGATCGATTCAACCATGGCCATGGTCGAGGAGCAGAACGATGGAGTCACTGAGATGCTCAAACAGCTGCTTGGCGAGTCTAGCGACAACAAGGCATGGAGGTTGGAGTTGGATGCTCGAGTCGTTGACCTGAAGGAAGTAGTTCAAGGCGCACTGGAGTGGGTCGAGGCGCTGGAAGCGAAGACCAGTGCACCACCACCTCCGCGATCGTCGCCAATGGCATAGCATCCCCAACAACCCAGGCTGCACCCACTGACGGCACCTACCCTTGTCGTGGGGAGTGATGACGGGAACAGACCAGGAGGCCACCACGAAGCCTTGCGGCACCGAGGCTCAGCTAAGGGGATCTTCGATTTTCCCAAGGCCACCTCGGTCACGGGTATGTCTAGCTCTCACCCTGTGTACCACTTGTTCGATGAGGGTAGCGATGAGCGATTTTCGTAGCAATCTCCATCTGCTTCATCTCCACACCATGCTAATGGTTTTAAGCCAAAAATGGACTTTCCAAAATTTGATCGGAAGAACCCATTGTTGTGGAGGGAACAGTGTGAGACCAGTTTCAAGATTTTTGGGACTCAAGATTGTTTGAAAACCAGATTTGTGGCCTTGAATTTCATAGGCAATGCTGCTCTCTGGTTGCAAACAATGGAGGCAAAAGGGCAAATCACCAACTGAGATAAGTTGTGTAACACAATATGCAAATGATTCGGCAAGGACCGATATCAATTGCATATGCACCAACTCCGCCATTTGAGGCAAACCGGGTCAGTTGCAGATTACCATTTGAAATTTGAGCAACTTAGGCACTAATTGCTGCTATATAATGCAGATTTAGACGATGTTTTTTGTGGACCACTTTTTAGATGGGTTAAGAGAAGACATTAGGCCTGCACTTATTTTGCACCATCCTCAAGATGTGGATACTGCTAGTTCTATTGCTCTATAGCAGGAAGAAGAATTGGAGCCCATCAAATGCAAGCCTCAGATGCATTCAAAGGGGCGAGACGTCCTCTAGCAGACTATATTTGGGTCAGAGAAGTTCAAACAAACTGGGCTCCTGGACGAGACCAACAAGGTGGACGCATACTCTCGTATTGGGGAAAAGTTTGATGACCTCAAGGTGTATCGCAAGGCAAATGTGCTTTTGTTTCAAATGCGGAGCCAAGTGGAGCAAAGTGCATAAGTGTCCTGCTCAAGTACCTTTACATGTGCTTGATGAACTTCTAGAGGTCTTGCAAATGAGAGTGGAATCTGATGAAGACACTGATAACTGATGTAATCGCAATATATTTCATAATCAAGGGATTACACATATATATCCAGCTCAAGCCAATAACGACCACACGACTTATGGCAACAGAATCAGTGGGATTGGCGAGAGATAAGGTATGCATGCAACGCTAAGTATGGAAACTAACAATCGAATCAGGCATGCATGCAGAGCAAAAGGAAGCAACAAATCAACCCAGATAAACAGCAGATAGATACCAAATAATCTGCTAACACTCCCCCGCAGTCGGAACGGCAGTAGAACGAACATTCAGACTGGACCTGAATTCGGTAAAGAGTGAAGAAGGAAGACCCTTGGTAAATATATCTGCATACTGAGAAGATGTGGGCACATGCAAGACGCGTATAGTGCCAGCAGCCACTTGATCCCGGACGAAGTGGAGATCAATCTCAATATGCTTGGTGCGCTGATGCTGAACTGGATTGGTGGACAAGTAGACCGCGCTAATGTTATCACAATAGACAACAGTGGAACGCTGGAGAGGAATAAACAACTCCATCATCAACTGGCGCAACCAAGTGGCTTCTGCAACGGCATTGGCAACAGCCCGGTATTCAGCTTCGGCGCTGGAGCGAGACACGGTGTGCTGGCGCTTGGAAGACCAGGAAATCAAGTTGTCCCCGAGAAAAACAGCATAGCCAGAAGTAGAGCGGCGAGTGTCCGGACAGCCAGCCCAATCAGCATCGGAGTAGGCAACAAGAGAAGCAGGGTCAGTACGGTGAAGCATGAGACCATGATCTAATGTGCCCTGGAGATAGCGGAGCACGCGCTTGACCAGCGCGTAGTGGGGCTCCCGCGGATCATGCATATGAAGACAAATCTGCTGAACTGCATAAGTGACATCAGGCCGGGTGAAGGTGAGATACTGTAAAGCACCAGCAAGCCCACGATAGTGAGTAGGGTCAGCTACAGGATCACCAATAGAACCAGAAACCTTGGAATTTGTATCAACGGGGGTGGAGCATGGTTTGCAATCTGTCATCCCGGCACGCTCGAGAATATCAAGAATGTACTGTCGTTGCTGGAGAAAGAGGCCGGAGGCGGTGGGGGAAACCGTGACACCAAGGAAGTGGTGCAAAATCCCGAGATCCTTCATAGCAAACTCCCGCTGCAACGCTGTGACAATGCGGCGAAGGAGAGACACTGAGGAAGCAGTCAGAATGATGTCATCCACATAAAGGAGCAAATAAACTGTATCACTGCCGCGACGGTAAACAAACAGGGAAGTATCTGATTTGGCGCCGCGAAAACCAAGTGACAATAAGTGAGTAGCAAAACGATCATACCAAGCACGGGGAGCTTGCTTAAGCCCATAGAGGGACTTATTCAGCCGGCAAACATGATCAGGCCGAGCCGAGTCAACAAAACCAGCAGGCTGAACACAATAGACCGTCTCGGAAAGCGTGCCATGGAGGAAAGCATTCTTGACATCAAGCTGGTGAATAGGCCAATCCTGAGAGAGGGCCACTGAGAGGACAGTACGAATGGTCGCAGGTTTGACAACTGGACTGAAAGTCTCACCGAAATCAATGCCAGGACGCTGAGTGAAACCGCGGAGGACCCAACGTGCCTTGTAGCGATCAAGAGAACCATCTGCATTAAGCTTGCATCGAAACACCCACTTGCCTGAGACGACATTGGCACCTGGCGGGCGAGGAACGAGGTCCCATGTATCATTGGCTTGGAGAGCCGAAAACTCCTCGTGCATAGCATCACGCCAATTTGGATCGACGAGGGCACCGCGATAACTCTTCGGCAAGGGAGAGAGAGCAGCAGCCTGCAGATTTAGCAAGCGTCGTGGTTGGCGAAACCCTAACTTGGCGCGAGTGACCATGACGTGATCATTTGCAACCGGAGCAGTAGGAACTGCACCATGGGGTGCAGGTGCCACTGGAGGCGTCACAGACGGCGACGGAGAAACAGCAGGCTGGGCAACCGGGCAAGCCGGTGCCGGCTGTGGTGCCGGGCAGGTCGAAGCCGACGAGAAATCATGCCAAGGAGCACTCGGCGGTGCTGGCGCACCCGGGCTGCTGCAGGCAACAGCCTGTGGCACATGGCCGACAGGGGCAGCAGCAAGTCGGGATGAAGACGCGGGTGCTGCCGGAGCCAGAAGGGGCGAGCTGGCACGTGATGGCGACACAGTAGCACCGGGACTGCTGCAGCCGACAGGAACAGCAGTAGGCCATGTTGATGTGCCAGGGCGTACGCAATCTGGAGAGGGAGCCGCACTGCTGGCAGCAACCCAAGGCACGTGGCCGTCGGGGGCAGCAGTGCTGGCAGGCCGATCTGCAGAAGAGTTAGTGACGACAGGAGTAGGAGCCCAATCGAACTCCTGAAGAAAATCAAAATCAGAAGCAGGAGCCGACGGAGCAGACTCTGCAAACGGAAAAAAAGCCTCATCAAAAGTGACATGCCGTGAGATGAGCACTCGATTCGTGGAGAGGTCCAAACACCGGTAACCTTTATGATCGGAAGAGTAACCAAGAAAGACACAAAGAGTGGAGCGAGGGGCTAGTTTATGGGGGGCAGTTGCAGAAGTGTTAGGGTAACAACGGCACCCAAAGACACGAAGATGAGTATAGTCGGGCTGCACACCATAGAGAGCAAAGAAAGGTGTAGAAAAACGTAGGGTTTTAGTAGGGTGACGGTTAAGAAGATATGTGGCGGTGGTGAGAGCTTCGACCCAAAAACTCGGAGGGAGACTAGCTTGAAACAGGAGGGAGCGAATAATGTTGTTTGTGGTGCAAATAACTCGCTCCGCACGACCGTTTTGTGGCGAAGTGTAAGGACACGACATGCGAAGAGTGACCCCATGCGTGAGAAAGAAGGAACGCGATGTGGAGTTATCAAACTCACGCCCGTTATCACACTGAACACTTTTGATGGTGCACCCAAATTGAGTGGACACGAATTTAAAAAAGTGAGAGAGAGTGGTGAAAGTATCGGATTTGAACCGAAGAGGAAAAGTCCACAAAAAATGCGAGCAGTCGTCAAGAACAACAAGATAATATTTGAATCCGGAGACACTAGGAACAGGAGATGTCCAAAGATCACAGTGTATTAAATCGAAGTTTTTGAGTGCGCGCGAAGTAGAAAGAGTAAAAGGAAGCCGCACATGGCGACCTAGTTGACACGCATGACACAAACTGTCGGATGCACTTTTATTACAAGAAAGACCAAAGGAAGGGGCTAGCTTGGAGAGAGCCTCATGACCAATATGACCGAGACGTCGATGCCACAAGGTGGTGGAGGAGCCGACAGCAGCAAGCGCATGGGGTGAAGGCACCGCATGGAAGGGGTAGAGCTCGCCGGAACTATTGCACCTGGTGATTACTGTCCCCGAGCGAAGGTCCTTCACAGAGACACCATACGGGTCAAACTCAACAGAGCAGTTATTGTCAATGGTGAATTGGCGAACAGAGATCAAATTTTTAATGATATGAGGGGAAACAAGAATATTGCGAAGATGCAAGGGGCCACGACAACTCGGAAACGATAACGATCCAGTGGAAGTGACGGGAAGAAGTGTACCATTACCAACGACAATATTCGAAGGAGAACACGGTCCGGGAGGTTGGGAAATAAGATTATCGGTGTTTGAAGACATGTGAGCCGTAGCACCGGAGTCAAAGACCCAGTCCGTAGATGGCGGTGGCGTGAGCGTTACTGTGTTGAATGCATTGGCCAATGCATTCGAATCCCAGGTGAAAGGCTGCGTCATAGGAGTGCCGGCAAGACACCGGTCAAGCGCCCACCGGGAAACCAGGCGCCATCATCGGAGGAGGTTGCATGCACCGAGGGCGGGCGATGCACTGGCCGGGCGGCCTCCCGAAGAATCCCGGCGTCATCGTCGGAGGAGGCTGCAGGACTGGCGCACCAGAGAGCAGCACAGGATAGGAACCCGGGGCGCCCGGGACGGCACCGGCGACAAATGCCTGCGGGTGTTGCTGGTTGCCGCTGCTGTTCTGACCAGCGGGACGGGGTGTCCGAGCAGCGCCAGAGCTGGGCCATACCTGGAAGGTCCCGGTCATGGGGTTGAACATGGTGGCCGACCACGACAGTGCATCGGTGCGATCGTTACGACGACCGCGACGTCGGTTCTTGTTACGACTGCCGGAGGAGCTTGGACCGCTGCTGGAGGTGCCGGACGTGGAGGATGCAGGACGGGAGGGGGACGACGTGCCGACGACCAGGGCGACCGAAGGAGATGCTGGCTTGGACTGCATGGTGAGCTCCTCCAAGAGGAGATCGGAGCGCACGGCGCTGAAGGAGGGGAAGGGCTTTTGACGCTTGAGGATGGCCGCCATGTAGTCGAACTTGTCGTTTAGACCACGGAGAACGGAGAGAGCAAGCGTGCGGTCAAGTACCGGCTCGCCGAGATCGCCGAGCGCGTCAGCCATCCCCTTCAGTTTACGACAGTAATCTGTAATAGAGAGGTCACCTTGGACAAAAGTACGGAATTGAGTATCAAGAAGAAGAGCACGAGTCTCTTTGTTGCCCAGAAATTGATGCTCAAGACCAAGCCAGATGGAGCGGGCGGTGCAGGTCGGAGTCAAGACGATATCGAGGAGCTCGGAGGCGATGGTGCCGAACAGCCACGACCGCACCGTGCAATCCATGCGATCCCAATAGACAGCATCGGTGACAACCACGATGTTGGAGAGGACGTGGATGGCGAGGCCGTACTTGCCGAGGGTGTTGAGGAAGAGCCCACGCCACTTGCTGTAGTTGGGAGAGAACTGGTCGAGGACGACTGGAACGAGAGCACGGACGTTGTGGACGGCAACGGCCTGTGCATGCAACCCCGCTGTCGCAGCCTCGGTGTAGGCACGGCGCGCCGCCTCCAGAGCGGCAAGCGGGCGAGGAACCTGGTCAGCAGCAGCGTGACGGGTGGCGTCGTCATCGTCATCACGTGCTGTCTGGGCGGCGTCACATGCGGCCTGGGAGGCCAGCGCAGCCGCGGCAGCACGGCAGGAGGCGTCGTTGTCGGCATCGCGTGCGGCCTGGGCGACCTGCGTGGCCGCAGCAGCACGGCGGGTGGCGTCGTCGTCGAACATGGTAGGCGAAACTCAGAGAAAATGCGGAAGAGAAGTTCCAGGAAAGAACCAAACTGATACCATGATAACTGATGTAATCGCAATATATTTCATAATCAAGGGATTACACATATATATCCAGCTCAAGCCAATAACGACCACACGACTTATGGCAACAGAATCAGTGGGATTGGCGAGAGATAAGGTATGCATGCAACGCTAAGTATGGAAACTAACAATCGAATCAGGCATGCATGCAGAGCAAAAGGAAGCAACAAATCAACCCAGATAAACAGTAGATAGATACCAAATAATCTGCTAACAGACACATTGGGTAGTGCTGATAGTGAAGGAGAAGAGATTATGATGTTGAAGGCAAGCAACAATTAGACATTTTTGGTTGACTCTGGTAGTACTTGTTCTGTTGTCAGTGAGGCACTGGTGGACAAATTGAGACTTCCTACTAAAGAAGCGTTTGAATCCAAATTCATGATTGCTGATGGGGGTGCAATGGTATGTATCAAGATAATTCCCTAGCTGGAGTGGTGGAGTCAAGGGCATGCTTTCAAACAAGATGTATGAGTGCTAGCATTGGGATGCTATGACATGATCCTTGGGGCGGATTGGCTTGAAGACCACAACCCTATGTGGGTTCATTGGCGCAAAAAGGTGATGAAATTTGCACACAAGGGACGACGAATTTCACACAGAGAATGATTGATTATGTGGACAATTGTACTCCTATTACAGCTCATGGACTCAGAGGACTTATCAAGAGAGGGGCTGTGATGCACCTTGTTCATACGAGCCAAGTACCAGAAGAGAATGATTTGTGCCCTGTTACACCAGTAGCAACAGAGACAATCTTACCTACTACAATGGCAAAAGTGGTAAAGGACTTCGATCATTTGTTCCAAGACCCGACAACATTACCTCTGCATCGGGATTGTGACCACAAAATACTGGTGCTGCCAGGTGTTCAACCAGTGAACGTTCGAACCTATCGATACTCTCCCCACCAGAAGACATAAATTAAACATCAAATCTCTCAAATGCTAAGTAATGGGGTTATACAGTATATCACCAGTCCTTTTGCATATCTTGTTCTTCTGGTAAAAAAGAAAGATGGCTCATGGCGTTTTTGCATCTACTACTGTCAGCTCAAGTCCATCACGATCAAGAACAAACACCCGCTACCAATTGTAGATAAGTTACTTGATGAGTTGGCTGGTGCACGGTGGTTCGCCAAGTTAGACCTTGGCTTTGAATATCATCAGATCCAAATGGTTGACGGTGATGAATACAAAATGGCTTTCCGAACACACCAAGGCCTATATGAATTTTTGGTCATGCCTTTCGATCTCACAAATGCACCAGCCACGTTTCAAAACACCATGAACCGTATTTTCGTAGCCCTACACCGCAAATGTGTTTTGGTGTTTGTGGATGATATCCTCATCTACAGCCGTAGCTTGGAAGAACATGTGCAACATATTTAATCAGTCTTTACAATTCTACCGCAACACCAACTGTATATTAAGCGCTCCAAGTGTGTGTTTGCTACTTAGGAGTTGGGATTACTTAGGCCATATCATCAGGCTAGATGGAGTTGCCACAGATTAGGCCAAAATCGCTTTAGTGGCAGCTTGGTCGAAACAACAGAATGTCAAGAAGCTGCGTGGTTTTCTGGGATTGACAGGTTACTACAGGAAGTTTATTAAACACTATGGTATGATCAATCGACCTCTAACTGAGCTTTTGAAAAAGGGTGTTCCATTTTATTGGCCACCTACAACCCATGATGCCTTCTTACAACTTAAAAAAGCACTGATGCAAGCCTCGGTCTTAGCCATTCCTGATTTTTTCAAAACCTTTGTTTTGTAAACTGATGCAAGCAATACCGGAGTAGAGCAGTTTTGATGCAGGATAGCCACCCAATTGCCTTTCTTAGTAAGTCACTTTGCCTACGAAACCAAGCTCTATCTACATATGAAAAGGGAATGTCTGGCGATCCCTCCAACATCGTGAATTTATCATTCACATGGATCACAAGAGTTTGGTGCGTTTGATCGACCAACGTTTGAGTACAAGAATTCAACATAAGGCCTTTGTACGGCTGGTGGAACTACAATACAAAATTCAATACAAAAAAGGGTATCTAATGCAGCAGCAGATGCATTGTCTCATATGCCTGGAGAACATGATTTGCCATATCCACCTGTACACCAACTTGGTTGGACAACTTACAACAAAGTTATCAAGAGGATCCACAATGTAGACAGCTTCTGAATGAACTGAGCATCTCTTCTGGACCCATCAATGGCTTCGAACTACAGGACAGGATTCTGAGGTACAAGGGTAGAGTATGGATTGGTAATAATGCTCAATCCTAGTATCATATTCTTCAAGCACTTGATTCCAATGGAATAGGGGGTCACTCTTGCTTTCATGCCACCTATCAAGAATCTGTTTGCTTGGGCAAATATGAAACAGGCCATTCTACAGTATTGAAAGATCGAAAAAGGCGACTAGAGGGGGGTGAATAGGAGCTAAATAAAATTTTCGAATAAACTCTCCCCCTAAAATTCAAACCACCAAAAAACCAGAAAGAAACTGCACTGGTCGGGTATTTCTGGTCGGATGAACAGTACCCCCGACCTACAGAGGTCGGATGAACAGTACTCGAAATGAATAGTGTTCGGGTGAACAGTACCCCCGACCAGCGCTGGTCGGATGAACAGTACTCCCGGCCTGAAGTGATCGGATGAACAGTACTCGGGTGAATAGTGTTCAGGTGGACAGTACCCCCGACCAGATGAACAGTACCTCCGACCTGCGGAGGTCGGATGAACAGCACTCGGGTGAATAGTGTTCAGGTGAACAGTAAAATCAGCACGATCTCAAAAACAGAAATCGATGTAACTTTTGATCGGCTGATCCAAAAACAGTGAAAATTGGTGTGCACCTTCCAAAGGATGTCAGGAACATATTTAAATCAACAATCGAAGGAATTAATACCAAGTTTCCGTCCTTTTCAGTTTAACAAATGCAACACAAAAAACAGAGTCACGAACACAGACTTCACCCCTAACTTGCTGGTGCGAGTTGATGGTAAGAAATCCTTGGATGACTCTCCACAAATCATAGCAAGTAAGTACACGAAGAAACAACCCTTCAAACAAATAGAAACACTATCTCAAAACTAGGCACGTAAATTGGTTTCTTGCAAAGCGAATAGAAGAGGTTGTAGATTGCCTAGATGATTGGGATATGATCTATAGAAGATTCATCCAGCAATCTTTCATCCTTGGCAACAAGAACCGAAGCCAATCAAGACTAAAGACGCAAGTCACACGCTTACGCACTTTAAGAACACAGTTTACTAACTTGCAACAAGAATGTAAGGATTGCCTAGATGATTGAAAGCACCAAGTCCAGAGAAGAGTTCATCAATCATGAATTTCAACAAAGACTCAATAGCATGTAGAAGGAGATGAGGCAAATCCAAATTACGTAAAGTAAATTGCAAGTAAGTAAATGTGGAATTTAGATAATGTAATTCAAGTGCGTAATGTAAATACGTAAGAGAAATGAAACAAGAATATAAATGAAGAACATTTCATTTCGGAAGGGAGGTTTACAAAGCCTCACAACAAAGTGGACAAAGCTCAAATGAGCAAAAAAACCTCGAACCTTCAAAGAGGGAGGCTGCCCTACCCCTCTATTTATAGAGACATGGGATCAATTCCCACCTTTGGATGTCCCGCTTCAATCCTAAGCCAACATCCAAGAGCCAGGATTTGATCCTTACAACATCACTCTCAACAACTCTCAACTACTCACGTAGACTTTCCTCACCGCTCACCCCAAGGAGACACCCTCTCCTGTCTATTCATAGCAGGCTTGGAACACCTACCACCCTTGGATGAGCCTCTAAACCCTAGAGCACTCCATCAAGGGCTGAGATTTTACCCACTCACAAAGCTAAGCATGGGCTCACCCGAAACCCAACAACACAACGGGTTTTGCATGCTTTTCAACTCACACTAACTTGACCCACTACTCTATCTTCCTGACCGCGATCCAACGGTCCTCCTAGATCAGAGCAGCTCCAAGTTAGCATCTCATCCATTCCTTTGTCTTCTCGGCTTGCAGCTACTCCCTGGCCTCAGTCATCTTTGGCGACACCTTGATCATCTGGACCTCAGCTCTCCCAGCCTAGTCCTGATCCCCTTCACCTCACCATGACCTAGCTCCAAAGTCCTGCAACCATCATAGACAAGGAAACCACATCACATAGCAATGTCCAACAACACATATCCATCTCAACAGACAGATATACACTACGCTGACCAGCAAAACCCCGACCACACGTGGTCTGACCACTGGTCTCCATCCCGACCAACCAAGGTCTGACCACTGGTCTCCATCCCGACCACTTAAGGTCTGACCACTGGTCTCCATCCCGACCACTGAGAATCGACCACCGGTCTCCGACCAATGAGAGACCGACCACTGGGTCGACGATCGGTCTCCGACCACCACGACCCTGCACCTCTGGGTCGGACAACTGGTCTCCGACCAACCAAAGACCTGACCACTCGGGGTCAGACGACTGATCTCCGACCAGCCAAAGCCCAGACCTGTCAGGTCGGACGACCCGACCACTCGGGGTCTGACGACTGGTCTCCAACCAGTAACTCAAATTGCTCTAGCTCGAAAAACAATCCAAATCAAACTCAAACTTGAGCACACCTTGCTCAAATAAAGTCAAATACTCATCACAAACATGGATGGACCTCCACATGGTCCTTCAATCTCCCCCTTGATGAGTATATTGACAAACCACACAAAAGGCATAAATTTGAGTTTGAATGAGAGAAGAAGAAAGCAATTTGATTGCAAAGCCAAACTTGGTCCAGAGAGAAAGATATAAAATTATGACCAAGTTGGCAGAAAGAATTTAGAGCAAAACCATGAAAAGAGCAAGTTTTCAACGAAAGCTCTAAAAACCAATCATAAGTGTCAAATGTGATTATGATCCATAAGAGATAGCAAAGATTTACAAAAATCATAAGAACCAACAAGCTTTCACGTTTCTATCTCCTCCTTTTCTACATTTTAAATGATGCCTACATTTTCTCCCCCTTTTGGCAATATAGGCATCAAAATAGAATTTTCTCCCTCTTTTATGTATGCATGAAATGCAACCTAAGGGAGCTTTGAAGATTATCCAAATGATCATAATGGCAAGATATGACACCAAGCTTATTAATCTCAGATTATAACCAAACTAAGACATGTCCAAGTGCAAATAACAAATTTTGCTCATAAGCGAAGTTTTGAAAATGTATCATTTTTAGCAAGATTTGACAAGTGCAAAACTTAGCAAAGTTTCAAAACTAGAAGCAAAACCACTCGAGGATCAAATGGAAAACCTAGAGTTCAACCTACTCAACACTTTGGGAATTTTGAAGTGCATATAAGGTCCTTCGAGCCTATTTTTCAATTTATGCAAATTTTCTTTAAGACTTCGAAAAACATAGCGGGGTGCAAATGTTTGACATTATTTGCATTCTTTACCCACTTATGTGTTTGATATTTGCAAAAAAAAAATTGTTGATTGACTCAAGCCATTTTCGATCATCTCAAGAGTAACTCTTAAGAGAATGATCTTGGTCATACACAATATATTCCAAGTTCATCCCAAATGCAATGGGAGGCAGTCTCGAGAATATAAAGTGCTGAGATCAATTTTGCACAAAAGAGTCAATTTTTTTTAATTTTCAATTTAGCACATATAAGCAATTCTGAAGGACTCAAATATGGATCAAGCAAATTTCACCCAAGTTGCTATAAGGACTCTAGAGAATTCCAAAATTTTACAATTCATGGTAAAAGTTCTTAGAGAAGAAACTTAGTAAGTAAAAGCAACATGTTTCATCAAGTTTTCATTTAAAGCTTTTAAGTTTTTCAGATTTCAATGAACATTAGCTTGATAAAAGAACTTGGACATATCTAAGCTAGTGATTTTCTTCGAAAGATATAGCATGATGTATTTCACGAAGATTGAGTCAAATGTATAATAGACAAAGCTCATAGAACGGAAAATGCAGTCTAAATGCAATGCATGAACAGATTCCCAAACTCCCCCTCAACAATTGAATCAATTTTAAGCTCAAATCTGGTTAAAGTTAGGTTATTATCAAGATTAGGCATAAAGAAAACCCGAATGAACTCAATAATAACCAGAAAAACAGAATGAGGAGAAGAAGTCGAGAAACTGCAAAACTGGATGGCTATAGAGCATAGAAAAGATATAAGAAACTCACTACAGCTTAGACTCGCTCTTCCCAAATGACTGACATAGGGAAGCTGACTCTAGATCCCAACTAAGGAGTGCACACAGACCCTGTCTACCCAGGAGGTCCAAAACCTGCTAGACTTAAAAGACTGTGAGGGAACTCAACCTAGAGAGAAGAGAGAACAGCTAATCACGCATGATAGCAACCTAAAGCACAAGATAAGAGGTCCATGCGAGGCATGCCAGAAGTCTAAGTGAGTGAACTCAACTTAAGAAAACAAGCCCAAAGTCATCCAGAAGAAGAAAGGAAATGCTGGAAGAAAATATATAGTACATAATATACAAACCAGCTCCCCCTCACGAAAAGCCGTAAGGGCTTACGACTCTAAGCTCACTCCTCAAGGCAACAAATCTGGAGCTATCCAAATGCTTGGTAAAGATATCGGCTAACTGAAGGTCACTCTCTATGAATCGGCGTGATATCTCCTTCTCCACATGGTCTCTAAGGAAGTGATATCTAATATCAATGTGCTTGGTCCGGAATGTTGCACTTTGGGTTTTTAGCAATGCAAATAGTGAAGTGTTGTCACGAAAAAGTGGCACACTCTCTATTTCTAACCCATAGTCCCGCAAGGTCGATCTCATCCAGAGCACTGCTACAACAGAATCGGTCTGAAACAACATACTCGGCCTCGGCGAGTGGTGTGCAACCCTGCATCGCTTCCTAGATGACCAAGAAACAAGAGAAGTGCCAATGAATTGGCAAGTGCCGAAGTGCTCTTCCTATCTATCCTCTGACCAAAGAAAGTCGGCATCGGAAAAGGCTCTAAGAGATAGACAAGAAGAAGAAGAGTACCAAATACCATAATCGGTGGTAGCACGAAGGTACTGAAGATGCGCTTGACCGCTTTGCGCGTGAGAGGCGCGAGGAGAAGCTTGAAATCGAGCGCCGCACACACACAACAAAATGTATGTCCGGCCTCAAGCGGTGAGGTACAAGAGGAGCCGATCATGCTCGAAACTCCTTTTGATCGGCAGGCTCACCATCCTCATCGGGCTCGAGGACGGCGATGGTGGCCATAGGAGTCATCACCGGCTTCCCATCGACATGTCGAGCGCCTCGGAGGTCACGTATATTTGCCTTGATGCAAGAAAGTACCCTCCGAATCGCTTGATTTGGAAGCCAAGAAAGTAGCTCAACTCGCCCATCATACTCATCTCAAACTCTGTACTCATCACATCGAAAACGAGAGACAAGAGAATAAGACGAGCCACCAAAATGATATCGTCCACATAAATGCGGACAAGAAGAAAATGAGACTCATAGTGTCCGATGAATGAGTTTTGTCTACTATGCCCATTTTAAAGTCATGGTGAGAAGATAAGACTTGAGCCTCTCATACCATGCTCTGGGGCTGCTTGAGTCCATCTGAGCTTTGGAAAGCTTGTATATATGACTCGGAAACTTGGGGTTCTCGAATCCTGGAGGTTGCTTGACATAAACCTCTTCCTCAATATAGCCATTGAGGAATGCACTCTTGACATCCATTTGATAAAGCTTGAAGCCTTTGGATGCAGAAAATGCAAGCAGGATTCGGATAGCCTCTAGCCTAGCTACAGGAGCAAAGGTCTCCTCAAAGTCAAGACCCTCAACCTGAGAAAAGCCCTGTGCAACTAGTCTAGCCTTGTTTCTAATTACAACCCCATCCTCACTCTGCTTGTTTTTGAACACCCACTTGGTCCCAATGACATTATGACCAGATGGGGGCTTGACAAGCTGCCATACCTTGTTCCTCTCAAAGTTCTCAAGTTCCTCATGCATAGCATTAATCCACAACTCATCGGATAATGCATGAGAAACATCCTTCGGCTCAAAGGAGGCAACGAAGGCAGAGTGAAAGCAGAAAGAGGACAGACCCGTTCTTGAGCGGGTGACACGTTCGAACAAATCTCCAATCATCTGATCAGAAGGATGACGTCTCTGAATATGACGAGGAGGTCCAGCAACAGAAGTGGCCTCTACCTCTTGAACAGAAGAGGTAGGAACAGAGCCACTCGCTGAAGGAGAGTCGGAAAGCAAGGGTGGTCTCCCGAGGTGCGAAAATGAAAGCAGAGGCACCTCGGTGAAGAGGGGACTGGATCCGGTGGAACACCATCATCTCCATCACCCTTATCTTCTTCAAAGATGGTCTCAGAGGGATAAGAAGAGCTTGAAACATCAGGTCTAGCTCCTGGGCTAGCCTCATCAAAGGTCACATCACGGTCTCTATGATCCTATGCGCATCAACACTCCGGACCCTATAGCTACGAGAAGAAGGCGAGTAACCTAGAAAGATACCATCGAAGAGCGAGACTCAAACTTATCTAGGTTACGGACTTCAAGATAAAACACTTGCAACCAAAACGCGAAAATGAGACACACCGGGCTTTCGCCCATACCTCAACTCATAAGAAGTGCGATGCAAATGTGCTCTCAAAACACGCGATTAGAAACATGGCAAGCAGTAGCTATAGCCTCATTAAAACTTCCTAGAGCATCTTGTACTCATCTAGCATCGCCTAGCCATCTCAACCGTGGTCCTGTTCTTCCTTTCCACTATGCCATTCTCACGAGGGCGTAGGGAAAAAGAACGATGCTCTAAACCAGACTCCACACAAAAACTCTCAAAGTAGGAATTCTTGAACTCCGTGCCATTATCACTGCAGATAGCTCGTAATGCACACGGGAGCTCAATAGACAACCTCTTGACCAAACCCCTGAAGTGAGAAAAGTCTCATCCTTGAGGCCATGAAGAATACCCAAGAGAATCTAGAAAAATCATCAACGATGACAAGAACATACCACTTCCTCCCATCGATCGCAGCACTCTAGCCGGACCAACACCGTCCATATGTAAAAGCTGTCCCGGTGCATCACCATCACTACTGATCACAGGGAGGATGAGAAGCGGTAACCATCTTGCCATGTCGGCAAGGAGAGCAAACTAAGTCTTTGACCATCTTGAGTTTGGGCAAACCCGAATGAGATCGTGGTCGCTAACTCGGGTCAAATGATCAAAACCAATGTGACCAAGTCTCCTATACGAAAGGAGAGATCACGGGACTCGAAGCAATCAAACATCGAAGAGAGTCTTGGAAGAAGCGAGAAAAATCAGCACGAAGACTCTCCCAAATCTAGAAATCCATAAACTAACCCTCCCGATGAATCAAGGATTCTACAGGGCATTACTCTTGAAGCTTACCTCGAAAGAGTCATCAATAAGTCGAAAGCAGAGAGCGATTGTATTGCGACTTACTTACTAAGGCAACATCTTTAAGAATGAAGTTTTGGTTAATGCAGATGGTACCTTTAGCTATGACTCTACCTGAAGAAGCATCCCCGAAAGTGATCAACTCATCACCGGGGGCTCGAACTAGGGAAGAGAACCATCGAGAATCTCCGGTCATATGACGAGAACAACCGGAGTCGACAATCCAAATATCTCCCTTCCCCATCCGACGAACCTCGTTCGAGTCGCTGTACAGCTCGGAGTCGCTTGCTTCGATGGCGTCTGCCATGAAGCACATGCCGGAGAAGTCATCGCCGCTCTTCTTCACTTGCGGTTCATCCTCGCCTTCGTCGCTCCACGTCTCCGAGTCGGAGAGCTCGATATCATCTAGCGCGGCGAGGACCCGATGAAAGAGCTTCTTGTTCTTGGCAAAGTTGTGGTACTTCTTCTTCGCCGGCTCACGAGCTGGGGCCTTCTTGTTGCGGTTCTTGTCGGTGTAGTCGTTCTTGCTCGAACCGCCTTGTTCGTTTTGCCTTTCTCCGGCTTAGGGCGGTTTGCTCGAATGTGGTTGGGGCCACCACACTCAAACAGTGATCATCCCACCTCTCTTCCTCTCTCTCACTCTCTTGTATGCATATGAAAATTTGCGAGCAAGAAGAGCAAGCTCATTTTCTGGAAATTTTTCCAGTTGGTCATCGCTTAGCTCGCAAAGGCGGAGAGAGAGAAATCAACGAAAGAATCGATGAGAGGATCCAATGGGATCGGTGATCAAAGCCATCGACTGAGATTTCGTCTTCGCGAGACGACGTCGATCTCATGAGTCTTGAGGCGGGAATAAAGCCCGTCAAGAGTCAAGGTCGACAGATCGGTGGTGTCCTTAATGGTGGTCACCTTCATCTCCCAAACACGAAGATCAAGTGCGGTCAAGAAATGTCGAGCATTATCCGAGTCGAGTATATGCAACCGATCGCTCGGAGGTCGCTCAAAATCTTCGTAAACCGACCAAAGCACTCGTCAAGATTCTCACCGCGTCTTTGTTCAAACTTGTTGAACTCACGCTTGAATTGGTCTGTCGAACCGCCTTGATTTGGGTAGTGCCTCATGGTAACATCGAGGATCACCCAAATCTCATGAGCGAAACGAAGGTGAGAAATCCTATCATACTCATCTGCGCTAAGACCACAGATGAGGATGTTCCTTGCTTTAGCGTTCGCCTCAACGTCAGCCATATTTCCGGCCGTGACATTTTCATCAGCAGGAACCTCATACGGGAGTTTCACCTTCTGCCATATCAGGAAGCCCTGGGCAGTGATGTATGACTCCATCCGCGATTTCCAAAACGGAAAATCAACTCCAGAAAAAATGGGAGGCTTGGTGGAATACTTGTCCATCGCCATGGCTCTTGAGACCGGTCAAGATCTAGAAAGAGCAGAACCGGCTCTGATACCAATTGAAAGATCGAAAAAGGCGACTAGAGGGGGGTGAATAGGAGCCAAATAAAATTTTCGAATAAACTCTCCCCCTAAAATTCAAACCACCAAAAACCAGAAAGAAACTGCATTGGTCGGGTATTTCTGGTCGGATGAACATACCCCGACCTACAGAGGTCGGATGAACAGTACTCGGAATGAATAGTGTTCGGGTGAACAATACCCTCGACCAAAGATCGTCGGATGAGCAGATACTCCCGACCGAGGTGGTCGGGTGAATATCTCGGGTGAACAAGACTTCCCTGATGGATGAACAATACCCCCGACCGCGAAGGTCGGATGAACAAAGACTCGGGTGAATAGTGTCCGGTGAACGAGAAAATCAGCACGATCTCAAAAGCAAATCGATGTGACTTTTGATCGGTGATCCAAAACAAATGAAAATTGGTGTGCACCTTCCAAAGGATGTCGAAACCTATTTCAATCAACAATCGAAGGAATTAATACCAAGGTTCCGTCCTTTTCAGTTTAACAAATGCAACACCAAAAACAGAGTCACGAACACAGACTTTACCCCTAACTTGCTGGTGCGAGTTGATGGTCAGAAATCCTTGGATGACTCTCTACAAATCATAGCAAGTAAGTACACGAAGAAACAACCCTTCAAACAAATAGAAACACTATCTGAAAACTAGGCACGTAAATTGGTTTCTTGCAAAGCAATAGAAGAGGTTGTAGATTGCCTAGATGATTGGGATATGATCTATAGAAGATTCATCCAGCAATCTTTCATCCTTGGCAACAAGAACCAGAAGCCAATCAAGACTAAAGACTGCAAGTCACACGTTTACGCACTTTAAGAACACACAGATTTACTAACTTGCAACAAGAATGTAAGGATTGCCTAGATGATTGAAAGCACCAAGTCCAGAGAAGAGTTCATCAATCATGAATTTCAACAAAGACTCAATAGCATGTAGAAGGAGATGAGGCAAATCCAAATTACGTAAAGTAAATTGCAAGTAAGTAAATGTGGAATTTAGATAACAGAATTCAAGTGCGTAATGTAAATACGTAAGAGAAATGAAACAAGAATATAAATGAAGAACATTTCATTTCTGGAAGGGAGGTTTACAAAGCCTCACAACAAAGTGGACAAAGCTCAAATGAGCAAAGAAAAACCTCGGAACCTTCAAAGAGGGAGGCTGCCCTACCCTCTATTTATAGAGACATGGGATCAATTCCCACCTTTGGATGTCCCGCTTCAATCCTAAGCCAACATCCAAGAGCCAGGATTTGATCCTTACAACATCACTCTCAACAACTCTCAACTACTCACGAGACTTTCCTCACTGCTCACCCCAAGGAGACACCCTCTCCTGTCTATTCATAGCAGGCTTGGAACACCTACCACCCTTGGATGAGCCTCTAAACCCTAGAGCACTCCATCAAGGGTGAGATTTTACCCACTCACAAAGCTAAGCATGGGCTCACCCAAACCCAACAACACAACGGGTTTTGCATGCTTTTCAACTCACACTAACTTGACCCTTCTCTATCTTTCGACCGCGATCCAACGGTCCTCCTAGATCAGAGCAGCTCCAAGTTAGCATCTCATCCATTCCTTTGTCTTCTCGGCTTGCGGCTACTCCTGGCCTCACCATCTTTGGCGACACCTTGATCATCCGGACCTCGGCTCTCCCAACCTAGTCCTCGATCCCTTCACCTCACCATGACCTAGCTCCAAAGTCCCGCAACCATCATAGACAAGGAAACCACATCACATAGCAATGTCCAACAACACATATCCATCTCAACAGACAGATATACACTACGCTGACCAGCAAAACCCCGACCACACGTGGTCTGACCACTGGTCTCCATCCCGACCAACCAAGGTCGACCATCGGTCTCCATCCCGACCACTCAAGGTCCGACCATCGGTCTCTATCCCGACCACTCGAGTCGACCACCGGTCTCCGACCGGCGAGACTGACCACTCGGGTCGACGACCGGTCTCCGACCACCACACCAGCACTCTCTGGTCGGACAACCGGTCTCCGACCAACCAAAGACGACCACTCGGGTCGACGACCGATCTCCGACCACCAAAGCCCGGACCTCTCGGGTCGGACGACCCGACCACTCGGGGTCTGACGACTGGTCTCCAACCAGTAACTCAAATTGCTCTAGCTCGAAAAACAATCCAAATCAAACTCAAACTTGAGCACACCTAACTCAAACTTGAGCACACCTTGCTCAAATAAAGTCAAATACTCATCACAAACATGGATGGACCTCCACATGGTCCTTCAAGTATGTTCAGGTGTGTACAGTTTGTCAACAAGCAAAAGTTGAGCATGCTAGATTACCAGGTTTTTTCCGACCCCTACCAGCGCCCTCGCAAGCATGGTCAGTTGTATGCTTAGATTTCATTGAAGGACTTCTTCACTCCAATCGACAAGACGTTATCTTGTTGGTCATTGATAAATTTTCCAAATACGCCTATTTCTTACCGTTGGCTCACCCTTTCACTGTTTTACAAGTGGCTCAAGCTTACTTTGCCAATGTGTACAAATTACATGGTTTGCCGACTGCAATTATCTCGGACTGAGACCATATTTTTACCGGTGCGGTATGGCAAGAGTTGTTTCGGCTCTCAGATACTAAGCTGCATATGAGTTCTGCTTACCATCCACAGAGCGACAAACAAACAGAGCACCTTAATCAGTGTCTCGAGACTGATCTTCATTGTTCAGTTCATGCATGTCCGAATAAATTGTTTCACTGGTTACCATTGGTGGAGTATTGGTACAATACTACATATCACTTTGCTATGGGGCACACTCCATTCAAGGTACTCTATGGACATGAACCTCGCCACTTTGGCATCGCTAGTACTCATACTTGTGCAGTGATAGATGTAGAAGAATGGCTGAAAGAACGAGCATCTTACAATGAACTCTTTCGTCAACAGCTCCTGTGTGCACAACAACGCATGAAGCATCAAGCTGATCGTCATCACTCAGAATGCACATTTGCAGTGGGAGATTTAGTATATCTCAAACTTCAACCTCGTGTACAGTCGTCTGTAGTACAACGTAGCAATCAGAAGTTCTGCTTTCTTTTTTGGGCCATACATGGTTCTTTCGTGAGTCGGTGAAGTAGCTTACAAACTGGACTTGCCACATACAAGTCTAATTCATCATGTCATCCATGTGTCGCAACTCAAACGACATGCACCACTTGACACTGAGGTCAGTACAACATTACCTACTTCATTCACTGACTCTAATGCCCTTCTAGAACCAGAGAAAGTGTTTGATCACCAGCTGATTCAACGGGGTGCTGCTGTAGTGCCACGGATGAAAGTGCATTGGAAGGGCATGTCAAGATCAAGACTAAGGACTAGGCTGAGATAATTGGGCCAGTGGGCCATGATCTGCAATTCACATTGGGTGTTACCGGCTAAGCCCGGGTATAAGAGATGGGACCAAGTGAGATATAAACTGGGAGAGGCATGCGTGTGGAGGAGAGAACCGAATACAACAGTCATATGATTCCCTAGCTTCCTCCGTCTTGTTCTTCCCCAATTCTCCCTCATCTTCCTCAATTTCTATCCCAAATCCTATTTGGTTCCACCAATCGATGTGGGCACGTCACAATTAGGTCGTCAATAACTCAAGAATTTGATGATTAAATCTGGGAATAAACATTTGTCTTTAGCGCATTTTGCATTTTAAGAGCTCCAATCTTCTCAATTAATTATCTTAAGACAAAAGATTGTAAAAACTAGAGAACTGAAAAATTCAAAGAAAGATTATACACATATGTACATACTTTGGAGAGAGTGATATTACATTCTTTGAGGTAGCAAAAATCAACTCTCATCAACACTAGACCAATGTGTTTTAATATACCATGGATTTATGGACGTGGAAAGAAAATAAACGAAGGAACAAATTGTAACCAATAAATGGAAAGTAACAAACTAATAGTAATAGACAAAATGTGCAATTGCGCAGGCTATTTTGCTAGTTCTTACATAAAGGTTGTGTCCAATAGCGTCCGGTATTCGAATTGGCAAAGTTCTCTGTTTTTTTTTTCACTTCTTCTTGGCAATCAACCTCGAATCCGAGATTATTATTGCTCATCATACCAAACACCATCAATGCCACAACTTACAACAGATTGATCGGCTGAAGTTGCCTAAACTAATTAATAACTAGCTAGAACGAGAACTTGAACACCATGTCATGCTTGTACACCTGGCCGGGCCTAACAATCTGCGACGGGAAGCTGGGGTGGTTCACGGCGTCGGGGAACCCCTGCGTCTCGAGGCACAGCGCGCCGTACTGCCCGTACACCTTCCCGCCCTTCCCCTTGACGCCATTGAGGAAGTTGCCGGTGTAGAACTGCACCCCGGGCTGGTTGGCCCACAGCTCCAGCGCCCTCCCCGACGCGCCGTCCCGGACGGCCGCCACCCTCCGCAGCGCGTAGGCGTCCCCGTCCACGGCGTAGTTCATGTCGTAGCCGTAGACGTTGCTGCCGTTGCTGCTGCCGCCGGAGACCTGGTGGACGTGCGCGCCCACGGGGGTCGGCGCCCGGAGGTCGTAGGGCGTGCCGGCCACGGGAGCGACCTGCCCCGTCGGGATGAGCGCGCCGTCCACGGGCGTGTAACGGGACGCGAAGAGCTGGACCGTGTTGCCGAGGACGTCGCCGCTGCCCTGCCCGCCGAGGTTCCAGTACGTGTGCTGCGCGAGGTTCACCGGCGTGGCCTTGTCCAGCGCTGTCGCGTTCATGTGCACGCTCAGCACGTACGGGCTCGACAGCTGGTACGTCACGTACACGTCCAGATCCCCCGGTAACCCTGTTTCACGGAGAGACAATTCTAACTCAAAACATGTTACCACTTACCTCTACGCAAGTACAATGGATTTGCAACATACTCCCTCCGTTAGTACATGATATTGAATAATGTCATCCTGGTCTTCAAATTTTGTTTCTAAATACATATATCATTCTACAATTTTAATGTAACTTTTTTCTATTTTTCCTTATATACTTCTCCCCTTTAGCTATTCCTAATATCATTTACTACTTTGGACTAGAGCAAGACACACCATCTAAAGAACAATAAGTGATATAATGAAAATGGGTAATACAGTCTTTTGTACGTGTGCTTTGCTAGAAGTGTAATATCCTAAAATGATATCTTTATTTAGAAACGGATGAAGTAATAATTTCTTTGGGATTGCAGCTTTCACGTTTGATTTTGTCTTTCCTAGATGCTTGAGATGATGCCATTATTCCGTTAGGATATATCATGATCATGGATTGTGATTTGAATAACGAAAGGGATAAAGGGGCAAGCACCCAACAGAGCAAAATAGTCATTTTCTAGTACATAATAGAGGCACACGATGATGTGGGCACTGCTACTGATTGATGTTTTTGGGAAAAATTCTAGGGCACCGAGTGACTTGTAGTATTCATCGTAAAAACTAGACACATGGTAAATATAGATCTCAAAGCAACTAAATCTTCTTATTTCTCCATCAATATATATATACCGATGTCTTTATTCCAAAAAGAATGCTATAGATGCTATAGGTCACCTGGTGCTATATAATATTTATTTTCCGTTTTTGGGCAGACATTTGCCTGGGCCGGTCACTCAACAAGTCATTTCTTCATATCACAAAGTGCTATGGTTTCAAAAAAGAAAAGAAAAGAAAGTGCTGTTCCTATTCTTGGGAGACCTAACTTGGCATCCTCTGCTCTGATTCAACTTCAGGAGTGGTGCTAATTTTGCTCCATTCTGGTATGAAATGGGAGTTCACAGCTACTCGTGATGATGAGCTAGAATGATATATGCTGAAACTTTGGGTTTCTTGTAACCACTACAATACAATCATATGTGATGTTTCAGCTCTTAAGTTCCCAAATGAAAACAACACGAGATCAGCTGTCAGCTATGATGTAGTAGTGCTGATGCTCCAGGTTTGATTTGGATTTGATGAATAGTGCATGAAAGCTTCCGAAGAAGATATTTCAAAGCAATAAAGAAAGTACAAATGTATACTATATATTTGATCATTTGCCTTGCGTTTACCTTGTTCTCCGTCAAAGCTATGGTAGTAGAATGTGATGAATGGGGAGTCACCACCACCAACATATTCCTTCACCGTCCATATAACTTTGCTGAAACCCCTATGACCACCTAAGCAAGAACAAGTTAACTTATCGCTCATAGAGCACCATGGATTTCTTTCACAGCTGAACAATTTTCCAAAATCTGTAGCATACCATGAAGTGCGTTCTTGCCATCATTAGCATACAGGTGGTATACTTTTCCATCGAGTACGAAGCGTGCCTTGGCAATTCTGTTGGCTACTCGTCCCACAATCGCTCCAAAGTAACTAGAACCATTCTGTACGGCAAGACAGAAAAACAAATTGAAGTAAATTGCTTTAATATTTACCCTTTGAGAAGATAATTGAATACAATGGAGCACTCCGAAGTGTCATTTTATCATGCTCTAGCTTCTAGATAATTTTTTCTCTTAAGATATTGTATATAAACTTTACCCTTCTGAAAAGTATGTAGATAAACTTTGTCAACAACTTGTTTGGTTGGCAAAAGATTTTGCTTGTGCTTGCTGTGATTCAGTTGTAGCCATATTGTACAAGATAAAGGAAATCTTTCTATTCGCTGAAGTGGAGAATAAGTTAACAAGGCAAAAGGCAAGACCGACATCACATGGTGAGATTGTCAGTTGTCTTTCCTAAGATCATATGCTATTTCATAGGTAACATGGCCACTAGCATAGAGAAAACTGCATCCAGCTAATCGCTTTGTGGACTCATCTATTTCCCAGAGTCTCTTTTCCTCCTTGTACACCTCTCTGCTTCTTTATGCAACCTATCATATCGGTGTCTTCTACGCAAGTGAGCCGTGGAGATGTCATCGCACTGTGTGTGCCGTTTGTTTTGTATGGCTTGGGACAGTTGGACCTCCTTGTGTAGAAAATTGAACTCATACTGAAGGCGAAAATACAGGTCCTAATTGAATTGATGAGCTTGTTTTTTAAAACCTAAATGATTTGACTAGTTGACAGCACTTTATGGGATACTTAATCGCTAATCAAGTTGAGTATCTCTGCTTCTTGGATATAAAAAAGTGTACTAGGCGAAATTGAGCTCGGGAAATAAGGAACAAACAAAAAGAATTTAGTAAATTTTGATGTTGAGAGAATGAAGGATTTGCATTTAGAAGGTATCACAGACATTCTCACTATGTTATGGAGTTCTACAATCTACGTTCATCAACGAGGCGAAAACTGAAGAGTTCATAAGTTCTGCATAGAAACAAACCAAACAGTACTCGCACCAAAAACAGAAAAAACAGAGATATGTATATGCACTGCCGTAAAGAAGAATGAGAACAGGGGGATCTGTGAACTTACAACATATTCAGCAATGGTGTCATAGCCAAGGGCAACATCAGCTAAATTCCCTGAAAAAAGAAGTTGCCAAAGCTTCAGTAAGAATTCCCAATAGTGGGCACATGAGCATGGACCAAAGTTAAATCACAAGACAAGAGCTTCCATGGATTGTTGGGGGCAAGAAAGAGTGAAAGACACACATACACACCTCTGGAATCAGGAAGGACGACCGACATGATGGTAGCGCCCCAATTTGTGACCTTGACGGAGAAATCTCCCTTCTTGAGCTCATAGACACCAACCATCTTCCTTTCCGCCGCATTGGCACCACCGGCGAAGGCCACAAGGCAAAACGCCGCAATAAGAAGCAGCGGAGCTCTAGCCATTACCCAACGCAACTAGGCTAGCCTTGCAACTTTGCAAGAGAAAGACGAAGAGGGAAGGGACGACAGTCGACACTGACAGGCGACAGCTACTTGGATGGGTGGAATATGTAAAGGCATAGGATATGGATGCCATGACATGGTGACAAATTTGAAGTGTTGTTTTCCCTTAGTTTCTGCTCCCAAGGCCTCAAAGAAATGTCAAGACCCCGGGGCCAGCACTTGTACCGTGCTAGTTGGCCTTGGCTAGCACTGATGGATGGTCCATGCTGTATTGGTGTGGCGAACAACGAATATTTTTGTGCTTTCATGCTCTGGACTGGATGATGATTGATGATTCGGCGCTTGAACATGTATACCATCCTATCCACAGCATGGTGCATGTGTACTACACGGATCCACCGTTGATAAAGCAAAAGGTGCAGCCGTATCAACCAAGTTGTACTGCAGTACGTAGCAAGTCCTCTTCATCCGCAGGAAAACTCAGATAGATGTCCCCGAGAAACACGCATGGTCTCGAGTTACGACAGTGGAATTATCTATGCAGAGAATAGTAGAGTGACGCAGCGAAAAATTTCGTATCTCATGATCTTATCGTATCGGTTGCGTCTTCAGGCATCAAGCGAGAACCATCCACCCCCGATCTTGGACTTGGATGCAAGGATTCAAATTTCGTTGGATTTTGGGCCCCACAAGTTTCAAACTACCGGTCGAACTAAAAAAATTTGAAATTGCTATAGTAATTTCGGTTTTTCAGCGAAATTTCGCCAAAATGATCCAGATTTTATTGTTTTTTGGCCGGATTTGAACGGAATGACATCAATAACCTATAAGAAAGTGATCTTCAATGATAATTCGTCGAAAAGTTAATTTTTGAGATATTTTAAAATTTCGGCAGAAACACTGACGGAATTTTCTAAAATTGAGGAAGCTTTGTCATGCTATGAAAATTTATGATACCATCTTAAGATATCTAGGATCATACAGAATTTTTTTTAAAATATTTTAAGTTCATTTGTTATGTTTTAAAAATAAAAAATAGAATTAGCATAAACGAGGTAGTAACCGTGTCAGAATGTTATAAATTTTTTAAAGTTTTATCATTACCTAAAAATTTTACTAGAGCTTAATAATTCCCTCATAATCCTTGTTTAAAAGTTTCAAAAAATTTAAACCTGTTTTAATTGCTCGATCAAAAATTGTATACGGTACAAGTATGCACTATGAAGTTCGAAAACTGTGAAGTACCACATTCACATTTTTTGGGAATTTTTTATAGTTGATCATGATCTAAAAATTTTATGGGAACATCATCGATGCTTTCCAACTATCTAATTTTTTTTCATAATTTTTGCATGCCCGCAACTATGCAAGAAAAGCTATTGTGAAGTAACACTTCCACATTTTTTGGGAATTTTTTATGCTTGATCATGATCTCAAAATTTTATGAGAACATCATTGATGTTTTCCAACTATCCACAAATTTTTTTATAATTTTTACATGCTTTGAACTATGCAAAAAAAAATTGCAAAAAAACGCCACGGCTAGGACTTGAACCTAAGACCTTGTCTTTGCTAGACTTGATATTTACAACTGAGCTAGAGCTGCTGGTAGCTTTTAAGATTGAGAACTAAGCTGTTTTATACATGTAAAACACACGGGCTTTAAGGCCCCCTCGACCATTGGTTTTTGCTTCACAAACTCATCACGAGGACAGCCATCTTCACTTTCCTCTCTGGTTCTTCGGTTCTTCAACCACAGACCTCACCTGCTCTCTCCAATCCGGCCAAGTCCGATTGCATTCTGTCAACAGGAGGGAAATCTTGGCGCAAGGGAGCGAAATTTCGCCCATTTGAAGCGAAATTTCGGGCTACAAAAAATTTCGCCATTGAGTAAGTTTCGATTCTATAACAAAAAGTTGATTTATTTTCTGCATACTTCTCTGTTAAGGAATGAGAAAGACTTTGGTAGTTGTCCTTGTTTCGTTCATGACAGGGGTACTACCCTGAGAAGGGCTCTTAGAGGCAGACCCTGGTGGGGGTGGACGCCAGGCAGCACAACCACAAGATGGTGCAGGCTCATGGTATAGCAATGAGTCTTCTAACTATTTGGGCTTCCCAACTTAGCATAGCGGGTACGGTTCGATGCCCTACGGATGGAATCAGGATGGATACGGTTACAAACAGAGTTATGACGAATCGAGCATTTCTTGGCCGTTTGACTACACTAATCCAGACGCCGATCCATACGCGCGACATTCATTTGTAGTGTCAGGTACCTTCACCAGTCAGAGAATTATAGCACCTGGATGGCTCATTACAAATATTGAAAGTCTGCCTGGTTACTGCGGGACATGACCTGGGAAGAATACAAGCAACAACACGAGAGGAGGTATCTCGAGGTCATTGTTGATAACGCGGAAGTGGAGTTTGCACTACAGGCGTACTACTACTCGTAGGTACGTGATGCAAATATACATTTATTTTATTGTGATGCAAATATGTCATAAATTGTCATATTTATCGATTTTATTTCATGCCTATTAATTGTTATGCAAATATACATTGATTGTTTTCAATTGTGACTCTCAAACTCCGAATTTCAGTCGAAATGCTGTTGAAATTCCAAACTTCACACATTGATAATCATGTAAAAAATTGAAGGCAAGGTTAATGATGCATCATGAGCATTCAATCAAAATTTCAAAATTTTCTAACGTATTTTCAACTATTTTCCATTCGGACATCACCGTTGTCCAAATTTTTAAAAATTCCTCGAGCTTCACCAACACCTGAAAATTTTATGAAATTATCTGAATTTTTTATGAAAATATCATCAATATGTTAGAATCATGTAAAAAAAATTCAAATATTTCTAACATGCTTTGTCCTATTTTTCATTCAGTTCAAAATTGCCGGTCAGCATTTTATTAGGACAGTAGCAATGTTTGGATTTTTAGAAATTCTAAAGGCTTCATAATTATCTGAATTTTTTATGAAAATATCATCAATATGTTAGAATCATGTAAAAAAATTCAAATATTTCTAACATGCTTTGTCCTATTTTTCATTCAGTTCAAAATTGCCGGTCAGCGTTTTATTAGGACATTAGTAATGTTTGAATTTTTAAAAATTCTAAAGGCTTCATAATTATCTGAATTTTTTATGAAAATATCAGCAATATGTCAGGACTCTCCAGAAAAAATTTCAAAATTTTTCGTTATCGTTTGAACCACTTTTCATCCAATGCAAAACCGCCAAAATTTCAGGTGTTTCCCGCCGAATTTCGCTTTTTCTCGATAGCAAATGGACCAGATTTGAATTTTGGTTTTTAAATTTCGGGTGATATTTTTTCGAAATACCCGAATTTCAGTGAAATTTTGGTTTCCAATCCCGGGTGATATTTTATCCGAAAACGAAATTTTAATCCTTCCTCGGATGATCGCGAGTTTCACACCACAAAGTGACAGGGTGCAGTCTCTTCCCGAGGAATGTTTTGCCTGCGCTCAGCACCTGGAATGGTATCTCGTCACGCCGCGGGTGCACGATGGTTAGCTTTAGGGCGGCGTGAGGCCGGACGGGGGCCACCTGCGAGTGCACGACTACCGGCCCAAGCAAATGGCATGGCCCCGGCCGCGGCCACCCTGCGCGCGCATCACATCACACGGACCAGCTGCTACTAGCTTACTGCCACCGCGCTGGCACGGCCCATCCCGCTGCGCCGCGCCGGCGCGCGCGGGCGGATCCATCCACTCGGAGGCGCCGGCAAGCCTGGCTGCCGGCCTAGCTCAGTGCCGCGTGCTACAAAGAAGGCCGTTGATTGCACGCCTTCCTAACGCAACGTCCAACAAGGGAACGACAGCGCCGGCCCGACTCGGCCTGTCGTACCGGCGTCCCCCGGGCCACCACCGCACGCGCAGCGTCGTGCCGGCGGTGTTTGTGTGTTCTTGGCGTGTTGCCCGTGGTCCGTGGACGATGCGCCGATCGATACTAGCTATTTTCAACCCACAAGCAGAAGAGTGCTACTGTGTTTGCAGGCTTAATGACAGAACAAGGAGGCACATAATGGAATTAATTAACAAACAAAACTAAACGAATCTTGTTGAAAATAACTACGACTGAGAGTCGTAGCAGCAGTGTTCAAGCACCTTGTTTATTACAGAAGCAAAATACGGGCAAACTCCAGCCACGTCACTGCATTTTGGCACGTTGACCTTACATACTTCTTTGAAATTCAAATCTGCGAACTATTCTGCTTCCTCCAGACACACCAAGTAATGGTACACCACAACTAATAAGACATAAGCAGATCAAGCACGAAGCATCCTAGCTGGCTATCTTAGGAGGAGAACTTGAACACCATGTCGTGCTTGTACACCTGGCCGGGCCTCACAATCTCTGACGGGAAGTTGGGGTGGTTCACGGCGTCGGGGAACGCCAGCGTCTCCAGGCACAGCGCACCGTACTGCCCGTAGACCTTGCCGCCCTTGCCCTTCTCGTCCTTGAGCCAGTTGCTGGTGTAGAGCTGCACCCCGGGCTGGTTCGACCACAGCTCGAACGCCCGCCCGGACGCCCAGTCCCAAACGCGCGCCACCTGCTTCATGCCGTCAGGCCCGTGCACGACGTAGTTGATGTCGTACCCGACCGCGCCGCCGCCGGAGACGAGCTTGATGCGCGCGCCGACGGGCGTCGGATGGCCGAAGTCGTAAGGCGTGCCGGACACGCCCGCGATCTGGCCCGTTGGGATCATGGACCCGTCGACGGGCGTGTAGAGCGAGGCGAACACCTCGAGCACGTGGCCGCCGAGATTCCAGTAGGCGTGGTTCACGAGGTTCACCGGCGTGGCCTTGCTCAGCGCCGTCGCGTTCATGCGCACGCTCAGTTCGTAAGGGCTCGAGAGCTCATAAGTCGCGTACACGTCCAGGTTCGCCTTCGTGCTTCATGTTTGAACCATGCCAGGCCAGTCTAGACTCAGCCCATTTACACTATTGTGATAAAGAGAAAATGAGTTAGAGACGCACAGAGTTGAAATAGTAGACACAAATATTTAGGGAAAATGAACTAAATTTTATTCATTCTTGAACACGTACATACTACAGAGTGACATTACAGTGCTCGCATGAGTACACGATGCTCCTTAATACAAAGATTTGTACATTGCAAGAAGCTGATCTCTCTCACCCGTCTCTGTTAATCTCTCTCAACTATTTCTTTCTCGTTCATCTCTCTCAGCTCTCTCTCTCAATCTCTCTCAGCTCTCTCTCTCTCGTCCATCTCTCTCAGCTCTCTCTCTCTCTCTCGCTGGTTGATCCCTCTCTCGCCTGTCTCTCTCTTACTCTCTCTCACTCATTGCTCCCTCTCTCTTGCTCATCTCTCTCAATATCTCTTAGCTCTCTCTTAAACGTTTCTCTCTCGCTCGTTGCTCCCTCTCTTAGCTCTCTTCCTCTCTCTCGCTCGTCTCTCTATCTCGTCGTTGCTCCCTCTCTCTCTTGCTCATCTCTCTCAGCTCTTTCTCAAACATCGCTCTCTCTCTCTCTCCCGTCTCTACATTATTGACACTGCCAAATACCCAAATTCCCTTTTTTTTACATTTTCCCACTCTTTTCCCCTTTCCCCCTTCTCCTAATCTCTCTTTTCCCCTGCCTTTTTTCCCGCTCTCTCTCTTTTTCCCCACGCTCCTCTTTTTCCTGTCGGTCTCACCGACCACGCCTCCTCGGCCCTCCCCGCCACCTCGACCCTCCCCGTCGCCTCACCTCCCCCACCACCTCCCAGCCCTCCTCCACCCCAACGGCCGGCGCCACCCCTCCGCCCACTCTACCCACCCCGTCCCTTTCTGGTGCGGTGTGGCGGGTACACCGCTGCGCAGGCGCGGCGCAGGCTTGGCAGGGCGGTGCTGCGCGGAAGCGATGCGGGCAAGGGGGAAGCGGTGCACCGAGGCGAGGCAGGGTAGGCCAAGAGCTGCGTGGGCGCGACATGAGCGAGGCGGGGTGCGGCACGCCGAGGTGAGGTGGCGTGGCAAGGGAGCTGGTGCGAGTGCGACGCTGTGCAGGCCACAACGACCACGAGAGCATGGCGACCCACCCGCTCCGCCTCCCTCCCCTCACCTCCCACCACGCGGGCATGGCAACCCACGGCGTGGTCACGGAGGAGGCGGCGGGCAGCAGGCCTCATAGTCCACGGTGGCATGGCGGGCGCGATGACTCGGGGGGCCTGGCGCGGCACTCGGGTGGCTCGGCAACACAGCGACGACACAACGCCCCGGCAACTTCCAAGTAACCCCTATCCCCCTTCTCCCACATCCCTACCGCAGGCCCGTGGCAATGCGGTCATGTCGGACGTGCCCGTGCCCTGCGTGCTGTCGCTGTGCCGAGCTGTGCCACCCTCTGTGCCCGGTTTCTCGGCCTCGCACGGCTCGAAGAACAGTGAAGAGCCGGCCCGGCAGGGCCCACTTTGTGTTGAGCTGTGCTTTGGATTGGGCCGCGTTGCCGTGCCTCGGGCTGACCCACAAAGGCACGACCCGAGTGCCCACCTCTACTCCCAACGTAACAAATAGCTCTCGTTCAATTGGACACATGAAAATCATATAGTTAGATTTACCTTGAAAAATACTTTTGTAATATTATAATTTTATTGAGTTTTATAAATATATTATAATAAAAATTAGTGATCAAAATTATTTTTCAAAAATCGCATTGATATCCAAAATGATAACTATTTGTTACGTGAGGGAGTACGACTCAGTCAACGTCGCATGTAAGCCTGAAGCTACCAATTTAGAGTCTGTTTGAAGGAGCTGTAGCTTTTCTAAAAAGCTGCTTTTGACTTTCTGAGTTGAAAAGCAATTGTAGCTTTTTATAATAGACCGCTTGATAAATAGTAAATTTTCCTCAGCAATAAGCTGCAAAAGCAGATCCAGCTCAGCTTTCAGCTTTTAGCTTTAGCTAGTTATATGTGGCTTCCAACTTATGCCAAAAACCGCTTAAAAGCTGAGCTATTTGATGGGAGGAGGGCTTATTGTCTTTTCAGAAGTTGAAGTTGGCTTAAAGCCCCCTCCACCCCTCAAAAAAATTATTATTATAGGCCTTTTTAGGGAGCTGTACCTTTTCTGAAAAGGAGCTTTTTGGCTTTCTATATTGAAAAGCAATTGTGGCATTTTATGAGAGGTCGTTTGGCAAACAGCTAATTTCTCTCCGTAATAAACTGCAAAAGATGTTTCACTTTTGCTGGTTATATGTGGCTTCTAGTTTATACCAAAAACCACTTAAAATCTAATCTGTTTGAAAGGCTTTGGCTTTTCAAAAATCGAAACTGGTTTTAAGCTTTGCCAAACAGAGCGTATACGATGCTGCAAATTTGACTTGTCGGGTTTGCCGAATTCTATATCGAGGTGTTTGGAAGAATTGAGTGTGAGAAAGTTTTATATTTTGGACATGTCTGCATTGATTTTACCTTGCTCTCCGTCGAAGCTACGGTAGTAGAACGTAATGTATTATGTATGGGGAGTCACCATCGCACACGTACTCCTTCACCGTCCATACGACCTTGCTGAACCCCCTGTGGCCACCTAAACAACATCAACGAGATTAAATTAGTGGTGACCTCATCGATCATACCGCCTCGTGATTCATCATTCATGCATGGGGTTGGATCTCTTTTTTTTAAAAAAAAATTGAACTCTGAAGCATACCGTGAAGTGAGTTCTTGCCGTCGTTGACGTAGAGATGATAGGTTTTTCCGTCGAGTACGAAGCGGGCGTTGGCGACTCTGTTGGCTACACGCCCGACCAGCGCTTCGAAGTAAGAAGAGCCGTTCTGAATGGGAAGCATGCACAAAAGAATTTGAATTGATGTGTATTTGGATTGGATTTGGATTCGGATCATGTAACATCGTTAAAGTGAGCCCCTTCTGACTCCCGATCCACATTGGTAAGAGAGTAAAGCTATTTACTTCCGGGTGCAACTTTTCTCTTACTTTCCCCTCCACAGTCCAAATTGTTTTCCTTTTAGGTGGGAAAAAAGGAATAGCATGAACCAGTGCAATGTTTTGACGGTAACATATGGTCGACAGTAGGGGTACACTCGGAACGTATACAGACAGATCACGTATCTTATTCTACATTTTTTTTCTCGGAATAAATGTCGAACACGAATAATATTGGATATGAATACTAATGCGGACTGTCTTGGTCACGAATCAGAGTAAATACATGTCAAGCCGAATACGGATAGTCTCAATCACGGATATTTAGTTAGATATCGCACAAAAATAGAACATATATGTGTCGTACATAAAAGAATCAATCGACCATACTACAAGTTTAACATGCAACATATTAGGAGTTAAACAAGCAAATTTGACTGCAACAATTAAACTCGAAAGTATTTGTTTAAGTTCCTTATGTTCAAATCTGAGTTCATTTGCTATTTTTCTTAGCTTACTTGGATTTTCTATATTTTCTAAAAATAAAAAACTAATTTTAATATTGAAAAAACTTGGTGTGCCGATTTCTCACCCTAGCCCACCCACTCTCGTCAAGTGGGAGGATAGTCATGTACTTATGAACCCATGCTTCATGAGATTGCATATTGGGCTGATATCCAGATATCCGAAATAAGTTTATCGGATACTATCCAATTAAAATTATGGATAGCTTCGAATCTGTTTCCATATCTGACAAAAACTATCCGGATTCGACTCCGATATAAAAAAACACGGATATCCGATTTCATTATCCGAATTTATTCGGACGGACAAACGGTCGGAAACTATCCGCTCTATTTCACCAATAGTCAACAGTGGAAGAATGCATGCGTATCTACTGCTGAAAACAGAGGGATTTGTGATCTTACAACATATTCAGCAACAGTGTCATACCCAAGGATAACTTCAGCCGAGTTCCCTGCAAAACGTCTCACCTCCTGAGCAACAATGGTACCACAATTTAAGATGCAACATTGATTCTTGGAAGCGAGAAAGCCATACCTTTGGAATCAGGAACAATGGCAGACATGAGCTCGTAGACACCAACTGTCTTCCTTGCATCAGCACTACTGGCCAATGCAAGGCACAGCAGCAACGCAACAGTAAGCAGTGTAGCTCTAACCATTGGGCAACACTACAAGCACATATTGGTTTGCACCTTACATACAGGAGGAAAGGAGAAGACAGGCTACTGGAACATATAGCCGCATATACATAGTAAGCAGATGATGAGTTACACTTCACACTTCTTCATGTTCTTCTCAAGTCTTAAAATAAAGGGAAAGTCAAAACTCTTCAGTCCCAACCTGTCATCCAAAGCATTTTTCCTCTCGAGATCAGACATCTGCTAATAGTTTATGGCTGCTATTCTCATATTAATCGTTTACCATGTTTCCTCGTTCTTCTTTGCATATGGCGTCTTTGGTGCAGATCTGAGATGCCGCTTACTGTACGCAAACGCTAGATCTCTTAAGCTCCGGATCTGACAATGCGGACAAAATTTGGCAAATGGGGTAAGTATTTTGTTCAAACCAAAATATATAAACCTCCCCTTGTAGTTAACTAGTTTCCCTCTCCGAGTGATACGAGCATCTTGCATTGACCATATAAAATAAAGTTCCAGAGAAAAAGAAATTAATGCTGGAATCAGGTGTGAGGATCATGAATAATATGATATGTAGATTACCACATTCGAAAATGCATGAATCAGAAGCAAGGTACTAATATTCGGTCACTACAAAACAACCCACAACTAGTACTTGAAACTTGGAAGTCCCAACATCTCTGTAAGCATCTAGGCACTTAATCTGTTGTTTACGTGGTTTTAATGATTAATGACATAATCATTAAGACTAACTTTGGTTTGAGTGTAACGAAGAACAGTTAGATCTTGATGATACATATGGTTTGTTCTTGGTCTTTCATGGATACTCATGTATGCAAACGATGGCAAAGCATGTTTTTCATGAAGACTGAGGAACTTGTGGTTACAAATGATCCAAAAGTCAAGTATGGATAATTTAGTTGATAGTTTTTGCTTTTGCCGTACTATTAAAAAAGGTTCAAGGCTAGTAGCTTGAGTTTTGTTGGGTTGGTAACTAGTTATGATACGCATTGGGTCTTTCTAACTTAGTTTTAGTTAGAGATTGCCAAGGATCAAGTTTTGGTTGCGAGGATTTCAAAGTTTGGATCAAAAATCAACTAAGTCAGAAGACTCAATGGAGACGGATTATCCGAGTCAGGCATACCATCTGTCTATAGAGGATGTTTTCTGTGTTTATAAAAATTTACACATAGGCGGATAATCAGGATCAATACGTATCATTGGAACATACCATTAGTCCAAATAGAATGTTTTAGTGCCCATGGAATTTTACACAGAGAAGTATTATCTGGGTTGAAGCTACCATTGAGGCATATCATCTGTCCAGAGAGGTTGTTTTTGGACAAGTTGAGAGGTGAATGATACGGTCTAAGCTGTACTATTGGTCCAGAATGGTTCAATTTGAGTGAAGCATTGAGCCAGATGATCCACGTAAACATATATCATTACCCCGTACAATTAATCTAGAGGGGCTATATGGGCAAAATACACAGGTAGATGATATGCCTCAGGCGAACTATACATATCACTTATATTATTTGGGTCATCGTAACAGCTAGTTTTTGAACTGTTGGGGCTAAGGAAAATTGAACTGAGGTAGATGATTTGGTCTGTAGGCACTTTTTAGAACATGTGCCAAATGACTTGTTTTTGAATGGAGATGCTATACGAGTGGACCATGGGCATTCAAGTTAGCTCTCTCGAGACTTCAAAACAATGGCTTACATTTTAGAGAATTCATGAGTAATCAAGAGCTTCAAGTTGAGACTTTGAGAGTGTGAGTAGATTAGGGCCTTGTTTGAATTTATTAGTGCTAATAGTTAGCTGGCTAACAGCTAATAGCTAGCTAACTATTAGTTGGCTAATTATTAGTAGGAGTTGTTTGGATCCACCTACTAATAAAGTTCACAAAATCAGTCAATTAAAGAGAAATGATCATAATGCTCTTTTAGTAGAATAGTGGACGAGTGGACAGGGACGCTCGAGTGGATAGGGTTGGAGAGAGAGCAAAAGTGTCAATTGGCTATTTATTAGCAGCTTTTAGTAGGATACAACCTGCTAATGAACTTATTATTAGCAGAATGGGTTGCTAATAATTAGCAGGTCTATTAGTAGACTTATTTGGATCCATAGCTACTAATTTTAGCAGCTAATTATTAGTGCTAATGGATCCAAACGGGCTCTAGATCTCAGTGTCCATCATTTCTATTTACTTAACCTTACTGGGTTCAAGTGACTCTTTGTGCTTATTACTCTTCAAATTTGGTGACTTCTAGACGGCCTGGTGGCACAATCTTGGTGACCTTCCAATAAGGAGCTTGTAGAATGTACTCGGAGGGTTGTTAAGGTTTGAAGTCCACGCATGCAAAGTAAAGGACTACTATGAGTTGGTTGTTTGGATCCTTGAGTGGGTTCAAATGGGAGTTAAGACTCTTGCAAGAGTGTCCCAACAAGAATTAGGGGAGATCACCGAATCTTCGAGGCCTCAGTAAAATTTTTTGGTTCTCTCTTGTTTTTTTTACATTTCCGCATTTAAATTCTTTCAATTACAAGATTACTATGTAGGATTGAAACTCAAGTTGTAAAACTTCACTAGTATGTTTGGAAGTTGATTGATCACACTAGCAAACCTTAAGCACTTTTGAAAATAGCTTGTGGGTTGCTTTAGTTTTTTAAATTTAACCTAGTTCAAAAAAGATACTCAATTCACCCCTCTACTCTTGGACATCCGATCACTTCAATCTCAAAAAATTTCAAAAGGAGCTAACCAAACATTCAATTGTACAAAGCCCTATCATGCTATAACCCACTAGATTTCTTAAGAATAATAATCCCCAAACAAATAAGAACAGTATATCAAATACACAAATTTTATTGGCAACAACTACGACCGACTGAGTCGACATGCCAAAAGCGTTCAGAACAATTGCCAGACACCAATGTACAGAGGACTAACCATCCATGAAACATTTATCTAAACATGAAAAACAACATAAAAATCCAATGGGCGATACAGTGCCTTGTTTATATACAACCAAACTAACAGAATTTGCAGATGGAGAAGTGCTTCAAAGCTTCTCCATATTGGCGTTCCTGAAGCTGCCACCGAGGAGTGACAGAAGGCCACCACCATGCACCCTTCCCTCAGGAACAACACCACCTCCCTCTCTGCCCCCATTTACAGTAGGCTCAGACAACGAAGAGGGCATCATAGAGCGAGGAACAAGCAGCTGAGGAGGTATCATCGGTTGGCTCCTCATAGTGCCGTCGCAGTCTGACGCCGTGCTGTCGCCCGCCGACGAGTGATCGTTCGTCATGCTACTTGCGGCGGTGGTCGACGACCCCACGATGCCGCTGAAGAGGCCTGGTCCGATCATGCTCCCTCCGTTCTTCACCACACCATGTTCTTGCTGCTTGGCCATCAAGGTCCCATGTGCAGCACACAGGCCGCTCTTGCCACGGGCGAACTTCTCGCAGCCTGTCCTCCATGTGCACCGCTTGCCTCCACCGTGGGCTTTGCAGAAGTCCGTGCTCCCCTGAGCACTCTTACCGCAGTTGTCGATCGTGCACCGCTTGCCGCCACCATGTTTCACACAGCAGTCCGTGCGGCCACGGGCGCTCTTGGTGCAACCAGGCACCGCACAGCGCTTCCCTCCTCCATGGGCCACGCAGAAGTCGGTGCCCCCATGTACACTCTTTGGGCACACACCACCTCCTTCGAACATGCATCGCTTCCCACCGCCGTGCGCTTTGCACAAAGGTGTGCTCCCCTCTGCACCTCTGCTGCATCCATAAAAGATGCACCTCTTGCCGCCACCATGCGCCTTGCAGTACAGTGTGCTGCCCTGAGCCCCCTTGCCACAATCTGGGTACTGGCACCGACGGCCACCACCATGGGAAATGCAGAGCCCAGCCTTCCCCTCGGCACTCCGAATGCAACCTTGAACAGTGCATCTTTTTCCACCACCGTGCTTGATGCATCGCCTAGATTTACCCCGTGCAGCTTTAGGACAGCCAGGATGTTCACAGCGACGGCCTCCACCATGAGATATACAATAATCCGTCTTTCCCTCAGCGCTCTTGGTGCAACCAAGCTGCTCGCACCGCCGACCTCCTCCGTGGGCCTTGCAGTATGCAGTGCTGCTCTCGGCTCCTTTATGGCACCCAGGCTTGTGGCATCTTTGCCCGCCTCCATGAGCAATACACAGCCCTGATGCACCTCTTGCACCTTTGGAGCACCCCTTGAACCTGCACTTTTTAGGATGCCGGGGATGACTCCGTTGTTCTGATGTGGTTGCTGCAGTGACCACGGCAGAGCTCACACCAAATGAAGCCTCCGTCATGGCAGAAGGCTCAGGGCTGAGCTGAAGATGATGTTGAATATGCTGAGTATTAACATTGGTGTTGTGCGTGAGGTCTAGCGAATCCCGGGTTTGTAGTTGGGCCTCAGTGGCAGCATAAGAACTGGAGCGGGGAGCAAAGAGTAGGAATGGCATGTAGCCACCGACGTTCCTTACAGTAGCAGATGTTGAAGCTTCATCAACAACAGAAAAAGAATGAACAGTTCCATCTGGTGCTTGCATATGCTGAATTTTTTCTGCACCATCCATCTGAGGGCCAAGCCTCAGCATCCCCGGTTCAGTGAAAGAGAAACTCTGGCCAGACAAAGTCTGAGCTTCTTTTGACTTATATATTCCAGTGGGCTGGCAATCTGCCGAATAAAAATTAGGTGTTGGACCCAACCCAAGAACAAGCCTGCAGCCATCATCTCTCACCATGATGTTACTCATGCTTTGTGTATTTTCATTACCATAGCCACAATTAGCCATTGCTGAGCCCAGGCAGTCCATGCGGAGTTTGTTGTTGCCCAGGTTCTCCATCATGTAGCTTGGAGCTGATTGTCCCATCAACACAGAGGAGTCATTCATCAGAGGTTGGTTTGGGATGTCCAAAAAGCTGCTATCCATCACGGCTTAATACTATGGCAATGGTGTAAGAGCAAATGACAACAAGATCACTGGAGAGCTGAAAAAGAGGGGCTAGATGATCTTTCAGACACGGACCATAGTATACACAAAATGGAAGAATATCAACAGGAGTGTAGTACCAAAGGAACCACCACTGACAAACCCTGAAGTGTCTGCACGGTCCATTGCTGTCTTGTTACTGAGAGAATTATGATCCAAAGCTACTCAACCTCCACAGCACTAAACAACATCCCCGGTAGTTGGCATCAAGCATAGGCAGGAGTACCTAAATGCTTTGTGGTTGGAGAATCTTCATATTACAAAAACAACACGTTATGTCAGCTAAAATTCAGATAATAAACATATGTTTGACATGAACTTATTTATTAATTATTAGTAGTACCATAACCAGGTTCCCAAGCCAGTAAAGAAAACCAGTATGTCTGTGAAAAGATGAGTCCTTGAGTCTCCATAAGATCAACAAACGCAAGAAGTAATCAAGGGCGAAGAACTTTTAAAAAGTAACTGTAATTACGAACTGGTATAAAACAAGCAAAAGAAGCACCCAAAAATGGTATCAAACTAGAACTCTACATATATTTGATAGATGGATTTTGTTGTTAAATCACTATTACATATTAACTTGGGTAAAGAACAAAAAAGTTCCAAAAGTGGGTAATTAATATGACCGAAATCTTTCAATCAAGGAGACATAAAAGAAGTGCCTGCAATTAATTACCTGAGAGCAAAAATTTGCACAAGTGATACCCTAAGTACTAACATCCTAAGTACTAGTATCAGGCTCCCAAGTGCTAACTTTGCTAGCTTGAGTGAAATATGATTTTGCTTTACCTACTAGCTTTATCACTGTTCACTATAAACGTATGATGATTACTGTATCAGTGAACCAACCACACTGCAATCTATAACTGTACATGAAAACTCTGTTACAGTACAGCCACCAAGATCAACTGGCTCCAGTTGCAACACAATCTAAACACACACCACCCCTAACAACAGAGAAGAACACCAAGGGTATGGTTGGACACCATCATCAGTTTATCTCATGTTAAATAGGATAGAACTCAAGATGAGCTAGCAAACAAACAACAGTGAGCATAAGCATATGTTGATTTTAATGAAAGGATAAGCAAAACATTAGATAAGGAACAAGCAACCAGCGCCATACATGTATATGATATATCTCTCAAATCTTTGTTATTCTACACACGATTAGTACCTCCGAAATTTACATGTTTGAAGAGCACTAACAACGGAGCCTGCTTAGAATTAAACACACATTCTACTACATTCTCCATGGTAACTAACATTGGTTGACAATGAGATCATAAATAGATCGAAATACAGATGTATGGATTGACTAGTTGGGTTAAAACTTCCAAGTGCCAATAATAATAGTGAATGAAGAGCATGCTGAACTTTCCTTAGATTTACCCATGCAAGTTTTTTTTCTCCCAATAAAATGAACTCCCAGGTATAAAAGAACAACCTCTGTTGAATGTCCACGAATTTGCTGAGAAATATGTAGGATAGTACACATGTAAATCTTCTAACACACAGGAATTCCGAAACGGGTAGGTCTCATCTATTGGCTAGCCAGAAAAACAATTCCATAGCCTGTGACAATCTATCTATCTACTTATAATTGAAAGGACATAATCAGCGAGAAGAACATGGAGAAAGGAAAAGAAAAAGGGCGGTGTCCTTTATCTAAGAATACAGAATACAGGGTTCAGAGCCCCATACGGCAATACCATCCCAAAACAAGAAAGTTAAATACTAAAAAGAAATCCTCTGCTCCATCCTAAACCTTAGAGGAACCCCCCCAAATCTTGTAAGGACCTCATAACAAACTAGAACATCAGGGCACAGAACAGATCTGATTGTTGTTTTTCCTAGAAGAAAAAAATCCACCTCCAACAAACAGGAGTTGGCACACAGAAATTCCCCAATCAAGACAGCAAAAAAGGTAACCTAGAAGACGAATTGGGACCAACAAACTCATTCCGGAACCCTCACAGCCATAACAACATGCAAAGAGAAAGGAAGAAAGAAAAGACAAGAACAACAGGCATACAAATCTTGGTAAGAGGAAGGAACTGAGACGAGAGTGACCGTCACCTAGCACGCGAACGGAGGAGGGGGGGGGGGGTGCTACGGCCTCAGCTGCGGAGAGGAAGAGAGCGAGGCGGCGGAAATCTGTGGGGGAGATGGAGATGGAGTGCTTTGCCCTTTCGGTGGCCTCTTGTGAGTTGTGAGTCTCACGCGGATGGAGGTGTGGGAAAATTGGTATGTTCCACCTTTCGCCTCGTGCTGTCGTGCAGGCGCGAGGGAGGGGACGGGTAGATGACGGCGGGATTACCTGGCAAATCTGGCTCAGCTCGCCGGCTGGGCTGGGCAAGCCAAGCTGTTATTCTTTTTCTTTCTTTTCCTGTGTGTTATGGAAATGACCACCTTTTTTTAGCTTACTTCTTATCTTTTTATTTAAATGGCTCTCTTCCAGAAAAATTTAGAAATCTAATCCTCTTCTCCATTGTAAAAAGCGCGGCAGACGACAGCCGTAACACGGGAGGTGGGTGGCCCGAAAGTGGGCACCGAGTGTGGCAACAGGTAGCTACCGCGCTCTGGAGGCGCAGAAGGAGGCCGAGCGTAGTAGCGAGCGCGACGCACGCAGGAGGAGCAATGCTGTGGAGGGGAGCGCGGGAGATCCTTCTATAGTAGGGGAGCACGGAAAGTGCTTTCCGCTGTGAGTAGAGAACTAGATTTGCAAGTATACTCGGGAAGGAATCATTTTTGCATTAAAAAAAGAGGAGGGGGCCAGAATAGCGATCATTTGGTGTTTTGTGTAGTATTCTCGTTTTGTTTTGACTTGGCCTTCCTTCACGCGGTGACAAGAGGCTGCAGGCTGGGTTCGTCCCTAATGAGCTGTATCACCTGCTGTTTGCTGATGAACTCTTTACAGAATTATTATATAGGAGGCTGCAGGCTAGGTTCCTAGAAAAATGCTATTTTTGTTACCCATTTATTTGCAAAACAAGTCTATGTAAGTATATTTGGTTAAGTGGAAAACTGTGTGTTTGCCTAAAGAGCACGGAGGAATGGGTGTCCTAGATTTGGAATCCATGAATCATGCTCTATTAGGAAAATGGTTGTGGAAATTGGTGAATGAAAAACGGACTTTGGCAAGAACTCACTGGAGATAAGAACCTATATTGTGCTAAGCCAGGAGACTCCCAGCTCCGGGTTGGTCTCATGTCCATCAAAGGTAGTTTTAAAGATGTTGTGAGATGACAATTGGAGATGGAGCTAACACTAGATTCTGGGAAGATGTGTGGCTGGGTAACATTTTCACAGAAATATCCTAGACTTTACAATATGACCTTTAGTAAAAATATGACAGTCTTTGTAGTTTTTGAAGAAGGATGGGAAGCTATCACTTTCAGGAGAACTCTGTAGGGTGAAACTCTTGTCCTCCATCAAAAATTTGCAGAAAGATTGTCAGGCAGTTTGTCTTGATGAGGAAGACGATAGATTAATATGGAAGACTAATGCTAGCCAACAATTCTCTGTAAACTCCTTTTGCAAGATGCTCAGACTGGCAGAAGTGCAGTTTGATCATAAATGCCTGTGAAGGATAAAAATTCCTTAGAAGGTAAAATTTTTCACCTGGTCGGTCATAAAAAGGAGCATCCTAACCAAAGACAAGCTTTTGAGGAGGGGATGGAAGCGTGAGAGCAAATGTCAGTTCTGTGGAGCTGATGAAAACATAGATCATCACTTATTTCCTTTGGCTAGATATGTTTGGAATGTGGTCAGATGCTCTTTTGCCCGGAGAACCTCACCCAGAGACATGGACCACAAATGTTTGGATGAAACAATTCAAGGGGCTGAACAAAAAGCTGGTGTTGGTGTCGAAAGCGCGCAATGTGGTTTGTTTCAGAAATGTTATTCCTGATGATCCTACTAGACTGATTTTTGCGATTTCATATTGGCTTAATCGATGGTCTCTGTTGCAAAGAAAGGAGGAAGGCAGCGAAACAACTACTCTGGGATGCGAACTGCTCGAACAGGTGGCCATTGAGGCTTTCAACACAAGACGCCGATGGAGGCCGCTAACGGCAAGGATTGCAGGCTGAAGAGGAAACAAAAAAGGGAAATAGTTGTGGTGTTCTGTGAGGTCGACGCCATTTGTTCTTTTCTGTCTCCTATCACACTTGGTTCGAGAATCCAGATTAGTCTTTTTTTTTAGGAGTGGCTATCTGTGGTGAACTGGTGATAATATTTGATCATTCCCTATTCGCTCTTTCCTTTACTGAGGGGAATGTCAATGGAATGAACTGTTGGTTCCTTTTTGCATTATCTTTTTGTTTGCGGGGAACAAGTTTGTACAGGTTTGTAATAAAACAAATCGGAAGGGTTTTCCCCTTCTGTTATTCTAAAAAATGTCTATGTAACTAGGCAACGGTGCATGTGACTTAGCATGACTTGGACTTCTAATTATCTGTGCACAAATTGATTGTACTCCTGCTTACAATTAATAAAAAGATCATGTAGCAATACTAAAATCATTATTTTTTCCCTAAACATGGTGTATTACTACTAAAATCACACCTTTTCTTCTAAGACTTAAAATATGAAAAAAGAAATGGCCAGACCTACATCTAAAAAATATATTTCCCAACTTCCAGTAAAAAGCCTTGATTTTCATACACCTCCAATTGCCTACCTCTATACTCGATCGAAATCGTAATCGACAAACTGCCGAGAGCACATCTGAGATCTGCACCTAGTTTTGAGCAGCAGTGACCACTGACCACCCCATTGCTCCTATCGCTCTCGCCAGAAAGCAGACGTCACTCTCAGCGGGCAGAGCAGAGGTCCCCTTGCAGCGACATGCCAGGGCTAAGCTACGGCTCACAAAGGTTTTACGTGCACAAGTTGTGCGTTCCACTGGGCCCTGCGGCCCTGCCACATTGGATTGTTGCGGCTTGGCAACAGTTTGCGGAGCCTAGAGCTCCGCCGATGTTGTCTGTGTTGTGACACGATGACGACCGTGGTAGCTTAATTATAATATATCAATCAAATGAGGGTTGAGCTTAGCTCAACTGGCGAGGCGCTTCGGCGCCATGAAGCCTGCCCGCGTTCGAGGATCGACGCAGGAGCCTCACGAGCCAGGTGCGAGCGCGGGTGTGCCTGTGTATGTGTTTGTAGTCCGGCTGTTGTTTTCCTTTTTTTAATGAATGTTAGAGCTCTTGGCTATTTTTTTTTAAAATATATCGATCAGATAACAAGAACAAAAACGATGAGCATACACGATATAAAGAGGCAAGAACTCTTCTCTCTTTATTAGATTGAGTCTCTTGTATAATAGGATGCTATATTTATGATAAAAGCTCATTAGAAATATATTCGAATTCGTCTAAAACAAGATAGAATTTAAACATATTTAAACAACTAGAACGTAATAATTTAGTAGCACCAGAAGCAGGGGGGAGAACAGGGCCAGTTGGCTCAGCCGCTCACGCCCAGCCGAGAGCTCCTTCCCGGCTCGGCTCGGCTCGCTCGCTGTCAACCGTTCGTTTCGCGAGCCGCACCCGATTCGCCGTGACATCCACTTGTCGAGATCCCTGGGAAGAACCCCCTGCTCCCGCACGATCCTGCCCCCCAAAACCGCCAGGTAGGCCCTGGAAATCACAGAGGCCCACCGGTCAGAAACTTCCACCGAATCTCGTGAGTCGTATTCTTGGTAGCTTTTCTGCCACTCGCCCGCAGGTGGGTGGGCCCGCCGTCCTGGGCGCGTATGTTGGGCAGGCTACCGCATAGGAGGAGGGAGCAGTTGGTGGTCGCGCGGCAGGTGACGTCAGCGACCGACGGCGGCGTGTGGTGTGGAAGCTGCAATCTGGGGTTGCTCGTTGGCTGAGGTTACACAAGAGACAACCTGATAAGTAAATAAACGTAAATCGAAATATGATAAAAATAATATAAAATAGTTAGAGAAATGATTTTAAAGATAAACTACTGTAGATGTTGTCTTAGGGGGTGTTTGGGACAGCTCCAGCTCCACCAAAATCCGTGGAGTTAGTGGGCGAGTATTTCTACCAGAAATTTATGGAATGGAGTGTGATGTGAAAGACATTAAGAGTGTTTATGTGGATCATCTTGTTTACATTTTAGACTAAAAATATAAACTTAATTCACTTTATTTTAGCCTACAAACTCCAGCTCTGAGGTGGAGCTGGGATCTGGAGCTCAGCCAAACAGGACCTTAGGGCTATCTCTAGGTGAGTTAGAATCTAAATGTTGTCTCTACATATAAGTTAGAATCTTTATAGACAATCTTAAGAGAAATTATTGTACATACCCTGAGAGGGCCACCGTACCATAAATTTTGGAGCTACTAATCGAAGGTGATTAAGACGTTAATGATTTGCAAATGTCACGGCTGCGAGGTTAGCGAGTTTGTCTTCGTGCTCCTCCTGGCCACTCGAATTGAGGCGAGTGGCTTTCGTTGGAATGGAAGGGCGAAAATGAGAGGACTCGTTAGGCCCGCGAGAGCCAATCATCTCCTGGTTTTGTTGTGTTGGTGACGTAGGAGCCGTCATGCATGTAGGAAGTCTATTTTTGTGAAGGTTTTGCACGTTTTAGTCCTGATGATGACGCCAGGTTTTGCGTCTCCGAAATGAATTGGACCAGCTGAATGTAACAAGATACTCTCCTATACATACTCACCAACCTTGTTACTTGTTAGTGCCACTAATTTATAGCACATGGTTGGCTAAGTTGTTTGCTTCAGGGAAACGATCACCAAAAAAAAAATTAGAACAGAGAGAAAGTGCTGCTAGCTTTGATCTTTTGGCGAAGTAGCAATTCCCACCAAACACCACCACTTCAAACTAGCAGCTTGCAAATAGTTTAGGGCAAAAACCTTCGGGGATCCACACGTACGATCGTGCTTCCTGCAACGTTCAGATCACAACATTTTTAAGCACTCGATATATTCACCAAGCCAATCGTTTGGTTGCTGGTTGCTGGAGTAGCCTTATTCTGCAGCAAATTGGCCAGGATCACCAGTCCGAGCAGCCAATTGCATTGGGTCAAACTAGTTTAACAAAGATCCCATAGATTTGATATTCATACCTGCCGTGGGCTAGAATCCCGGCTCCTACATCCAAATTATTGATGCAGCTTGCCATTGGTTGTTTAAGTCGCCACTCGTCAGTTACGAGTAATGTCACCTCCAAAGATCCCTGGGAGTTTCAGGTAATGTCAAAATTAAATGGCATCCGCGTTCATCACAGATAATACAATGCGCGCTCACAAGCCAATTTTATTCCAAGGAACGTATGGAATTTAGTACTGCTGCTTACTTTGAACGAGTTCCGGGTGGTGGAGCGCCGAGATACCGCTGCTAAGAAACCCTTTATGGGCCTATTAAAACGTATAAATTTCACTAGAATTTTGTAGAAAATTTACCAGAAAAAACAGTATAATTTCAATAGGAATCCTCCGGAATTCTCCGCGTTCCAATCAGGCCTAAAACCTGGATCCAGAACATTAAATGCTACAGAACGTAGCCAGAGTGGGCCACAGTTGGACCTTGACCCAACGTTATTTCCACGTCGCCTCGGAAATTCGGAGGTTAATCAGCTACGCAGCTTTTGGAATCCAACTGCAGTGATGCTATCTCGAGCCTAGATACACTGCTGACTTTCTATGCCCACGGCTGAAGGATTGGCACATTTCTGGCCCAAAACTTCGGAATGAACAACGTCCACCGATGATTTAAATCACGATTCGCAGTCCGTCATGACGGGGATGGAACAGTGGGCCTAGCAACCTTCCTTTTCGAGGTTTGGTGGATCATCTAGGTTCTTTGCTTTGTCTCTGATGGTGTGTTGTTAATTTGTTCTCTATTCGTATATCATCCAGCCCTACTACTGGAATTAGTTTGGTCTACTTGCGCGGAAACGGGATTAGTAGTTTCTGGAATGAGTTTGGTATACTTTTTAGCTGTTTTGAATGCACAGTGCTGTGGTTACGGGGATCAATCAGTACAGTAGGGGATCTTCAAATAGGGTCACTTCGAGGAGTGCTTTCGAAGACCATAGAGTTACGAAGGAAAGACAAGCAGATGCTGTACTTTATTGATAAATTTCTTGTTGTTCATCATCCCCCAACAAGGTAATTTACAAGTGGTAATTATAGGCCTCTACCGGCCTGGGATGATATTACAAGTAAACCCTACGAGGAGGCCCCTAGGCTAGTAGGGGGCCATGGTACTTTTTTCCTCTACACTAACTAGTCTATAGACCTCATGGTAGCTACTCCCGTAGGGACTCCCACTCGGAGGGCTTTGCTTCCTGACACGTCTATCCACCGCTTGCTTGTCCTTCAGACGCTATATCTTCGTGGACCCTTCGGACCTAGCCGAGAGGGCTTCCCCCTTCGGCCTAAGGTTTTGACCCCTCGGAGCTATGCCAAAGGAGGGTTGACTCCCTTCGGCCTAAGGTTTTGACCCCTCGTTCGCCCTTCGCTGGCCGCAGGGGGCGGTTGCCACTCTCCCAACACATAGAATTGGAATAAGTTTCTACATAAGTTTTTGTTTGATTGTTGTTCCCGTATAGGACTTCTGCGCGCGTAAATTTTTATCAAAAAGGAAAATTTTTGTTATGAGTTATTCGTAGGTTGAGGTAATTGGGTTTATGCTTAAATTAGTTCTCTGAAGGTGTATGCTATGGTTCTTCACTGTGCATATTTCTAGCTGAGATTTTCCTAAAGAGAGGTTTGCCCTTCCGTTTCATTATGGGGTATATTTTCAGATCATTTCGCTGTGAAAACCAATAGAATCGGTATAGTTTGATTCTCTAAAGGTAGAATTCATGTTCTTTTGGCGTAAGAGACAAAAAAAGGTGATATTTGTGGGATACCTATTTATAATTGTAATTCCTTGTTTGTTTGTTTTTTACCAAAGATGTGAGCTGCTGTCAGTAATTGTATATCATTAACAAACAAAAATGTTTTTGCTATTTAAATTTCGAGGTAATATATGAGTCAATGAGTTGAAGCTGCACATGAAAAGATGAACACGCACATCCATTTCTTAAAATTGAAAAGTACGAACTTAATTAAAATGAGCGAATTGCTTGCTGACAACTGTCGGCGTTTCGAGCACCGGCAAGTAAATTTGTAAGTCTAAGGGGCCGCGTGTTCCCTCTCCCTGAATGGTTAGACTCGAGAGCCCAAGGTGTATACTGGTTCGGGCCGAATGTCCCTACTCCAGTTCGTGTGGTGGTGTTGTATTACCTTAGGTGCAGATGGCTGCACAATGTTTTTACAAAAGCGAGCTGAGAGCCTTAGCGCAAGAGTGCTGATTGCTTGTGCGTGTGTCCCCTTTCCTCAGGGGTTCCCGCCTCCTTTATCTGATGGAAGGGCGAGTTACATTGAGAGTAGGGAAGGGCGAGGTGACCTATCTTTGAAGCTTCGGTCCTTCGTTCGCCGGCCGTCACCGCCGTCTTGCCCACGCTGGTCGGTAGCCTTGTTGGGCGAGCGGTTAGCCGCTCGTTGGGAAATGGCGCCGCCTTCCGTGAGCCTAACGAGTGTTGACGTTCTTTGTGAATAACGTTGGTGCTTGCCTCGGGAGGCGTGCTTTCGTGTCGTCGTGGCCGGTCGATGGGATTGGAAGCTTGACTTGCAGACCATTAAACCATCTTGGGAAGGGCCACCGCCAGTCTGATCCGCCGATTGACCCGTCCGTGGGCGCGTGGGTGGGCCGGTGGAGACTTCGACACGCGACCCTTGGCGGAGGTTGCCTTGGTTCGATCGGTCGGGGATCCGACTGCTGCGGAGGTCGGGAGCCATGCTTGGTCGGTCGGGGGATCCGTCCCGCTGCGGAGGTCGGGAGCCCTGCTTGGTCGGGGATGTCTATCCCGATCGGTCGGGAATGGGCGTCCTGTGCGGCCCTGCAGGTGCTTTGGTCGGTAGCGGGCCTGGAGCGGCCTGTTAGGCTTGAGCTATGCTTGAGGTAGCCCGCTCGTCACCTGGGCGTTAGGGTACCCACGGTATGAGTATTCGTCGGTAGCCCCGAACCCCGAGCGAGTTGGCGGTCGGTTGGGGTTGAGCTTGAAAGTGAATGGCGACTGGGCCCGATTGGTTGGTCCGACCGACTAGGTCGGCTGGTTTCCGCCAGGTGTACCCCAACGCATTCGACGGCTGCCCTGGGACTTGGTCGGGGGCATTCGAACCGCCGGGGGCTTTTAATCGCTTCGTTGCCGCGCATGGCTTGGTGCGCCTTGCCCGCCCGTCTTCTTGATCGCCGGTTTACGCGAAGGCGTTTGTTTTCCTATGCTTGCATTTATTCTGGAGACGTTCGATCTCCCTCCGTCTGGGTATATAAGGGTGCTTCCGCTCGTTTGATTGATTGATCCCTAAGCCAGAGTTCTCTTTTTCAATCCTTGAAATGGCTTCGAGGCACCCGCTAATCTTCAGCTTTGGCGATGATGTCGTGATGGAAGAAGAAGATCCTTTGGCCGAGCTCTGGGCTGAGCGCGATCAGGCGATGGCTGAACTCAGAGAGGAGGAAGAAACCGCAGCTCGCGATACTGCTGTCGTCGACGCGCTGCTCGAGGCCGTTCCAAGGCTCAAGGTGGTAAGGAGGGCCCTCCTAGAGGCGATGGCGCGCGCGCTGGCTGCCGTCAGTGCGGCTGCACTGACGCAGTCAGAAATCCGTGATATAATACTTGGTGCGGGAATAGCCCTATCAGGTATTGTATCATTGCGGAGCGGCGGGGCCCGCTGCCGGCCGCCCGTCCGTCTTGGCGATGTCGATGTTCTTGAACTCAGAAGTGCGTCGGCATCGACGCCGCACGGATGCTTAAGAGGCCTGGCGCGGATAAAGCCCCACCATGTCACGTAGTGTTGCGTAGTATTTGAGCCTGTCGGGCACCTCATGTAACATTGTGTAAAGTTCGAGCCTGTTGGCCTATAATAAAATCTCCTTTTTCTTTATGAATGTCTTTGCAATGAGCTTATTTCGATTATTTCCCAAGGCCCTCGAGAATCGGTAATCAGCAGGTGATTGCTTCTTTACGGTGCGGCGATCGGACGTCGCGAACTCTTCGTGAGGTTCGGGTGTCCGAGTGCTCGTTCAGCGTCGTAGCTAGACCATGCCTTGGTCGGCAGGGACGACCGGATGCCTCTTCGTGAGGTTCGGGTGTCCGAGTGCTCGTTGAGCGTCGTAGCTAGATCGTGCTTTGGTGGCAGGGACGGCCGGATGCCTCTTCGTGAGGTTCGGTGTTCGAGTGCTCGTTGAAAGATCGTAGCTAGACCGTGCCTTGGTCGGCGAGGGCGGCCGGATGCCTCTTCGTGAGGTTCGGGTGTCCGAGTGCTCGTTTAGCGTCGTAGCTAGACCGTGCCTTGGTCGGCAGGGACGACCGGATGCCTTTTCGTGAGGTTCGGGTGTCCGAGTGCTCGTTTAACGTCGTAGCTGGACGTGGCTCGTTTTACGTCGTAGCTAGACCGTGCCTTGGTCGGTAGGGACGACCGGATGCCTCTTCGTGAGGTTCGGGTGTCCGAGTGCTCGTTTAACGTCGTAGCTGGACGTGGCTTGTTTTACGTCGTAGCTGGACGTGGCTCGTTTTACGTCGTAGCTAGACCGTGCCTTGGTCGGCAGGGACGACCGGATGCCTCTTCGTGAGGTTCGGGTGTCCGAGTGCTCGTTTAACGTCGTAGCTGGACGTGGCTCGTTTTACGTCGTAGGCCGGGCGTGGGGCATCCATCCCAGTCCTCGTCCGTGAGGGTAGGCTGCGGAGGAGTGGCGCGTCTATCCCACACGTGTACCCCATCCGCAGTGTGGGACTGGAGGGTGAGCGACGCGTGTTTACCCGCTACCGTTTGAACGCCGTGCTCGTGGAGCTAATAGCAGGTAGTCCGAGTGGGTCTGGGAGGTCCCGCCAAGGGGACCCTTCCGAGCGGACGGTCCCGAGTAGGGTGTCCTAGCCTGCTGGGCGACCCATAAGAAACCCGCTGGCGTTTGAGCACCGCAAGTAAATTTGTAAGTCTAAGGGCCGCGTTCCACTCACTGAATGGTTAGACTCGGAAGTCCAAGATGTATCTTGGTTCGGGCGAAGGTCCCTACTCCGATTGTGTGGTGGCGTTGTATTCCCTTGATCATGATGAGTGCACAAAGTTTACAAGCGAGAGTGCTAATGGCTTAGCGGGATGAGTTCGATCCCCTCCTACGGGGTTCTGCTCCTTTATACTGGAAGGAAGGGCAAGTTACATCGAGAGTTGGGAGAGGGCGAGGCGACCTACACTAGGGGCTTCGGTCCTTCGTTCTGCTGGCCCGATCACCGCCCGTCTTGCCCATGCTGGGTCGGTAGCCTAGTTGGCGTGGCGGTTAGGTATTTCCGAAACGGCGTGCACGCCTCTGCGAGCCTTACGAGTGTTGGCGTTGTCGCTACCGCGTGGGTGTTGCCTCGGAGAGGCGTGTCTTAATCTTGTATGTGACCGTCGATGGGATCGGGAGCATGACTTGATCGATCATTAAACCTTCTTGGGAAGGAGCCACCGCCTTGTATAGTCACTTCGATTGACCCGTTCGTAGGAGTGCGTGGTTATGGTGGTAGAGGCTTTGACACTCGGCCCTTGGCGGGGTCGTCTTGGCACGATCGGTCGGGAATCCCGACCACTGCGAGTCGAGAGCTTAGCTTGGTCGGAGACGCTTCCTCGGCCGTCGGGAAGGGATGTCTTGTGTGGCCTTGCGGTGCTTGATCGGTGAGTGGGTGGGAGCGGCTGTTGGGCTTGAGTGTGCTTGAGGCCGCCACTTCGTCATTTTGGGCCGTTGGGGTACCCCTGTTATAAGTATTCGTCAGTAGCCCCCGAACCCCCGAGTGATTTCGGCAGATTCATTTGGGGGTTGAGCTTGGATGAGAGTGGTGACCGGGCCCGAGTGGTCGGTCCGACCGATTAGGTCAAACGATTTTTGCCAGGTGTACCCCGACGCATCCGACGGCTGCCCTGGAATTTGGCCTGGGGCATTCAAACCGCCGGGGGCTTTGAATCACCTCGTTGTGCACGCCGCGCACGGCTTGGCGCGCCTAGCCCGTTCGTCTTCTGGACTACTTCGGGTTCTGGTGAGGGGCGCTTCGTTTTCCGATGCTTGCATTTGTTCTGGAGACGTTTAATCTCCCTCCGTCTGGGTATATAAGGACGCTATGGCTTGCTTGAGCGATAGGCCTTTAGACGAGAATCCTTTCTTTTGCTCTTTTGAGAATGGCTTCGGGGCACCCTCTAGTCTTCGGCTTTGGTGATAATGTCGTGGTAGAAGAAGAAGACCCTTTGGCCGAGCTTTGGGCTGAGTATGACCAGGCGATGGCCGAACTCCGGGAGGAAGAAGTCAGAGCCCGTGAAGTCTTTGCCGTCGATCGCCGCTCGAGGTCGTCCCAAGGCTCGAGGTAGCAAGGGGGCCCTTCTAGAGGCGATGGCGCGAGGCGCCGATCAGAGTTAGTGCGGCGCGTCGATGTCATTGAGCGGCGAGAAGCGGCGTCGCAGACGGTTCCGCAGTGCGCGCGGTATCCGTCGACCAGGCAAGGGCCTACCAGCATGCCGTCGGTGCCACCGATGCCGCACGAATGTTTAAGAGGTCTTGGCGCGGATAAAGTCTTACCGTAGTGTAGCGTAGCTATTCTCGTATCTGTCGGGTACTATATTGTAAAGTTGTATAAAGTTTGAGCCTGTTGGCCTATAATGAAATCTCCTTTTTCTTTATGAATGTCTTCGTGATGAGTTTGCTTCGTTTGAGTTGTCCGAGTTGCTCGTTTAATGTCGTAGCTGGACCGTGCCTTGGTCGGCAGGGACGACCGCGATGCCTCTGCGCGAGGTTCGGGTGTCCGAGTGCCGTGCCTTGGTTGGCAGGGACGACCGCGATGCCTCTGCGCGAGGTTCGGTGTCCGAGTGCCGTGCCTTGGTCGGCGAGGACGACCGCGATGCCTCTCGCGAGGTTGGTGTCCGAGTGCTCGTTTAACGTCGTAGCCGACCGTGCCTTTGGTCGGCGGGGACGACCGCGATGCCCTGCGCTGGGTTCGGTGTCCGAGTCTGTGCCTTGGTCGTCAGGGACGACCGTGATGCCCTGCGCGAGGTTCGGGTGTCCGAGTGCCGTGCCTTGGTCGGCAGGGACGACCGCGATGCCTCTGCGCGAGGTTCGGGTGTCCGAGTGCTCGTTTAACGTCGTAGCTGGACCGTGCCTTGGTCGGCAGGGACGACCGCGATGCCTCTACACGAGGTTCGGGTGTCCGAGTGCTCATTTAACGTCGTAGCTGGACCGTGCCTTGGTCGGCAGGGACGACCGCGATGCCCCTGCGCGGGGTTCGGGTGTCCGAGTGCTCGTTTAACGTCGTAGCTGGACCGTGCCTTGGTCGGCAGGGACGACCGCGATGCTCCTGCGCGGGGTTCGGGTGTCCGAGTGCCGTGCATTGGTCGGCAGGGACGACCGCGATGCCTCTGCGCGAGGTTCGGGTGTCCGAGTGCCGTGTCTTGGTTGGCAGGGACGACTGCGATGCCTCTGCGCGAGGTTCGGGTGTCCGAGTGCCGTGTCTTGGTCGGCAGGGACGACCGCGATGCCTCTGCGCGAGGTTCGGGTGTCCGAGTGCTCGTTTAACGTCGTAGCTGGTCGTGGGCTCGTTTTACATCGTAGCTGGACGCGGGCTCGTTTTACGTCGTAGCTGGACGCGGGCTCGTTTTACGTCGTAGCTGGACGTGGGCTCGTTTTACGTCGTAGCTGGACGTGGGGCATCCATCCCGAGTCCACGTCTGGCGAGGGTAGCTGCGAGGGGAGTGGCCACCGTCTATCCCACACGTATACCCCATCCGCAGGTGTGGGACTGGAGGGGTGGCGACGCGCTTACCCGCGTTGGTTGAACGCCGTGCTCGTGGAGCTTATAATGTAGTCCGAGTGGGTCTGGGAGGTCCCGCCAAGGGGACCCTTCCGAGCGGACGGTCCCGAGTAGGGTGTCCTGGCCTGCGTGGGGCGACCCATAAGAAACCTTTCTTTACTCAATCCCAGTATGGGTCTGGGTCGTCCGCGACCAGGGCACACTGTCTGTCGCTCATCGATGAGCTCCCGGAGAGTGTGAAGTATGGTCTCGGACGCAAGTAGAGGTGATTGGGTCGTCGGTAGACCTAACCGAGGGCCCACCGTGGGCTCACCTCATACTTGCCCTCGCTCAAGTTTATTGGGCGACCTTATGCCCATCTCGTGGGGTAGGCCTTTTGAACCTGACTTTTAGGCGGGCCCCGCGCAAGCCACGTAGCTTTTGCTGTTTGGGGGCAGCGGCCCGTGGGCCTCTCGCCGCGCGCCCGAGCAACCGTCCTGGCCTCAAGGCGGGGACCGAGAGGTTACAGGACGCACTACCCGGGGGCGGCGTCTTGATGGCTCTGCCGTTTCATCAGGATTAAATGCTGAGTGGAATTGGAAACCGGGAGTTACCAGGCTGGCGTGAGTGGGCACGGCGCCGCTCGAGGGTGCTGTTCGGTCGGCGCTGACGTCTTCTATATATACGTTGCCGGGGCTCTTTGAGTAGTTACGCTTGCTTGCCTTCCTCGCCTCCCGTCCCTAAGACAAAAAGGAACAACAAAGAGCCAAGGAAAAAGAAAACTCAGCCTTCTCTTCTCCTCGCCTTTCCGTCGCCTCTTTTGCAAGGATGTTGTGGCCGAGTGCTCGCCCGAGCCAGCAGCTTTGGTGAAGAAGGGCTTCTTCCGCAAGAAGATCTCTTGGTTGGAGGGTGTCGGCGGCTGCGCCCTCTCAGCGGGGACGACGAGGTCGTGGTGCTAGCTTCGTTCTTCGAGCGCGGCTTCGGCTTGCCGCTACACCCGTTCGTCCGGGGGCTGCTCTTCCACTACAAGGCGAAGACGCACCATCTTAACCCCAACGGGGTCCTCCACATCGCCATATTCATCACGCTCTGCGAGGCTTTCCTGGGAATCGAGCCGCATTGGGCGCTGTGGAGGCATTTCTTCCAAGCGAGGCTCTGGAAGGACAAGCCGACGAGCGCCGCGACGCCCATTGGTGGTGCGGCCTCCGGCTTGATCAGCCGAGCACGGAGTATCTCGAGTCAAGCCGCCATCGTCCAACAAGGGATGGCGTTACGAGTGGTTCTACGCTCGAGCGTCGGAGATAGCGCCCGCCCTTCACGGCAAACTTCCCGTGGCGGGAGGAGGAACCTGAGGCGCCGAGAAGCGAGAGAAGAAAAGGTGGCCCCGATCGTAGAGCGGTCGGGGCCCTAAGGAGGCAGGGCTCACCGGAAGCGTGGTCGTGCGTGCCTTCATGAGGATGCGCGTGCAACCTCTTGCGCATGCACCCACCCCGTTCGATATGAGGCGTCCGCCGGATGAGGATGGCGGGGCCCGCGCGCACGCGACGGGCCGGGTGGCGCCGTCATGGGAGGAAGCGCTACGGAGGCGGTGGCGGCCACGGAGCCATTCTCGCGCCCACCCTCCAGGATCCGTAAGTCGGCGGACTTCTTCCGCCCTCTTTTCTTTGCTTTTAACGCTGGTCGACCGGTGTTTTTATCTTCTAGGGCTCTTGGGCATGTCCTCCCGGCGCGCTCCGGAGATAAGGAGGCGAGGCGGCCCGGCGAAGGTCGTAGAGCTCGACTCCTCCCGCAAGAAGTGGAAGGAGGAGAGGAGGAAGAAGAAGGAGAAGGAGCGCGCGCGAGGCAGCGCGTGGTGAGACGTGTCGGAGGCCATCTGCTGTGTGCAACCTCCACCGACAGCAGCGTGAAGCACCCCGACACGCATCTTGTGGGTTCCTTCCGACCCGACCGCGGCCGTGGTGGTCGGCGTGGACTGTCGGGCGGCGCACAGCCCCGCGGCCGAGGGGCCTCGGGCGGAGGTGACCGCGCGGTCGCGGTTATCGTCGCGCTTTAGTGGAGGCGGCCGAGAAGCGGCGGCGGATTGCCCTCGGAGGGGCCGGCGAAGAGGCGCTGCCGCGCCTCCTCGGCTCGATAAGTACTCTTTTCTTTTGTTCAAACATATTTGCGACAAAGTCGCCCGAACCGCTTTTAAGTGTTTGTGATGTGCAGCGCCTATCACGGGTGTGACCGTGGCGCGTCTGTGGCGGATTCGCAAGGGACAACGCCGAGGAGTCGCGTGCGCGCAGGCCGCCGAGAGGTTCCCGAGGCGCCGTCGGGTCGGCGCCGATCGTGGTGTGGGGCCGAGGCGCGCTCGCCCACGAGGCCGAGGCCAGTGAGGAGCTCGGCGCCTCGATTGGGGACACCGCCATCCGACGTGATCATCCTCACGGAGGAAGAGGCGGCGGCGCCGGCGTCGTGCTTGGCCGGGCCGGCCAGTGCAGTGTCAGACCCTCACCACGAGGAGGTGCCGACCGAGTCCCGCAGCGCGGTCGCGAGGGATCCCGGGGCGGTTCCACCATCGTTGCCGATGGTGCTCAGGCGGTAGCGCCCGCCGAGCGACGACCGAGGGCCCACTGCTAGGGAGTGGCCACGAGTCGTGTCGGTGGCGAATGAAGAAGAGCGAGTGGGTCGCTCTCCGCAAAGCGCTCGGGCGCCGGGCGAGATGGAGCAGTCCGAAAGGGTCGACTATTTATCCGAATCTTCCAATGAGCCCACTGACGCGATGGCCAGGGGAGTCCGACCGATCAGCTTGGTAAGTTGACGAAAGAACCCAATTTGTAAAATTCTAACGCACTCGCCGTAAGACTAACGGATAGTCCGCATCTTGCAGCATCTGCGGGCTTGCTCGGAGGGCAAAGCCGAGCTTCTACGGCCTTCGGACGATCGTGGCGACTGCTGTGGAAGAATGCGACGGCTGCGCTTTGAGTTGCGCTTAGCTCAAAAGGCGCCGAAGCGTGAGGCGGTCGGGGGCGAAGGTCCGCCAAGAGCTGGAGGGGCCACTAAGGCTCTTTTCGATGGCGCACAGGGGCCCGATCCACGAGGACGAGGTGGCGGAGCTCGAGTCCTCCTGGCGAGAAACCACCGGCGCTAGGGCGCCTCGCCATGCGAGAGGTAGCGCAGCGCGAGCAACCTGGCTCTGCGGGCCGGCGAGACCAGTTCTCGGAAGGATGCCGGCCAAAGTGCGCTCGAGCGGAGGCCGCTCGGAAGGACTGACCTCCTTGAGGACCTCCTCGAGGCGGTCGGGCAAGAAGTCGCAACTGGCGAACTCTGCGGCGTGAAGGGTCTCAACTTCTTATTTGATTTCGTGGCGCTTTTAGTAAGTCGCGATCATCGCGCCGTTGCCATCTGAGAGGTGCGAAGAACTTGGGCCTCGCCGTTGAGGCGGAAGGACGCCAGCGAGCCCGTGACAAAGCGGTCACGGCGGGACTCGGCTCTGGCGGGCGAAGGTTGTCGAAGATGGTCGGCCGAGCCGGTCACGAATCGAGGCCCGCCAGCAGGCCGGCCAGCCGCTCGCCGGGTCCTTGAGCGGCCGGCGGCTCGAGCGCTCTGGCGCCTCGCTAGCCCGAGTGCCGAAGCGCGTCGAGAGGGCGGTGATTGCTGGCGCGGCGCTTGGAGCTTCCTCGGCACTGGTCAACACCATCTCACACTACGATGGAATTGACCTCGTGGTGGTGAGCAGCGGCGTCGCCGGGAACCGGACCGACGGAGAGATCGACAGGTTCGAGCTCTTGGTCGAGCCGCACGCTCGGGAGATTGCCTGCCACGTCTCGCCGCAGGTCGCCCTCGAGGAAGAACAAAGCAGTTAGATTTATCCTCCTTTTCAATTGTAAAGACTATTACGCTCGCAAACGATCTTCAAGGTTAACAAGTTCCAAGTACGCCTCCTGCCCCTTTTGTGTTTTTGGTGAACGTTTGACCGGCCATAGCCTTAAGGACCGCAAAGGTCACTTATGCGTAGGTCGGGTTGCTTCGAGAGGGGCTAAGAGGATAGAAAACTTGGCTACTCAGCAGTTATGCGCGCTTGCGAGGGATAGGAGTGTTCCCGACCGACAAAAGATCGCTCCACTTGGGCATTTCCTTCTTCCGCGAAGTGCCAGAACCATAGCCGCTGGGGCGTAGGCCATAGCACTCGAGTCGAGAGGATTACCGCTCGGGGAGGACCTCGTGACGGTCGGGTCACCGACCCGCCTGAGCGTGAGCTAGCCGAGTTTGCGTGGGGAGGAGTGTTCCCAAGCGACTAAAGGTCACCCTACTGGGTACTTCCTTCTTAGCGAAGCGCCACTTAGCAACCATAGTCACCGGGCGAGGCCGTGGTAGCTTGGGGTCGAGAGGTTACCACTCGGGATGGACCTTGTGCCCGGTCGGTCACCGACCCACACGAAGCGTGAGCTAGCCGAGTTTGCGGGAGGAGTGTTCCCAATCGACCAAAGGTCACTCCACTCAGGTACTTCCTTCTTCAAGGCGCTACTTAGCAACCATAGCATTGGGCGCAGGGCAGTGGCGCAGGGTCGAGAGGTTACCACTCGGGATGGACCTTGTGATCGGTCAGTCAGAGCCCGCATAAACGCCGACCGAGCGGCTGAGCAGGCGCCAAAGCGCGCCAGCGTCGTTATGGCGACCAAAGTGCTCGGAAGGGTAAAGGTAAAGACCACGCCGGGAAAAAGAAAAGAGGTTAGGGATAGAATCGCCTTAACTTTTCTATGTTTCAAGCGTTCGGAAGGATCACGGCCGTCGGCGTCCTTGAGTCGAAAGGTGCGGTCGGAGAACCTCACGACGGTGAAGGGCCTTCCTGAGCGGCGATAGCTTATGCTTGTCTTTGTTGGTTTGGACGTGCGAACTAGGTCGCCGGTACCGAAGGATCGCCCTCGAACTCGGCGGCCGTGGTAGCGCCCGAGCTTGTTGATATTTGGCGATCGCGGGATGGCCATGTCATGCGCCTCGTCGAGTGGTCGATGGCGTCTGGTTGCGGCGAGCCCCAGCCTCATCGAAGGCTTGTAGTCTTGGGCGCCATACTCGGTCTGTTGGCAAGATGGCTTGACACCGAACACCATGAAGAACGGTGTAAATCCGGTCGCTCGGGTGGCGTGGTCCGCGAGCTCCAGAGGGCGGAGGCGCTCGGCCACCCACCGCCGCAAAGTGCTTGAGCCGGTGAAGATCCGCGGCGAGTCCTGAAGGATCATGCCGTTCGCGACGTTCGACCGGCCGTTGGTCCGCGGATGGGCCACGGCTGCCCAATCGACACGGATGTTGAAGTCGTCGCAGAACTCGAGGAACTCCTTCCCTGTGAACTGCGTTCCATTGTCGGTGATGATAGAGTTGGGGACTCCGAACCGAAAAAGCGATGTCGCGGAAGAAGATGGCGCTTGTGCGGCGTGGCGCTCACGACGGCTTGGCCTCTATCCACTTGGTGAATTTATTCACCGCGACTAGAGATGAGTAAAGCCCGGGCGTTTTCTTGAAGGGCAGGACGGATCGAGTCCCCAAGCGCAAACGGCCATGTGATGGGGATCGTGCTGGAAGGCTGGTGGCAGATGTGTCTGCGGGCAAAGAATTGGCACCCCTCGCGGTGCGCACGATCCGCTCGTCGGACACGGCGGTCGGCCAATAAAAACCTTGTCGAAAGGCCTTTTCTACGAGGATCGGGTGCGACATGGTGGCGCGAGACCCGCCATGGATATTGAGCAGCGGTGCTTCCCTTGGTCGGCGAGCGCACCTCTGGAGGACCGGAGGACTCCTCTTGTAAAGTGCTGGACCGACCGGGACGAAGATTTTGCCGCGACGGCGGCGCCGGCCTCGGTCGGGTTAGGGGGCGACCCGTTCGCCAAGCGGTTGATGAAGAGCTTCCTCGGTCGGATTCGGTGCTAGCACGCTGGGTTTGACCGGCCAAATCGCCGCCATCAGCGCGGCCGGGGTGACCGTCTAGGTGAATCGGAGACCGCTCGACCACCGAGTCGGTGGATGGAAGGTTGCGGGAGGTCGCAGACAAAGATCCGGTGGGGCGCCCTCTGCTGGAGGCAAGATTGGCTAGGCAATCGTCCTCACGTTGAAGCGTCTGTAGGCGTGGTGGAGCTCGAAACCCTTGAACCGCTCCTCGAGCTTGCGCACTCCCGACGATGACGCAGCCATCACGGCGTCTCGGGGCTCGAAGCCTTCATGACCTGGTCGATGACAAGCTTGGAGTCCCACGCAGAAGTCGGTCGCGCCGAGGTCGGCAGTGTGTAGGATCCATCAAAGTACATTGTCCAATGCTCGGGGTCTTGATTACGGGCGGCGCTGGGCTTGATCCACTCGGCGGCGAAGTCGGCGGGTGGCTGCGACGATCGTTGTCAGAGGCGTATGTTATGCCGCGTGGCGGTGAGCTCAGCGCCCGCCAGCTATCCTTCCCGAGCGTCGCGATTGCGGACGATCTCGTTGAAGCGGGACGCGTCACCACGGTGATGGCGTCTTTGGTCGAAGTAATGAACGAGCTTTCTCTTGGCGATGAGCACGCGTGAAGCGCTTACGCACTGCGTGCAGAGCCTTGGACTCGGAAGAACCTCGATGAAGTAGACGTTGTTGTACCTTGAGTTCACGGCCTTCCTCCGCTCGTTCCACCACAAGGGCCGCACCGACGACTTGAGCGATGGCGGCGATGTAGAGGAAGCGCGGTTCGCTGTGTGCCGGGCGACGAGGATCGGAGGTAAGGATAGGAAGGCCTTGGTGGTGAGGGCTTCACGAGCCTCACGGGTCGGTGAAGCGGTAGGATTTCTTGAAGCGACTGTAGAGCGGCATTCGCTCGCCAAGGCGAGACGAAAGCGGCTCAAGCGGCAAGGCACCTGTTAGCCTCTGGACCTTTGAGATTAGGAACCGGCCCATCCTTGCGATCGCGAGATTTTCTCCCGATTGGCCTCGATTCTCTCGCTCGGAGACTATGAAGCCGACTTCCCCTGGGGACCCGAGCGCATTTCGGGGTTGAGCTTTATCTGAGAACCGTCGAGATTCGCGAAGTTTCTTCGGTCGGCAATAAGGTCGTGGGCATTCTTGGTCTTCACGGCGATGTCGTCAACATACGCCTCAACGTTGCGGCCGATCACGGTTGTTGAAGCACGTTTGCATACATCGGTATGTATGCGCGCGCGTTCTTTATGCGAGAACGGCATCGTGCATGTGAGCGAGGCGAGCGGAGTGATGAAGGAAGTCGCGAGTGGTCGAACTCCTTGGCGCTATCTGGTGGTAACTTTGAGTAGGCATCCAGAAGGAAAGAGACTCGCACCCAGCGGTGGAGTCGATGACTTGGTCGATCGAGGGCAAGGAAGCGGGTCTTTGGGACACGCTTTGTTGAGACTTGTATAGTCAACACACATTCTCCATTGCCCATTTTCTTTTTACAAGTCTGAGGTTGGCGACCACTGGGGTGGCGGACCTGCTTATAAACCACGCAGCCCAAAAGCTTGGCGATCTCTTCCCTATGATCCTGCGCCTCCTCGTCGTCGAGCGGCGCGGCGTTAAGCGGCAGGCTTTGAGCACCGGTCGGATGCTCAAGGAGTGCTCGGCGACTTCCCTTGGGATTCCTGGCATGTCGGAGGACCTCCATGCGAAGACGTCTTTGTTGGCGCGGAGGAAGCCGACGAGCGCGCTTTCCTATTTGGTGGGGAGCGTGGCTACGACCCGCACGGTCTTAGTCGGATCGCGAGGATCGGCCGCGACCTTCTTCGTGTCCTCGGCGGACTTGAAGGATCCAGCCCGACTTCTTGGACTCGGGCGGACTGAAAACTTCCCTCCCGAGGTTGTCGAGCTAAGCGACGATGATGGCTGAGAGCAAGCTCACAAGCGCTCGTTCGCGATTGTAGGCAAAGTGAAAAGACGATGCCACGGTGATGACTCCTCGCGGCCGGGCATCTTCACTTGAGTAGGCATAGCTAGGGGCGCCATGAACTTGGCGAGCATGGCCTCCCGGGATAGCGTGATAGGAGCCGGGAAATCCACAACCTCGAAGTGAGGGTCTCGATGCGGAAATTCCTGGTTCCCCAAAGGTGGACAGGCGGTCGACTGCCGGCGGATGGGCTCTTGGCACAGGATGGCGCAGTGGAAAGGAGCCTTGCTCGGTCGGAGACTCGGCGAGGAATCCCCATGGCGTCGAGCGTCTCCACATAGAGGATGTTGAGGCGTGCCGCCATCCATGAGCACCTTGGTGAGCGCTTCTTCCCACGATGGGGTCAACTACCGGGTATCTTCGGTGGGGATGTGTCGGTGATCGGCCGTCGAAGGTGGCCAGGAACTCCGACCACGGAGGTATTGAGGGCGGCTAGTGAGCGGTGTGAACCTCACGGTGGCGAGTTTGAGCGGCGCTTGTCGTAAGCACGCGATCGCCAAAGATCATGAGGCGGCCCGTCGAGGTTCGGGAACTCGTCGTCGCCTTTTTCTCCACGGCCCGTGGGGCGTGGCGATTCTTTCCTTTGCCCGCGGCGTCGTGGGGCGCGGAAAGAAATGCCTCGAGACCGCGATCCGGTACTTATGTTTGACGGGAACCCGTGGTTGAACCTGGCCGTCCATCAATTTCTCGAAGTGGTCGGTAGCGACGGTCGGTCGCACCACTCTGGCGGCGGTCGGCGATGGCGACCACTTGGGACTCGCGGATCGATTTTCCATGCGCTTCCGCTTATCGGGGCGGTCGGAAGGATCCGATTCAGCGTCGGGCTCTTGCTGGGCCTTTCCTCCTTGAAGATAGCCCCACGCCTCCTCGCCGGGCGTGGTTGAAATGGCGATGTCGAGGAGCTCCTTGGTAGTCTGGGCTTGAGAGCGGCGACTTGTGCACGAGGCCTTGCGGGAGGTGCCGTAGATGAATGCTCCCACGACATCGGCGTCGGAGATGTCGAGGAGCTTCGTTGCATTGGCGGAAAACCGTCGGATGTAATCCCGAAGGAGTTTCCACAGCTGCTACGCTCGCCAGTCCCAGGAGTTGCGGGCGCTTGCAAGTGCCACGAAGTTTACCAGACGAAGAGGTCTTCAAGTCGGCCCGGTTCTGATGGTTTTGGCGGGCAAGTACCGAGCCATGCTCGGTCGAGTCCAAAGGTAGATGGGAGAGTCTTGGATGATGAAGAGATCATCAAGTCGCTCCCGCGCCCAGATATCTGGCCGGTAGTCTTCAAGCCGGACACAGGTTCGTGGCCCCGATGTACTTGGCGATGTTCGATCCCTCCTGACGGGGTTCCCGCCTCCTTTATACGGAAGGAAGAGCGGGTTACATCGAGAGTTGGGAGAGGGCGAGGCGACCTATACTAGGGGCCGGTCGCCGTTCTGTTCGCCCCGATCACCGCCGTCTTGCCCATCTTTGGGTCGGTAGCCTAGTTGGCCGAGGCGGTTAGGTATTTCCACGAAGCAGTGTACACGCCCTCTTGAGCCTTACGAGTGTTGGCGTTCTTTGCGCTGGCGTGGGTGTTGCCTCGGGAGAGCATGTCTTAATCTTGTATGTGGCCGTCGATGGGGCGGGGAGCATGACTTGATCGATCATTAAACCTTCTTGGGAAGGAGCCACACCGCCCTTGTATAGTCGCCGATTGACCCGTTAGTAGAGTGTACGTGGTGTTGGTGGTAGAGGCTTTGACACTCGGCCCTTGGCGAGTCGTCTTAGCACGATCGGTCGGGGAATCCGGACCGCTTGCGGGCTCGGGAGCTTAAGCAGTCGGAGACGCTTCCCTCGGCCGGTCGGAAGGGATGTCTTGCGTGGCCTTGCGGTGCTTGATCGGTAGTAGGTGGGAGCGGCTGTTGGGCTTGAGTCGTGCTTGAGGCCGTCGGCTCGTCATTTTGGGCGTTAGGGTACCCTGTTATAAGTATTCGTCAAAACCTTTCGTGGCCCGATGTACTTGGCGATGTTGGTGGGTGCTCGGAATCGATAGGAAATCCGCTGGCGGATCCCAGCGGCAGTGGTCGGGACCATCGGGGCTTGAGGCTGCGGCGGTGGCGCCGCCCGTCCTGTCGTGAGTGGGCGGCCTCCTCCGCCTCCTTCTCCGCGCCTCGAGGTGGCGCGAGCGTCGTGGCGTCGCCGTGGCCGGCGCACGAGTGCGCGAGGCTGTTGTAGTTCGTGGTGCGGCGCGCGCCGCCGGACCAGCCCGGCGGCGGTGCGGGCGTGGCGGAGAGGTGGCCCGGGCGGGTAGAGCCGGAGGCTGCATGTGTTGCGCGGCCTCCACGCTCCACCGACCGGAGGTTACAGTGCGTGGCCTTGGCCTCGGGTCGGCCGACTCGGAAACCTCGGCGACATCGCGGCCGCGTATGCGTTCAGCTTGCATGGGAGGAAGCGAGGGCCGTCGAATTCTTCCGCCCGGCTTGTGTTGTACACATCGCGTCAGCGTCGCGCGCGTCGCGGCTTTCTTTGGGTTTTGGGCTCATCTGCTCGAGTTAGCTGGGCTGGTCGAGTTCGACCCTTCGCTTATCGGCTCTTGGCTGTCGGCTGGAGTTGGCGGCGAGCTTGAGCGCGTTCAGCCGCGCTGTGGCGCTGGTGTTCCTCCTCCTGCGCCTCGGTCTGCGCGGATGAGGCCCCCAACGCGAGGGGTTATGATTAATCGGCCGTGCCCGCCATGTTGCACTCGCGAGTGCGCGTGGCGGTACTCGTGTCGAGGCTGGGTTGTGGTGGAGAGTCTTCGGCTCATGGATAGAGCGGCATGTAGCGACCATCGCCACAAGTTGTGAGCTGCGGGGTGACACAGTCACCGGCTCGGGCCACGGGAGCTTCGCGAGGCGTGGCGGAGCGCTCCCGAGCCAGTTTTAGGACTCGCGAGGCGCCCCAAGCCGGAGCTTGGCGAAATCGCCGGAGATGGCGCCCGAGCTTTCGGCCAGGCGCCTGGCCTCGATGGCGGCGAGATGGCGTAAGTCCTCCGCCGAGTGGCGGCAAAGTTGAGGCCGGCGGATCGGCTCCCGGCGCTTCATGCCGTCGCGGGTGGAAGATGCCATCGAGGAGGCAAGCGGAATCGGAGATGGTGATGAAGGCGAAGGCCCTACAGCGCGCCAGCCAACCGCTCGGCGTTTGAACACGGCAAGTAAATTTGTAAGTCTAAGGGGCCGCGCGTTCCACTCCCTGAATGGTTAGACTCAGAAGTCCAAGATGTATACTGGTTCGGGCCGAAGGTTCCTACTCCATTTTGTGTGGTGGCGTTGTATTCCCTTCAGTACAGATGACTGCACAAAGTTTACAAGCAAGAGTGCTAATGGCTTAGCGGGATGAGTTCGATCCCCCTCCTACGGGGGTTCCTGCCTCCTTTTATACGGAAGGAAGGGGCAGGTTACATCGAGAGTTGGGAGAGGACGAGACGACCTACACTAGGGGCTTCGGTCCTTCGTTCTGTTGATCACGCGCCGTCTTGCCCATCTTTGGTCGGTAGCCTAGTTGGCGGGCGGTTAGGTATTTCCGGAAGCGGCGTGCACGCCCTCTGTGAGCCTTACAGTGTTGGCGTTCTTTGCGCTGGCGTGGGTGTTGCCTCGGGAGAGGCGTGTCTTAATCTTGTATGTGACCGTCTGATGGGGCTGGGAGCATGACTTCGGTTAGTCATTAAACCTTCTTGGGAAGGAGCCACATGCCCTTGTATAGTCACTTCGATTGACCCCGTTCGTGGGGTACGTGGTTGTTGGCTGGTAGAGGCTTTGACACTCGGCCCTTGGCGGTCGTCTTGGCACGATCGGTCGGGAATCCCGACCAGCTGCGAGTCGGGAGCTTAGCAGTCGGAGGCGCTTCCCTCGGCCGGTCGGAAGGATGTCTTGCGTGGCCTTGCAGTGCCCGATCGGTAGTGAGTGAGGCGGCTGTTGGACTTGAGTATGCCAGAGGCCCCGGCTCGTCATTTTAGGGCCGTTAGGGTACCCACTGTTATAAGTATTCGTCAAAACCTTTCTTTACTCGATCCCTTATCGGACCACAGGGTCGTCCGTGGAGCCGAGGTACGCAGTGGTGTCGCCCATCGATGAGCTCGGGAGAGTGTGAAGTATGGTCTCGAACACGAGTAGAGTCGATTGGGTCGTCGGTAGGCCCAATGTGGGGACTGCAGGGGCTCGCCTCATGCAGATCCTTTGCTCGATTTTTATTTGGGGTGGCCTTATGTCCATGCGGTGGAATAGGCCTTTAGAACCCTGACTCTCGGTGGGCCCTGGCCTTGTGCCTAGAGGCTTCGCCGTTGCAGGGCGCGGCGCCCAGTGAACCTCTCGCACGTGCCGGGGCAGCCGTCACAGCCTAAAGCGGAGGCAGAAGTCACGAGGCCTTGCTTTCGGCGGTGTCTTCACGGCTTCCGCGACTGTCGGGTTAAAGCGAGGAGAAATGGAAATCGGGAGTTACGGCGTCTGGCGCGGCGGTGCAGTGTCTGTGACGCTTAGCTCGTGGGGGTGTCTGTTCGGTTGGTGCCGCTCGTCTCCTATAAATCGTCATTTGGGGCGTTCTCGGCGATCCGCGGCTCTTGCCTTCCTCATCTTCGACCCTTTGCCTAAGACAAGAAAAAGCAAAAAAGAGCCTTCTCCCTTCCTCACCTTTCCGCCGTCTTTTGCGGCGATGTCATGGCGGAGTGCTCTGCCGGGCCCGGTAGTGCGCTCGGCTTCTTTGAAGAAAGGCTTTCTCCTTGCGGAGATCTTTCTCAACTGGAGGTGCCGGCGGGGCGCCGCCCTTCAGAGGGCGATGAGGTCGTAGTGCCGCCGTTCTTGGCCAGCGGCCCGACTGCCGCGCATCAGTTCGTCAGGGCTGCTCTTCCACTACAAGGTAGAGTACACCATCTCAACCCCAACGAGGTGCTCCACATCGCGATTTTCATCACGCTTTGTGAGGCCTACTTGGGATTGAGCGCGCCTGCGAAGCGTGGAGGCACTTTTTCCACGAGGCTGCGGAAGGACAAGCCGGTGGACGCCACGGCGCCCATTGGTGGCACTGGCCCTCCGGCCGATCCGTGGGCTCGGAGTACCTCGGCGTCAAGCTCACGTCGTCCAACAAGGGATGGCGTTACGAATGGTTTACGTTCGGGCGTCGAAGACAACGCCCGCCTTTCACGGCAAGCTTCTGTGGCGGGGAAGAATGGACACAGGAGTCTTGACAAGAAGGAGAAGAAGAAGGTGGCCCCGATCGTGGGCGGTCGGGCTCCAAGGGAGCGGAGGCTCAGGGGGCGTCGTCGTCGTGCCTTCATGGGGATCGCGCGTGCAACCCCTCATGCGAGCGCGCCCCTTGTTCCGTGCGAGGCGTCGACAAAATGAGGATAAGCGGGCAGGCTACGCCACGGCGGAGTCGAACACAGGTGGCGCCCGTTCTGAGGAGCGCTACTAAAGGCTGCGGCGGCCACGAGCCATTCGGCAGCCCACCCCCAAATCTGGTAGGTTGGACGGACTTCTTCTTGCCTCTCTCTTCCCTTTGCCTTGGCGCCCGGTCGACCGGTGTTTCGCATCTTCTAGGGGCTCTCGGGAATGGTCTCGGGCGTTGCTCCGGAGAAGGCGTCGGCGGCGGCCCATCGGAGCCGCCTGGCTCGACTCCTCCGTAGAGCGGAAGGAGGAGGAGAGAATAAGAAGAAGAAGGAGCCGGCGAGGCAGCGCGCGTGGTGAAACAGTCGAGATCACCGTTGCGGGTGACCTCCACCGGCAATGTGAGGGCAGCCCGATCACCCATACAGTGGGTTCTTCTCGACTTCGTCGGCCGGCGGTGGCCCGCGCGAACACCGCGGCCGGGGGCCCGAGCGGAGGCGACCATCTGATCAACGTCGTCATCGTGCCTCGATGGAAGCGGTTTTGAAGCGGCCGGCGGATCGCCCCTTGGAGGACCGGCAAAGAGGGAACACGCTTGCCGTCGCCCTTCGGCTCGATGAAGTACCCTTTTCCCTTGTTTGAACATTGTTGCCACAAAGCCGCCCGACGGCTACTAAGTGCTTGCGATGTCACGGCACCTATCACAGTGTGGCCGTGGCGCGCGAGCTGCCAGGCGCCTCGTGGTAGCTCCGCGAGGACGGCGCCGTTCACCTTGCCGGAAATCGCCTGCAGCGGCGAAGCGGCTGATCGGTGCGGGGATGCCAAGCGGCAGCGGTGGTGCGTGGCGCGACGGCGATCACGAAGCGCGCAGAGCGCGTTCACCATCGGAGGGCGGGGCCTCGCTCGAGGCGAGTCGGTGAGGAGCTCCGCCGCCTCAGCCGGGGCCGCCGGGTGCGCGATCGTCGCTACGGAGAATCGGCAGCGCTACGCGAGCTCATTGGCGAGGCGGTCTGCGGTGCTAGAGCGTCCGACCCCCATGCCTCAAGGGAGGTATCGGTCGAGGCCCCCAAGCGCTTGGTCGCCAGGGGATTCAGGGGCCAATTCCACCACCCTTGCCGTGGTGGCGGTCGGCGGCGTCCCATCCGGCGGGCGGCGTGGGACTGTTGCGGGTGTGGCCCATAGGTCGGGGACCATGAGGCGAGCGGAGGAGGCGAGTGGGCGCTCTCGACAAAGCGCTCGGGCCGCCGGCGAGATAGACCAGTCCGAAAGTGCGGCTCTTCTTGTCGAATCCTCAGTGAGGCGTTGGGCGCGATGGCGAAGTCGGCGAGTTAGCATGGTAAGTTGATCGAAGGCCCGACTTCGTAACCGATGGTCGCGTGGCCCGATGGAGTGTCTGCATTTTGCCAGCATCTGCGGGCTGCTTTCGGAGGGCAAGGTGAGCTCCTAGGCGCTCGGACGACCGGTGGTGGGCTGCGTGGAGGAATGCTGTCAATTTGCATACTGAGCTCGCATGGCTCAAGAGGCTTTGGCCATCGGTAGGCGAGCGGAGACCCACCAGAGGCTGGATCGGGCCACGAAGGCCTCTTGGCGCACGAGGCCAAGTCCTGAGGCGGGTGGCGGAACTTCGAGTCCCTCTGGCGGAGGCGCGGCGCCAAGGATGCGCCGTCGCTGCGGAGAGGGCAGCGGCGCCGAGCGACCGTCTGCGAGGCAGCGGACGAGGCCGAAAGATGCTGCCGCCGGGTGCGTTACGGCGGGAGGCCGCTCGGGAGGCGCTTCGCGAGGACCTCATACGAAGCGATCGGGGAAGAAACCGGCAATTTAGCGAGCTCTGCGGCGGTAAGTGTCTCAACTCCTCAGTCGATTCTGCGAGCGTGACTCACAAGGCGTGCTCATCTGGAGATGTTGCAATCCGCAGAGCTGCAGAAGCATCTGAGCACTACTATTGAGGCATAGAAGGCGGCGGTGGACGCTCGCGACGTGGCGACCACGGCTTGGGATGTAGCTCTGGCGTCGCAGAAGTTGGCGGAGGAGGAGCGGTCCGAGCTATCTGTCGAGTCGGCGGCCCTCCGAAAGGCCGCCCAAGAGGTCTGCGATGAAGTGCTCGGGGTCGTGCCGGGCCCAAGCTCGCTCATCGTCGCCCTAGCCGAAGTGCCCACGCACGTCCTCGGCTCGGTGAGCGAGGAGACCGTGCTTGGAGCATCGTCGGCCCTTGTCAACGCCATTTCTTATTACGATGGAATCGACCTTGGCACTGTTGGGAGTGGGATTGCGGGAGCAAGGCGAGGAGGAGGTCGGCCGGTTGAACTCAAGTCGGCCGTGCGCAGGAGATTCTTGGCGGATCTTCCCGAGGCGTCCTCCACAAGAAATAGGAAGAAGTCAGAACATGTCTTGCTTTTGCTGTAAAAGACTTATCATATGTGAATAAACTTAAAAACTTAGCAAGTTCCATACGCCTCTTGCCCTCTTTTGTGTTATGGTGGGCGTTCGACCGGCCCTAGCTTTAAGGACCACTGGGGTCACTTATGCGTGAGTCGGGTCACTTCGGAGGAGCAAAGAGAATAGGAACTTTTAGCTCTGCGTGATTACAGCACTTGTGAGGATAGAAATATTCCCAGCCGGCTAAAGATCGTTCCACTCGGGCACTTCCTTCTTGGCTAAGTGCTGCTTCTGCCGTGGCCGCGAGGCGTAGGTGTTCGTAGCACTTGCGGTCGAGAGGTTACGGCAGGAAGGACCTCGTGACGAGTTGGTCACCAACCATAAGCGCGTGAGTTAGCCGTGTTTGAGCGGGAGAGTGTTCAGGCCGACCAAGGTCACTCCACTCGGGTACTTCCTTCTTAGCGAAGTGCTACTCGGCAACCATAGCCGGCCAGGCGTGGGCGTAGCACTTGGGTCGAGAGGGTTACGGCAGGAAAGACCTCGTGGCCGGTGGGTTCTGGCACCGATAGCGCCAGACGAGCGGCTGAATGGGCGTAGCAGGCAACCTCGGCGTCGCCGCGGTGACCAGTGCTCGGAAGGAGAAGTAAAGATGGCGCATGGAATAAGAAAGGACTTAGGGATAAAGCATTAACTTTTCTATGTTCCATGCGTTGGGAGGGAACATGACCATCCGGTGTCCACTGGTCGAGGTGCGGGCGAAGAACCTCTACAGCGGTAAAGGGCCTTCCGAGGCGTGCGAGCTTGTGCTTGTCTTCTTTGATGCGGATCGTCGCGGGACCGGTCGCGTGTGAAGGATCACCCTCGAACTGGCGGTGTGGTAGCGTCGCATAAAGCTTGTTGATACTTGGCGATTTTAGAATGGCCACATCGCGCGCCTCACCAAGGTGGTCGATGGCGTCTTGTTGCGGCGAGCCCAGAGCCTCGTTGAAGACTTGTAATCTTGGGCGCCATATTCGGGTCGGTTGGTAAGGCGGCTTGGTAGCGAATACCATGAAGAGCGGTGTAAACCCGGTTGCGAGTCGGTGTGGTCGCGAGCTCTAGAGGGACGGAGGCGGCTCGGCCACCATCGCTCATGAAATGCTTGATCGTGAAGGTCGCGGCTTGAGTCCTTGGAGGATCATGCCGTTTGCGCGTTCGACGGCCGTTAGTCAGCGGATGGGCCACGGCTGCTTGTCAGCGGATGTTGAAGTCATCGCGGAACTCGAGAACTCCTTCCCGTGAAGCTGCGTCCGTTGTCGGTGATGCGAGTTCGGGACTCAAGCGAAGAGCGATGTCGCGGAAGAAGGTGGCGCTTGTACGGCGTGGCGCTCCGGCCGGCAGCCTCTATCCACTTGGTGAACTTGTCCGCCGACGAAGATGAGTAAAGCCCGGGCGCTTTCTTGAAGGGCAGGCCGGGCCGAAGTCCCCCTGCGCAAGCGGCCATGTGATGGGGATCGTCTGCAAATCTGGTTGGCGAATCGTCTGTAAGGCGAAAAATTAGCATCCCGCGAAGTCGTACAATCCGTTCGGCGGCCGGCGGCGGTCGGCGATGAAACCTTGTCGAAGGCTTTTCCTACCGAGGGCCGAGCGCGGCATGGTGATGCGAACTCGCCATGGATGCTCGACCAGTGATTGTTTTCCTTGATCGGCGGATACGCTTCTAGAGGACTCGGAGGACTCCTTTTATGAGTGCGGCCCGACCAAAGCGAAAGATTTCGCCGTCGGCGAAGCGTGAGAGCCTCGGTCGGTCGATGGGAAGCGATCCGTCGTCAAGCGATCGATGAAGGGCTTCCTCTGGTCGGACTCGGTCGTTAGTACATTGCGGCCCGACGGCCGGATTCTGGTTTCGCCGTCGGCGGCGCCCGAGCCTCGGTCGGGTCGATGGGAAGCGATCCGTCTGTCAAGCGATCGATGAAGGCTTCCTCGATCGGACTCGGTCGTTAGTACATTGCGGCCCGACCGGCGGATTCACGGCGGCCGCCATGACGGTCGAACAACCGCGCTTAGCGGTCGGGTGGCGCTTCGACCGCTGAGGTTCAAGCCAGACGGAAGAAGCGGAAGTCGCGACGAAGATCGAGTGGGGCGGCTCTCTGGAGGCAAGATTGGCTAGGTAATCGGCCTCACGTTGTAGCGTCTGTAGCTATGGTGGAGCTCGAAACCCTTGAACGCTCCTCGAGCTTGTGCACTTCTCGGCGATCTGCGGCCATGCGGGCGTCTCGGGGCTCGGCGCTTTCATGACACTGTCGACGACAAGCTTGGAGTTCCGTGGGCGTAGAGTCGGCGGCGTAGAGTCGGTAGCGATCGGAGGACCGTTGGCGAGCCTCGTGCTCGGCGACATTGTTGGTGCATCGAAGAAACAACTTTGATGGCATATTGAAGTATGTTCCGGCGGAAGCGATGACAACTCCGCGCCCGCGCTCTTGAGTGTAGGACCCGCCAGTACATCGTCGATGCTCGGGGTCTTGGCCGCCGTGGCGCTGGGCTTCGATCCACTCGGCGGCGAAGTCGGCGGGCACTGTGACGATCGCCCGTTCGAGCGTATGTTATCGCGTGACCACTAAGCTCGGCGCCCGCCAGCTATCCTTCACGAGCGTCAGCGGTTGTGGGCGATCTCGCCGGCGGCGTGGTCACCGCGGTGATGGCGTCTTGGTCGAAGTAATGGGCGAGCTTTCTTTTGGCGATGAGCCTTTGCGTGAAGCGACTTACACTTTTCTTGGTGCAGAGGCCTTGGACTCGAGAAAGCACCTCGATGAAGTAGGCGGCCGTTGTACCTTGAGTTCTCGGCCCTCTTACGCTCGTTCCACCACAAGGGCGCGGCGCGACTTGGCGGTGGCGGCGATGTAGAAGAAACGGTTCACTGGCCGGGGCAACCGGAGGCCGGAGGTGAGGACAAGAAGGCTTTCAAGCGGGTGAGGCCTCTGAGCCTCACAGGTCGGTGAAGCGGTCGGATTTCTTAAGCGACTGTAGAAGCGGCATTCGCGCTCGCCAAAGCGAGACAAGCGGCTCAAAGCACGCAAGGCATCCGATTAGCCTCTGGATCCCTTTGAGGTTGCTAGCAGGGCCCATCCTTATGATCGCGAGATCTTCTCACGATTGGCCTCGATGCCACGCTCGGAGGCGATGAAGCGGAGCTTCCCCTTGGGGACGAAGGCGCACTTCTCGGGGTTGAGCTTTATCGGAACAGCGGGAGGTTGCGAAGGTCTCCCTAGGTCGGCGATGAGTCGTCGGCCTTCACGGTCTTCCGCAGCGATGTAAATCGGCGTATGCCTCAATGTTGCGGCCGATCGGTTGTTAAAGCGCGTTTGCATACATCGGCTGGTATGTAGCGCGGCGTTTTTAGACGAGCGGCATTGTTACGTGGCGAGAATGAGCCAAGCGGAGTGATGAAGGAGAGTCGCGGTGATCGGACTCCTTGACGCTATCTGGTGGTAGCAGAGTAAGCATCGAGAAAGGAGAGAGACTCGCACCTGCGGTGGAGTCTATGACTTGGTCGATCTCGGGGCAAGGAGCAGGTCCTTAGGGCACACCTTGTTGAGACTCGTATAGTCAATGCACATTCTCCATTGCCCACTCTTCTTCTTTACAAGTCTGGGGTTGGTGAGCCACTCGGGGTGGCGCACCTCTTTTACAAACCACTGCGACCAAAAGCTGGCGATCTCCTTCCTATGATCCTGCGCTTCTCCTCGTCGAGCGCGGCGGCGTTAGGCGGCCGGCTTTGAGCACAGTCGGATGCTCAAGAGTGCTCGGCGACTTCCACAGGAATTCCGGCATGTCGGAGGACTTCCATGCAAAGACATCGTTGTTGGCGCGGAGGAAGTCGGCGAGCACGCTTTCTGTTAGCGGGGCGTGGCTCCGACCCTTGCGGTCTTGGTCGATCCGGGATCGGCGCAGCATTCTTCGTGTCCTCGGCGGACTTGAAGGATCCGCCCCGACTTGCTAGACTCGGGGCGGACTGGAGACCTCCCTCCGGAGGTTGTGGCTTCGGCGGATCGATATTGCCGGCCTTCTTCATAGCTAGCCGCTCGCGGTTATAAGCGGTGGAAGAACGAAGCCGCGGTGATGACTCCCAGCGGCCGGGCATCTTGACCGGATAAGTGTAGCTGGGGATCGCCATGAACTTGGCGTAGCATGGCCTCCCCAGGATAGCGTGGTAGGAGCCGGAGAAATCCATGACCTCAAAAGTGAGGGTCTCGGTGCAGAAACTTTTCGGTCCTCCAAAGGTGACGGGCAGGTCGATCTGCCCGAGCGGGTGGGCCTGCTAGCCAGGGATGACGCCATGGAAAGGCACCTTGCTCGGTCGGAGACTCGAGCGGGGGACCCCCATGGCGTCAAGCGTCTCAACATAGAGGATTTTGAGGCCGCTGCCACCGTCCATTAGCACCTTCGTGAGGTGTTTCTTCCCCACAATGGGATCGACCACAAGCGGGTATCTCCCAGGCTGTGGGACGTGGTCGGGATGATCGGTCCGATCGAAGGTGATCGGGGATTCTGACCACCGAAGATATTGGGGGCGAGTGGCGTGGCGGTGTGGACCTCGCGGTGGCGAGCTTGAGCGGCAGCTTGTCGGCGTAGCATGCGATCGCCAAAATCATGAGGCGGCCGTCGGGTTAAGGGAACTCGTCGTCGCCATCTTCTCGCGACCCTTGGGGCGGGCGGCTTCTTTCCTTTGCCCGCGACATCGTAGAAGCGCGGGAAGAAGCGCCTCGGGACCTCGCGATCCGGTACTTGTGTTTGACGGGAACCCGTTGTTTGAGCCTGCGGCTGTCCATCAACTTTTAAGTAGTCGGCGCGGCGGTCGATCGCTTTCTTTGCTGGCGAAGCGATCGGCAATTGCGACCGCCAGGCCTCGCGGACACCTTTCCATGCGCTTTTCGCAGCCGGGCGGTCGAAAGGACCCGGCTCGGCGTCGGGCTCTTCTGGCCTTTCCTCCTTGAAGATGGCCCCTGACCTCCTCGCGGGCGTGGTTGATGGCGATATCGAAGCTCCTTGGTGGTCCTTGGCAGCCACGGCCCGGTTGTGCACAAGGCCTTGCAAGAAGGTGCCGTAGATGAATGCCCCACGACGCCGGTGTCGGAGATGTCGGGAGCTCATTGTATTGGCGGGAGAAGCGCGGATGTAATCCGGAGAGTTTCTCCGGCTCATTGTTCAACTCTTGAGTCAGGGAGTTCCCGAGTAGCTTGTATGTGCCCTAGAAGTTGCCAGCGAAGAGGGTCTTCAAGTCGGCCAGTTCGATGGTCTTTGCGGGCAAGTACTCAGGCCAAGCTCGGCCGAGTCCGCAAGGTAGATAGGAGTATTGGATGATAAAGAGGTCATCGTTGCTCCCCACTGCCGACCTGCGAGCGGTAGTCCTCAAACCATCTGCGGGGTTTGTGGCCCGGTGTATTTAACAATGTTAGTCGATGCCACGAATCGCGGGGAAATCGCCGCGGCGAATCCTGGCGAAGGCCGTGGTCGGACCATCGGGGCTTGGAACGTGATTGTGGCGGCGTCATTTGTCATAGCAGTGGCGGCCGTCCACGCTTTCTTCAGCTTGTCGAGTGGCGCGGATGTCGTAAAGCGTTAAGCGGCTGAGTGCCGGGGTGTGTGAGGCTGGGGTTGTTAGTGGTCTTATTCTTTGTCTTTGCGGGCCGGCGGCTCAAGCGGCGATGCGGGCCAGCGGCACGAGGTGGCAACAGTGGTAGGAGCGAGGCTGCATGTCTTTGCATGGCGCCGCTCCACCGGCCCGGAGGTTACAGTGCGTGGCTTTGGCCTCGGGTCGGTCGGCTCGGGCGGGCCTCGGAGCAACATTGCGGCGCAACCGCGTTACGACTCGGCGTGGGGAAGAAGCGGGGTCGTCGGACTCTTCCACCAGCTTGTGGCGTACACGGCATGTGCGCGCGCGCATCACCAAGCATCTGCGGGGCTCGGGCTCCTCACGCGAGTTGGCTGGGGCTGATCGAGCTTGGCCGCCGCTCCTCGACTCTTGTCATCGGCTGAAGCTCAGCGCTTGGCGAGCTTGGCGCGTTCGGTGTGCTCGCGTTGGTATTCCTCCTCCTGCGCCTTAGTCGCGGCGGATAGAACCCCGTAGCCGCGGGGTTGCGGTCAAGTCGGCCGTGCCGCCATGTTGCACTCGCGAGAGTCGCGTCCGCGAGTGGGGTGCTCGTGTCGGCTGGAGTCGTGGTGGAAGAATCTTCCGACAACTCATGGATAGAGGCGGCATGTGGCCGCCATTGCCCTGAGTGTGAGCCTACGGGGTGACATGGTCACTGCCGAGCCCACGGAGCTATTGCGAGTGGCGAGGTGCTCCTCGGGTTCGGCCGGGGCCCATTAGGGTGCTAAGCGGGAGTTTAGCGAGATTCGGGAGATGGCGCTCGAGGCTCCCGACGGGTGCTTGGTCTCGGAGGCGGTTGGGATAAGCCGAGCCCTCTGCAGAAGTGGCGGTGAAGTCGAGGAGCGAGCGGATCGGCTTCCGTGTAGTCGTGCCATCGCGGGGAAGAATGCCATCGAGGAGGCAAGCGGGAATCGGAGATGTCGATGAAGGCAGCGCAGGCCCCTACAGTGCGCCAGCGCCGGTGTTTGAGCAAGCAAGTAAATTTGTAAGTCTAAGGGGCGCGTTCCCTCTCCTGAATGGTTAGACTCGAGAGCCCAAGGTGTATCTTGGTTCGGGCGAATGTCCTACTCGATTCGTGTGGTGGTGTTGTATTACCTTAGGTGCGGATGGTGCCAGTGTTTTTCTAGCGGTGAGCCTTAGCGCAAAGTCTTGATTGCTTGTGTGTGTCCCCCTTTCCTGAGGGTTCTGCCTCCTTTTATCTGATGGAAGGGCGGGTTACATCGAAAGTAGGGAAGGCGAGGTGACCTATCTTTGAGAGCGGTCCTTCGTTACATCGTGAGTCACGCTCGTCTTGCCATTTGGTCGGTAGCCTTGTTAGGCGAGCGGTTAGGCTGCTCGTTGAAATGGCGCTTTGCCTTACAGTGAGCTGCCCAGTGTTGGCGTTCTTTGTGTATAACGTTGGTCTTTGCCTCGAGTAGGGCGTGCTTTCGTGTCGTGCGTGGCCGGTCGATGGGATTGGAAGCTTGACCGGCGACCATTAAACCATCTTGGGAAGGGCCACACGCTTCGTCTGATCACTTGATTGACCCGTCCGTGGGGCGCGTGGGTCGTGGGCGGTGGAGACCGACCGCGCGCCCTTAGCGGAGGTTGCCTTGGTTCGATCGGTCGAGGATCCGACTGCTGCTGCGGTCGGGAGCCATGCTTGGTCGGTCGGGGATCCGTCCGCTGCGGTCGGGAGCCACAGCAGTCGGGGATGCCTATCGTCGGTCGGGAATGGGCGTCTGTGCGGCCTGCGGTGCTTTGGTCGATGGCGAACTGGAGCGGCTGTTAGGCTTGAGCTATGCTTGAGGCAGCCCGCTCGTCACCCTGGGCCATTGGGGTACCCCTGGTATGAGTATTCGTCAACAACTTAGCATTCTTTTCTTATTAATATGATTGTAAATAACCTTGTTCTTATAAAAACTAGTGATGTTGAATTGATGGTGGTATCCTAGAAATGGAATGGAATTGTAAGGAATTTATATGTTGGTGTTGTCACGATTAACAGATGGAATCCTAAGAGGTGACGGTGCTCTTCTAAGTTGTAGTTAGTAATTACTACTTAGTTATGTTGAGCGTTTCTTTCCTGTTATGTTTTCCTTATATAACTATTACATCAGTCTATTTAAACACGGGTTTCATTGTACTTTATATGTTTATCATTTGCCATGTTTTGGTCTTGTTAGTCACGCATTTATCTGTACTTTAGGTATCAATTAATAGGCCTATGCTAATCTTATGTACATCTTTTTGAGAGAAGGGAGGTAGCGGAGACATTATTGTAAGGAATCACATTACTATATTTTTCTACTTTTTTTGCTCTGTATTTGTGTGCATAACTTGGTGCAGAAGCAATGATTAAATTCTACACAAAAGATTATTGATGAGAAGATTGTGCATTGTCTTGAATGAGTACAATGTTACTGATGGGGATAGTACTTTCAATGGTAGTTGATGCTCTGTCCAGTCTGCGTCAAAGCTTGAAAGATGCCGAAACCGAAAAATCGAACCGAACCGAATTAACCAAAAAATTCGGTTTTTAGATTTTAGTTCGGTTTAATATTCGACTCTATTCGGTTTTTGGTAGTTGGTTCGGTTTTTGAATGTTGAAAACCGAACAAACCGAGAAACCAAACTACCCATTCGATCAATCATCCATTCGGTTCCCTATTTCCCCGCACGGGCCGCACCATCGTTTGTCCCCACGCGAGCCCACGCAACCCTCGCCTCTCTCCCTCTCCCCGCGTGGGCTGCGCCCCTCGCCTCCCTCCCTCGCCGCTGCCGGCACACCACCTCCCTCCCTCTCCCTGTGTTCCCTGCGTCGTGCATGGTTTGGCGGCTCCCTCCCACTGTCCGCGGTCCGGCGTCCCGCCCCCTCCCCCTCCCTCCCTCGTCTCCCTCTCGCTCGTCTCGAAGGTCTACTCGGAGCTCGAGGCCCACCTCGACGTCGGTGACCGCGTCCTCGCCGAGTTCGTCGTCGACCTCGGCCGCGCATTCGCCTTCGTCGCCGACTTCGCCACCAAGCTCGAGGCCAACGTCTCTGAGTTGCTGGACTACCGGTAGATGCGAGGACAAGGAAGAGGGGGCTAGGGATCCGGGTGGTGGACGTTGGGTGCTTCGTCCGTCTTGACAGTGCGCGCGGCCACGAGGGGCTTGTCCACGTCTCCTAGATGCCCAGCCGTGAGGGGCTCGTCCATCCCCAAGATCTGAATCGGCCATCGACCATGGGCAAAGCGCGAGCCTTCAATTGATTAAGCGAAAACGAAATAACCGAACTGATTTGGTTCGGTTTTTAGACGAGTTCGGTTCCGGTTCGGTTAGTAAAATCCAAAAACCGAAATATTTAAAAACCAAAAAACAAAACTGAAAAAACTGAATTAACCGATTGCCACCCCTACTAACAATGTGCTACAAACTTGGGATCCCGCTATGGTTAATCCATGCACATGGTTTCATGTTACTTGTAACAATGACATCAGCGTGATCAGATTGTAAGTTTTTGAAAGGATCTACTCTCATCTATTGAAGGACCGGAAATGCCGATCAGAGGGGGGTGAATGATCACATAACAATTTTCCCCCAAAGAATCCAACTAAAACCTCCAAAGACCTCAGAAGAGCAGAACAAGAAAATATCCCAAAAAATTAGCTCTGGGGCAGCACTACCGCGCTACAAAGTTCGATAGTGCGGGGTGAGCGATAACCCGGTACTCACGGGTACTATAAGCGGTAGTCGGTGGACAATAAAAGCAGACAAATGAGCGATTACCGATGCGTTTTCAAAAGCGAAAATCGATGTAACTTTTGATCGGTGATCAAACCGTGAAACTTTGTATGCACCTTCCTATGGGTGTCAAGAATCTATTCAACCTTCAATGCAAAATTTACATCAAAGTTTTGACCTTTTTGAATTTACGAAGATTGCACCAAACTTGGGTCAAAAACAAAAACCTTTATCGTGGGCTTGCTCGTGGGGTTTGATAATCAAGATGGACCTAGATAGTACGCCACATGTCACAACAAACAATAACTTCAAAGAGATTGCCTGAAGCGTGCAAGATCAAGATCTACCTCAAATCCTTCATTCTCAAGTCAAAACACTGGTTTCTTAATAAATCTCTTAATGATCATGAGCGAGCTTGCCTAGATGATTGAGTGATGATCTCTAGAGGATACATCCACCAATCACTCATCCTTGGCAACACAAGATCAAGATAAAAGGAAATGAACAAGAAAGATTGAGAATCAAGGAGGAAGATCAAGAACAAAAGCCAAATCTTGAGCATAAAATTGATCTTTAGTTTAGACCATGATGATGGATTACAAAGCCTCTCCTCCTAAGAGCAAAGCTCCCAAGGAGCACTCACACACACAAGAAAATTAAAATATTGTGGAAACCCTAATCTATTCTCAAGTTTTCCTCTAAGGGCTCGAAGACTCACCTCCCACTACATCTTCCTATATAGTGGAGCCTACCCTAACCCTAAACCTGCACACATACAAGTGGATACCATCCACTCTTAGATGGGCTAACCCGAAACCCAACACTCTTAACCAGTTTTTCACTTACACAAGCACGCTTCTCAAATCAGCCATCACATTAACGCCAAATTCGCTCCGCGAGTCCAAATTTGAGTCCAGCACCACTTTGTCATGACCTATACCACTTATGTCACCACCGTGATTTTCCAAACCGTCTCAATCGCCGGTATTGGACAAATTACCAATTTGCCCTAATGACCGGTCTTCCTTCTCCTCGAAGCATCGCCATGCTTCTTGCTTTCCACGTGGTCCTAATGACTTGTCGCCAAGTTCACACGTCCGGACTCCCCTGAACCGTCCTTACTTGCAAGAGGGTCCAAGTCACTTGACCGCCACGTGTCCTTTTCCATTTCACCATGGCGGCATCAGTTTACTTGACAGTTCTAGACCTCAACTCCTCCCTGAGCCTAGTCTCGGCCCATGCCGTTGCCCTCCATATCCATCACCAGTGCTTCATACTCTGGCTCCTTGTCTTCCCAGCTTGCAACCACTTCCTGGTTTCAATCATCTTCCGGCATCCCTTGATCATTCTGGACCTTAGCTCTTCTTGTCTAGTCCCGGTGTCACCTTCGCCTCACCATGACCTAGCCCCAGAGTCCTGCAACCAACACAGATCCGTAGTGCGGCCCGACTGGCACTACCACTCCTACATGGCCGGTAGTGCCACCCTTGACATACTCCGGCTCCTACATGGCCTGTAGAGCTACTCTTGACCTGACAGCACCTCAAATTGCTTTAAATTCAAAATAGAATTCAAAACAAACTCAAACTTGAGCACCACATGCTCAAACAACATCAATAACTCATCACAAACTGAATAGACCTCCATGGTCTTTCATCTATGCTTACTAAAAGTTACAAATGTGACACAATTATCACGGCGTCGCCTGGGCGTCACGGCGACCGGTGGATGCTTGGACCGGCCGCCTCGGCGGAGGGCAGCCGGGGGTGGCGACCATGAGGTGTTCTTCGTGTGGTCGACGTGGCCAATAGTGCCGATGTTGATGTGCGGCTCGGTGTGCTCGAACTTGCCCCTCGCCATGCGTACCACCACCAGCCCAACGCGCCAGCCGAAGCTCCCCGTCGCCGTCGTGCAGCGGAACCACGTGGGCTCGACGAAGCCAAGGGAGATGGAGAGCGAGAGGTGGGCCTTGGAGGAGTAGGTAGAGGGAGGGAAGAGGAGGGAGGTGGAGGCGAGGGAGGCCATGGCTTCCTTCCCTGGAGGCAAAGGTGGAGCGGGAGTGGGAGGTGGGGGATTGGAGGCGAGCTCTGCTCTACTCTGCTTATCTACATGAGGGATGGATAGGGATAGGCGAGCTTTGCTGTGCTTATCTACACTCAAAGATGCTTTTCCGCCCTTGCTTGAATCAGTTGGCCTTTTATGATATAACGACTAATCTTGCATTGTGCCGTAACCACGAATGCATTGACTGGAGGTGAAGAGCTACACCTTCTGCAGCCCTCAGTTTTCTATCAAGAACATGGTTTCTTTCTAAATTATCATCGTCTAATCATCGCCTGGCGGCGCCTAGGTGTCCTGGCGCTCTGGGCTCATCGCATCTAGCTGGACCGTTGTGATCATTTTTGGTTCAAAAGAAAAAACAAATGTGATCATTTTGTTTATTGAGTATTGATTGTTTCCATTTATTTTTCAGTGATCTTGAAATGCACTACTTTCAGGCAGCGGCGGAGCCAGCTCCTGGGCAGGCGGCGCCTGCCGGGCTCACTGGCGTCGCAGCCCTGGCGACGGAGCAATCGACGACGGTAGCCCTGGTGGTGACAATAATGGCGGGTTGCCTAAGGACCAGGTGTTTGAGAATTGAGATGCTCACCTGCGTCGCCCTTGACGACCTCGCTACGTGCTGCCAGGTGTCCACCCGGTGGCGTCGACTCACATACCAGCCGGGGTTCACGCCGCTGCACTGCCGCCGCGCCGACGCCGTCTCGGGGTACTTCGTCCAGAGCATGACGCGCTGTCAGGAACTTGGAGAGAGGGAAATGTTATCTGGAGCTCTGAAGAAGAAGATAAGCAGTGAAATCGGCAGTCAGTGAAACGGTTCGACGACTTCAGTTAAAAGAGATCCAACGGCTAAAGTTACTGCTAGAAAAGAAGCATGGAGATCTGATGGTTCAAAACCAAACCAGTTTTACCGGGAAACCCTGTAGTCATTTCAATTTGTCGTTATTTTCAGTTTATCTGTTACTCTACTATTTTAACGAGATGTTCAGTAATTACAACGCTGTAAACTTTTGGATATAAAGCCCGGTACAGGTGGAAATAGAAGAGGAGAAGAATCCGCATAAATTAGCTTTACTTTAGTTTGTTAGAGTAAACCCTAATTGTTTTCTCCCTTTCCCTTGTTTTCATTTCCACAACTGCAGATCGATTCAGAGTTTGGTTTGGATTTGATTGGTTCATGACACGCGCTGCCTCTACTCCGCCACACCTTTGTCTCCATGCGAAAATTTGGGAGCCAGTGCGACGCCAGTGAGCCCGGGCAGCAGTCCCTCAGCGCCACCATGTCGACATCCTCTGCGAGCTTGCCCAGGCTCCCAAAATTTTCTGGCTTCGCCACTGCTTTCAGGTGCATTGGTGCCCCAGCTTGGGCAGTTGAAAAATCTGCAGTACCGTTGGGTTTAAACTTCCAGTCTTTTGATAATTATGTTTATGGTTATACTATGCAGTATGTGCATCCATGCAAGTTCCCGTATGCTACTGAATTAAAGCTTAGTTTTCTGAACTCTCGGAATGTAAATGTATGACTTGGGTTTGCAGTGAAGATAGTTGTGCTGACACCATAGAAATAGCATGGCCTTTGAACCCACTTCAATTTGTTTTTGATCTGTCCATAAAATCTGTCAGGTTTTTTGTTTTTGCAGAATTGTTGCTTATGCTAGGATGTTTGGTGTGGCTACTATGCTCACTTTGTTCTTTTAGAAATTTAGGGTACATGATGTTTGGAAGATTTTTGTTTTACATCCTACAATGTCTAGTTTTCTTATTATTTCCTTCTATTGTTTGTCGATCATATATGGTACCTTTTCCTAGTTTGGAGCAATCTTTCTTTACGCCTTGAAACTTATGGTGAAATTTATCATTATGTGACAAGGAGCTTTACGGCAACAGCATAAGTGGGACAATACCTTTTGAACTGGGAACTTGACTAACTTGGTCGGTTTGGATCTGTACCTGAACAACTTTGCTGGTGTTATTCCAGACACTTTGGGGCAACTCTTGAAGCTGCGTTTCCTGTAAGAATGCTCCATTTATGTACAAATAGAACTGTCAGTTGCGTATATCCTTTCATTCAATTTTGTCTGGCAATATTGCTTTAACAACATCATAAAAAAATTCATATAGAATCACAGAAACAAATACATCATGGTGCATGCATGGAATTTGTATAAACTTTCTTTCAGAAGGCAGAAGTCCACTTGGATTTGCATGTCTTAATAAACAATAAGGTGTTCTTGTAGTTTTCTTCTTTAATATGATCATATCCACTTTGGCCTTCTATTACAATGGAGGGCAAATCCACTGTTTAGTTCTTGTTTTGGCGCTTATTGCATTATTTGTAGGCCTGCCTGTTGGAATGATTATAGCATAATTCTTGTTACAAAGCGCACAGCAAAAATATAGGATCAAAGAAACGGAAAATAGGGATTTAGTGTGGAAAACCATTTCGAGAAAAATCACGGACACGAAATGACTATACCACTATATGAGGAGATGTTTACAATGAGGCTCTCTATCTTTTCTCTTTCTGGTCAACAACAATCTTTCTGGTCAAATTCCTAATCCTTGTGTATATCCTTTCATTTAATTTTGTATAACAATATTTCTTTGACAAGATCATAAAAATTTCGTATAGAATCATGAAACAAATACATCATGGTGCATGCATGGAATTTGTATATACTTTCTTTCAGAAGGCAGAAGTACTCTTGGATTTACATGTCTTATTAACAATAAGGTGTTCTTGTAGTTTTCTTCTTTCATATGATCATATCCACTTGGGTCTTCTATTACAATGGAGGGCAAATCCACTATTTAGTTCTTGTTTTGTCACTTATTGCATTATTTGTAGGCCTGCCTGTTGGAATGATTATAACATAATTCTATCTTTGAATGTCTACTTGAAGGATAGACGTCTTAACAACAACAGTCTTTCTGGTCAAATTCCAAAATCCTTGACCAATATCACTACTCTCCAAGTTCTGTAAGTTGCCTGTAACACTAATTCATATTCTATATCTACTGTTGGATTTGTTGTGTAGAATGATAACAGATGTTCAGAATCAGGGTACGTAATTACAGATGTGTCTGATAAATCTTACAGGGATCTCTCAAGCAACAATCTCAGGAGAGGTTCCATCAACCGGCTCCTTTTCACTCTTTACCCCTATAAGGTACTTTAGAAAGGTGTTTTCATACTTTTCTTTTTTAAAAGTTGCACAAATATTAAAGTATGAATGAAAGTTAGATGATGATTATTTACCCATTCGGTTACTTCAAAATTTGTATAACTTGTATTGAGAAGAAAAGTATAGAAGCACTGCTCAGTACTCTATCCTAGATGAAATTTCAGGTGCTAAATGCATCTTGCGAGGATGACAAATGTTACTTTATTGTCACAGTTTTGCTAACAACCAAAATCTTTGTGGCCCAGGTACTACAGTACCGTGTCCTGGGGCTCCTCCTTTTTCACCACCGCTTCCGTTCAATACTGCAACACCAACTACATCACAAGGTGATTTGCTGTAGTTATATGCCTTGTTATGCATAAATTGAAACTCTTAATAGTTCTAGATGGTGGTATTTGACACATGCTTGCTGGATTTATTCATTTCCATCAGGTGGCTCTAGAACTGGAGCAATTGCTGGAGCCTGGAGGCGTTGCTGCTGGTGCTGCATTGCTGTTTTCGGTTCCTGCAATTGGATTTGCATGGTGGTGGCGGCGGCGTAAACCTGAAGAGCATTTCTTTGATGTCTCTGGTCGGTATATAGCATTGTGCCGTTCATGTTGTTGATGTTATCCATTTCATGTTGCTACTGATAATTTTAGCAATAAGAATATTTTACGAAGAGGTGGCTTTGGAAAGGTGTACATGGGGAGACTGGCGGATGGTTCATTGGTAGCAGTGAAACGATTAAGGGAGTGTTTGGCATAGCTCGCTCCACCAAAATCTATGGAGTTGGTGGAGCAGGGTATTTCTAACTCTAGAAATTTATGGAGCTGTGGGTACATTAAGAGTGTTTAAGTGGGTCATGTTGTTTACATTTTAGACTAAAAATATAAACTTAATTCACTTTATTTTAACCTCTGAGCTCAGGATCTGAGATGGGTGGGATCTAAACTCTGCCAACCAAGGCCTAAAGAGAGGAACGCACGCCTGGCGGTGAGCTCCAGTTCCAAACAGAAGTTGAAATGATAACATTGGAACCTGCTTCGGCTCCGTGGATTCTGCATGACGCCTACAGGACGGATACTAGTCTATCCATACATGGCTAATGGGAGTGTTGCATCACGTTTGTGAGGTGCCTTGTTCCTGTGTATTTCTTACTTCAAGATTTCTTCTGTGCTTGGTTGCTAATGAAACAGTAGAACTTTTATGGCAATTCAAAACAGTTGACTTTTTACTTCTACAGTTCTACTTGCTGTATATATTTAGTTATTTCAGTTTTGAATTGTGGTACCTCCTAGTACACATTTGGCTATTTCAATTTTGATTTATGGTACTTGATTTTGTAGAGCGCCAGCCAAATGAACCGCCTCTTGAGCGGCAAACGAGAACTCGGATTGCACTGGGATCTGCCAGAGGACTCTGCTACTTGCATGACATGACCACTGTGATCCCGAGATCATTCATCGTGATGTCAAAGCTGCAAACATTATCTTGGACGAAGACTTTGAGGAGCGGTTGTGGGCAGCGCCGCGGGGCGAGCCAGCCGGACCTTGAGCCTCAGGCCATTAGCTGTGTTAGCACTTGCTCTTAATGAGTTAAATAGACAACATTGGTACTTGTTGGGAAACCCTCGTGGTCCATGAAAGTTCACGTTGGTCCCTTAGCTAAAACCCAGGTGGCGCTATAAAAGGAGGAGGGTCCCTCCTATGTACAAGCAATCAGAAATTCAATAAAGAATTCGCGTCGCTCTCCCCATATACCCGTGTCTCTCTGCATGCATTCTCCAATTTTAGATCTGTTGGGAACCGGACTATTCGATGCGAGTTCCTTAACACGTTATCGACGAAGCTCTAGGAGTTGATTGAAGGTGAGAAGGTAGGGATTTACGGCAATTAAATCTAATCGCAGCGATTTTATGCTCGCATCTATCCTATGCATCGTCTTGTTCGTCACGTGGCAAGAAGGCGCAATGACATGAATCTACGATACATATCGTTTTTGCTTTACTTTTCGTACATCGAAAAAATCGGCGCATACGCTGAAGCGCCGGCGCCTCCTCGGTTTGCGCGCTCGGCCGCAGCCGTTCGGCGTGTGCGACCTCGGCGTCCTGGCCTCGCACCGTAGCGCGCTCGCTCGGCGGTCGTCTCGGCCCGTCTTGCCGCCCGACCGCGCCGAGCGCGCCGCGCCGGCCACAGCCTCGGCCTCCGCGCCGCCCAGCGCAAAGCGCGCCGTCGGCCCGGCCTGCGCCACGCCGCCCGCCGACCGGCTCGAAGTCACTCGTCGTTGCCCGGCGGCGTCACCTCGGCCTTGTCGCGCGCCTCGGCTCCGTCGCCTCGGCACTCGTCTCATGTCGGCGCCTCGGCCGTAGCTCCCCTCGGCCGCCAGCGCTCGGCCGTCGTCGCCGCTTCGGCTCGGCCCAGCGCCGCGCGCGCCGCCGCCGAGCTCGGCCTGGCCGGCCACCGCCGCAAGCCTCGCCGCGCCGCCCGGCCGGCCACCGCCGCGAGAGGCCGCGAAGCCTCGCCGGGATCGCGCTGCGCCTCACGCGCCCGCCAGCGCCGCAGCGCCGTGCCCGGCGGCTCGCGCGCCGTGCTCGGCGCGCCCACATGAAAACGCCGTCGTCTGCCGTTGCGGCTGCGATCGAGCTCCGACCCGCGGCCGCGCCGGCCTCACCGTCGCGTCATAGCTCGGCCTCGTCGTCGCTTCTGCGGCCTCACGCCTCGCCTTGTTCCGCCGCCCGGCTCGAAGCCGCCGCCTCGCCTTGCTCATGCCGGCTCGGCCGAAGCGCCGCCTCGCCTGCTCGCCGCCGGCTCGAAGCGGCGTCGCCTCACCTAGCTCACGCCAGTGCGAAGGCGGCGTCGGCGGCCCAGGCGTGGGGAATGTGGCGAGTGGGAAGAAAAAGCAGGGCGGCGCGGCGCTTGGAAACATTGAGCGGCATGTGGAAGTTCATGCGCCAAGGAAAAGAAAGGGAAGAAGCAAAGAAGTGGCCCTTTGCGCGGGAGGAAGAAGCAACAAAAGAAAAAAATGCGAAGTGGCGTGGCGGCTAGGTGAAACCCTAGCGGCGTGCGTGCATGGGCGAAAAAAGCGGGCAAGGCCAGTAGTAGAATCGGCTAGAAAGAAAGGAAAAGAAAAGAAAAGAAAAGAAAAGAAAAGAAAAAAAAGAAAAATTGCGAGAAAATTTGGAGAAAATTTTGAAAAATTGCCGAAAATCAAGAAGATTTATTTGGCTCTGTTTCTATTTTTTCTAGCTTTATTCTCTATTTTATGAATATTCTTTATGATTTACGAATCCATTGCTTTATTTAAGATCTTGCAATGCATAGCAATTTATTTTACGTACTTTATGCTTATTGCAACCATTTTCTATTAGATTACATGCGATAATCTAATGTCGAATTTGAAATCATGAATCGTGAGTTTGAAGAAGCGGCACATGCAGTCGAACTACCTCACTTGGGCATCGGACGTGAAGATAGTTCTTGGGGGCAAGAAGCTCCGTCTTTGCGATTGGTCTAGGGTCCTCGCGGGCCTTGAAACCTCTGCCGTCGAGCGAGCGATCAAACCGTGTCTTGCCGTTTAAATGCATGAATCGCATTTTCTTTTAGATTATGGTTGCTAGCATTTTCTTTTGAATAATGAATAGTAAGCTCTAGAAGAGCATACTTCTCTCATGAATATATATGCAATTTATTCTTTATTCCAGTATTCTTTCATTTACAAGCAATATTTGAATTATTTTGCCTCTGTTTGATTGGGATTAAATTTCTTGCATCTAGAAATCGTGTAGCGCCCAAATGGAAGAGATATGCATTATTGATAGTGGCACAACAAATACCATCTTAAGAGAGTCTAAATACTTTTAGTCGATCACGAAGAACGCTGGAAAGATTACTACGATCGCGAGGCGACTCATATGTCGGCTCGGGAAGAGCCACTATTATATTACCTATGGGTACAACTTTGGTAATTGAAGAAGCCCTTTTGTACCACAGATTAACGCACTCTCTTAAGCTTTAAAGACATCGCGCAATGGTTTTCACGTAGAAACCAATGCGAGAAAATGGCAAAGAATACTTGTGCATTGTGAAGCACGCGGTATGTGGAAAAATGGTATTAGAAAAATGCCCTCATATGAATCAGGTTGCACTACGAACATTCATGCACCGAAGTGTATACTTCCTTGAAGACTGTTTTTAGAAGCTCGAGTTATTTTCTTTATGGCATGGTAGATTAGGCCATCTGGTCTTAGAATGATGAAAATATCGTGAACAACTCACAAGGTCATGGCATTAATGTTAAGAAATTTCCCGAATCATGAAGATTTTGTGTGCCTGCATGTGCCAAGAAATTAATAACTAGACCCTCTGTCATGAAAGTGCAAAGTGAAATTCCTGCATTCTGGAACACATCCGAGGATATTTGCGACCCGATTCAGCCCTTATCGGGAGCCGTTTGATACTTTATGGTGCTCATCGATGCTTCCTCGAAATGGTCGCATGTATGCTTATTGTCAACAAGAAACCATGCTTTTGCAAAGGCGATCTCACGAGATCATAAAATTAAGAATACTTTCCACGATCATCGCGTGAAGTCCATTAGAATGGACAATGCGGAGAATTTACTTCAAAGGCATTTGATGATTATTACGCAACGAGGATAGCGATTGAGCACTCCGTGCCGCGCGTCCATACGCGAGAATGGGCTAGCGAAGCACTAATAAAGAGGATTAAGTTCATTGCGGACCGCTTTTGCGAGTTGTAACTTGCCCAACACTTGTTGGGGACACGCGATCTGCTGCGGCGGCTCTTATCAATTTGGACCGTCGGCCTACAACATCCATTCTCCTATGCGGCTTGTGCGGGATCATCGAAGATCTCCCATCTTAGAAAATTTGGGTGTATGGTATATGTACCTATACCACCCCTCAGTGATTTGCAATGGGCCCTCTCATGAAATGCGGGATATACGTTGTTATGAGAGTGTATCCATAATCGGTATTTGGAACCCATATTTGGAGACTTGCATCTGACCCGGTCGATTGCATCTTTGGCGAGGATCGTTTCCGTCATTAGGGAGAAATCAACCTTTGGATGAAAAATGCCGGAAATCATATGGCATTCCAGGATCCCACATGACCCCGAACTAATGAAGCAAATCAAGAAGTCCAAAAGATAATTGATTTGCGAATTTAGCAAATGAAGCCGATCATTTTGTGATCCGAAGGCGTGGTTAAGTCGCATGTACCACAAGAAATGCACGAGAGAGGTGGAAATACCAAAGAAAATGGAAAGTATCCCTCGGCTGTTCGAGGCCTCAAAGAAAAACGAGAAACGACTCCTTAAACCCAAAGTACCGGAGGCGTGCGGAGAAAAATGGGCGAGAGGACTTACCACAACCAATCACGAAAATGCCCCAAGGAAAGAAGGGGCAGTTGAGACACAGCTGGAAAAAAGCCAACGGAAAGGCAATTCCATACTTGAATCTTCCACTGCGAGAAGCGCGGGAAATAACGTGTGCGCACACATAGGCGATGAAAAGCTAAAGGAACTTGCTCTGCGATAGGAAAAGCGATGAAGAGTAAGTAGAAGTGCATAAAGCACCCCATGAAGAAATGGCCATAAACTTTGTAATAACGGAGAATGCTGAATAGAGCAACGACCAACGTTGATGCATACTTTGCAAAGAAGATTGCCTCGATCATTGATCATGACCCGAGCTGCATCTCTGCGAGTACAAGAAAAGGCTAGATTGGGAAGAATGAAAAAAGCAATCAACTGCGAGTTAATCTCTCGAACAAGAGAGAGTGTTTGGGCCGTATCACTTTACCTCCCCATATAAACCCGTAGGTCACAAATGGGTCTTTGTTGAAGAGGAATGAAAACAACGAAATTGTAAGGTACAAAGCAAGGCTTGTAGCTCAAGGTTTCACCAGCGTCACAGAGTTGATTATGAAGAAACCTATTCTCCGGTCATGGGAGGAATTACCTTTAGATATTTGATCTCAATGGCGATCAACTTGAAGTTGAGAATGAAGCTAATGGATGTTGTCACAGCATACTTGTATGGAAACTTGGATTCGGAGATATACATGAAAGTCTGGAAGGAATTCCTATCGAACCAAGACGGAACAAATAGAAACACATACAATGTGAAATTGGAGAAATCCTTGTATAAATTTGAATCGATTAGGAAGAATGTGGTACAATCGCTTGAGTTATTTTCTCTGCAAGAAAGGCTACACAAGCAGCTAAGATTATCCATGTGTGTTTATCTGGCGATCCCGAATGGATTACATATAATCTCCGTCTATGTAGATGATTTGAACATCATTGGAGCGGATGAAGAAATTGAAGAAGCATGCTCATACTTGAAGTCGAGTTTGAAATGAAGGATTTAGGTAAAACCAAATTTTGTTTAGGCTTCTGACTTGAACATGTCAAGGAGGAATCTTGGTACACCAATCAACCTATCTGTGAAAGTGTTGGAAAGGTTTGAATTTGAAAAAGCATATCTGCAAAGACTCCAATGGTGGGAAGGTCCTCCAGCGGACCTAGACCCATCTGGACCTAGAGAAGAGGGGAGGGAGTCTGGGGCGGAATTCCCATATCTGAGTGCAATTGGAGCGCTCATGTACCTTGCGAATAGCACTAGGCGGACATTGCGTTATTTGTGAATTTGCTAACCGATGCAGTCTGAGAACCCACCAAAAGGCATTGGAAAGGGATCAAGGACATCTTAGTTACCTCCAAGGAAGCAAAGACCTTGAGTACATTTTTGAAAGAAACAATGAATTGAATTTGGTTGGCTATGCCGATCTTTGGTATTTATCGGACCGCATATTGACAAGTTCAAAGCGGCTATGTTTTCCTATGTGGAGGAGCAGCAATTTCTTGGAAGTCGTCTAAGCGGACTCTTGTCTCGGCGTCGACAAACCACTCGAAAATCATTGCTTTGTATGAAGCATCTCGTGAATGTGCATGGCTCGGAAGAATGGTTCATCACATCCGAGAAGTCATGTGGTTTGAACATTGAGCAAACTCCACAATTATTTATGAAGATAATGCGGCTTGTGTTGCCCAAGCACGGATGGGTTATGTGAAGAGCAATCTCACGAAGCATATCAACCCCAAGTTCTTCTATGCTCATGAATTGCATAAGATGAGCGAGATCAAGATATTGCATACTAAGTCATGTGAAAATCTTGCAGTTTATTCACTAAATCACTCCCGACATCTACCTTTGAAAGGTGCGTGAAAGGAATTGGGATGATGAGACTTAGAAGTCTGCAGTTTGGGGAGATATTTCACATACTCCCACATGAATCTCGAGCATAAATTATAAATACCCAACATGAATCTTGAAGATTAGCAATTGAAGTTGGGAGAATGTACTCTTTTCCTTAGCAAGTTTTCATGAAGTTTTCTTGCATAAGGTTTTAACGAGGCAATTCGTGCAACATAATAGCGTATGCTATGTACTCTTTCTCCAAGTATTTTTTCCTTTGGGTTTTTAGGAGTTTTAATGAGGCATATGCATCTCGCGACAAAGGGCCCAAGGGAGTGTTGGGAAACCCTCGTGGCCCATGGAAAGCCCACGTTGGCCTCTTAGCGAAACCCTAAGTGGCGTTATAAAAGGAGGAGGGGTTCCCTATGTACAAGTGTCGAAATTTAATAAAGAATTCGCGTCGCTCTCCCCATATACCCGTGTCTCTCTCATGCATTCTCCAATTTTAGATCTGTTAGGGAACCCGGACTATTCGATGCGAGTTCATGCTGATACCATGTAGCCTCAGGTTCAGGCCCGGATGCCCGAGGCCTGGCTCCGCTCATGGTTGTGGGTGACTTTGGACTGACCAAACTTATGGATTACGAGGACACTCATGTAACTAAAGCCGTTCGTGGGACGATCGGACACATTGCTCCTGAGTACCTGTCCACCGGGAAGTCCTCCGAGAAGACTGATGTTTTTGGTTATGGGATCGTGCTTCTGGAGCTCATTACTGGACACAGGGCATTTGTCCTCGCTCGTCTCGCAAACGATGATGATGTCATGCGGCTTGACTGGGTAAATACTGCTCCGCCTTTGAGCATACACATTAGGAGCAGCAATCATGCATGTTAGCTGTCTTTCAGCATACATCTTAGCTGTCTGTCAGTTCTAGTTTAGGAGCCAGAACAAATCTTTGCTCATCATTGGTCTGCCGGTTCAAAGTCCTATTAGCATGACCAGTGACAAATTGACAATGCAAGCTGGCACTTCACCCTCCATGTGTCATCAATCATGCAGAGCATAGTACATACCATGAAAAGTAAAGGCAAGAAACTACTGTTTGTGTTTGCAGGTGAAAGTGCTTCTGAAAGAGAAGAAGGTGGAGTCGCCGATCCAGGAAGCGCTCGAATTTTTTTAAATAATACATTTTAAAAATAAAAATAATACCCCGAATCAAAATTTTACAAAATTACACATCTGTCGTCGTTTCAAATGACGATAGAAACTCTGTCGCTATTTGAATGGTAACACAGTTCTATCGCCAATTCAAATGGCAACGTAAGCCTCAACCTTGTCAACCAAATGAATCCATGACAAAATAATCCATCGGCCAATGCAAACCGTGACTAAACAGACCTCTGTCATCATTTCATTTGGTGACAGAGGTGTATATTTGTAAAATTTTGATTCGGCATATTTTTTTTGTAAAATTATTTTTAAAATATATTATTAAAAAAATAATTCGGTGGTGCCAATGTTCAAAATCCCGGAAAAATTTTGGTCAAGATTTCAGATTTTAGCCAAGACGAGATTGAAACTCCCGGTCGAATAAAAAATTTGAAAAAAATCAAATTACTCTGATGATTTGAAATTTCACCAAGATTTCAAAAATGTTGATCGGATTTCAACTTTTTTGGAGTAGATTTGACCAGACTTGGGACAATAGCTCTTAAAAATGTCATCTTCTATGAAAATTTGTTGGAAAACCAAATTTTTGAGACGTTTTATAAAAATAGCAGAAACACTGTCAAAATTTTATATAATATACAAGCTTGATTATGCTCTGAAACTTTTTTGATATCATATTTAGTAGTGTAGGATGATACAAAAAAATTTCTAAAAGAATTGAACTTCATTTATTATCTTTGAAAAATAAAAAACATAACAAACATAAATGAGGCATTAACATTGTCATAATTTTATCAATTTGCTCAGTGTGATCATGATCCAAAATTTTATAAGGTCTTAAGCATTGTCTCAGAACCACTCTCTAAAGTTTCAAAAATATAAACTTGATTTGGTTGCTCAATCAAATCTATAGAAGCAATATATGTACTAAGGCTTTTATTAGGACAGTAGCACTATCAGAATTTTTGAAAAAAAATTAGGCTTGTTCATCATTTGAAAAATTTATGAAAATATTAGTGATGCGTCAGAACCATCCACCAAAGTTTTCAGAATTTTCTAGCATGGTTTAAACATTTTTTTATCCGGTTTGAACCACAAATTTTGAATATAAAGTATGCCCATCACTTAGATCAAGTTTAACTAAATTAATACGATGTAATTCTTATGACGTATGACCAGTGGACCCAGGAGCACGTGCTACCAACAGAGAAACACACCTCAAGCTCTCACGGGCTATTTGGAGGCAGAGAAAGCATTCTCACCGACACTCCCTCCATGTTAGCACAAGAACTCACCAGAACCTAGCTCCTCCCACGGCGACCGCCACATACAGCCAACTCCTGATAGAAATAATTTTGTAATAGAAAAGTTATAGTTTGAAAAGTTTGTATTAAGAAAATTTAGGATGAGAGTCCGATTAGAACAATGAAGTAGAATCTTATTCCGTTAAATAGGGTTCTAGTTTTGGGTATAAATATAGGGGTAGACTTGAGTTTTGTAAGTGAGCAGTGAGAAGTAATAAAAGAAAATTATTCCAAAATTTTTAACGTTCTGTTCTAACAATTGGTATCGAGCCTAAGGTTTTAAATCAACTCACTTGCTCCTAGGAGGAGAAGACTCTTGGAGCGGCACCCAAGGAAGCAAAGATCAAAGCGAGATTGTGTCTCGTCTCATCGATTCGAAATTTTACGGTTCTAGCATCGAAAAAAACAAATTTCGCTATTAGCCTCTAATCCAAAGAATTTACAAGAATAGCCTCCCTCTGTAAAATCTGCGGGACGGATCGCGGAAATTTTCTTTATATTTTTTCCTCATTTCCATGAATTGCGCCGCGAGATTTTAATTTTTTTTTTCTCCCACATCGCGCGGACTCCGTCCGCTGGAAATTTTTTTAAAATTTTTTTGCCTTGGGAGGCGAGTTCCAGTAGGGGTGGGGTCAGATGCGTTACAGTGAACGAAAAAAATATTTATAAGGCCGTAACGAACTTGAAAAATTGTGAAATTTTTTGTGGAGGTTTGTGACATATCAATAATATTTCCATTAAATTTTGAGAAGATTATCACGTACGAGGAATTTTTAAAAATTCAAACATTACAACTGTCTGGATGAAACACTGACGAGTAACATTGAAGCGAACGAAAAATAGAACAAACCACGTTGATAAAATCTGAAATTTTTTGTGCGGGTTTTTGAGACATCAATTATACTTCCATAAAAATCTGAGAATATTATCACGTACAAGGAATTTATATAAATTCGAACTGTCTTGATGAAACAATGACTAGTAAGTTTGAAGCGAACAAAAAATGGAATGAACCACGTTGATAAATTCTAAAATTTTTGTGCAGGTTTTTGAGACATCAATTATATTTTCATCAAAATATGAGAAGATTATCACGTACGAGGAATTTTTAAAAATTTGAATATTACAACTGGCTTGACGAAACATTGACCAGAAAGTTTTAAGCGAACGAAAAATGGAACAAAACACGTTGATAAATTACAAAAATTTTCGTGCCGACTTTTGAGACATCCATTATATTTTTATAAAAATATGAGAAGATTATCAAGTTGATGTCTCAAAATATAATCTTCTCAGATTTTTATGAAAATATAATTGATGTCTCAAAAATCGGCACGAAAAATTTTATAATTTATCAGCGTGTTTTGTTCCATTTTTAGTTAAACAAAACTTTAGTCGATGTTTAATGAAGCCAATTGTAATATTCAAATTTTTAAAAATTCCTCAAATGCGTGATAATCTTCTCATATTTTATGAAAATATAATTGATGTCTCAAAAACCTGCACAAAAATTTTAGAATTTATCAACGTGGTTCATTCCATTTTTGTTAAGCTTCAAGCTTACTAGTCATTGTTTCATCAAGACAGTTCAAATTTATATAAATTCCTTATGCGTGATAATATTCTTAGATTTTTATGGAAGTATAATTGATGTCTCAAAACCCGCACAAAAATTTCAGATTTTATCAACGTGGTTTGTTCTATTTTTAGTTAAGCTTCAATGTTACTCGTCGGTGTTTCATCAAGACAGTTGTAATGTTTGAATTTTTAAAAATTCCTCGTGCGTGATAATCTTCTCAAAATTTTATGAAAATATTATTGATATGTCACAAACCTCCACAAAAATTTCATAATTTTTCAAGTTAGTTCTGACCTTATAAATATTTTTCCGTTCAACATGCATCCCACCCACCCCACCCACCCCACCCCACCCCTCTGGAACTCGCCTCCCGAGGCAAAAATTTTAAAAATTTTCCAGCGGACGGAGTCCGCGTGATGTGGAGAAAAAATAAAAAAATAAAATCTACGGACGCGATCGAAAATGAGAAAAAAATATAAAAAAATTTCCGCGCATCCGTTCCGCGGGATTTTTCTGTAGGGAGGCTATTCTTGTAAATTCTTCGGATTAGAGGCTAATAGCGAAATTTGTTTTTTTTTCGATGCTAGAACAGTAAAAATTTCCATCGATTCGTTCGTTCTCGTCGAGTCCGATCTGGAGCGACGCCGCATGGGAAAACAGGAGAAAGAAGCGACAGTAAAACCGTGCTTGCGTAAAGGGCAGCGATCGTCGGTCACATTCGAGATTCGACACAAGAGCAGCAGCAGTGCTCAAGTTCCCAAGAGCGGCACGAGGGCTCGATGCCGTGAGGCTGAAGGTGAGGCACATCACGCACACGTCATCTACTCATGGCGCTCCGATCAAGTTGTGCAACAGCTAGGGGCATCGCGTGGCACACGTCACGTGTGAGCAGCAGACAAGCCAGTAGAAGCACGGGTAGCCACGGCAGATTGATTTGTATCAGAAGAGATCATACTGCACCAGAAAATAAAAAAGAAGTCGTTATTTGTCAAAGTTGACTCAGGGACGTTGAAGAGATGCGTTCGTCGTCCAAAGTCAAGTTCGTCGAGTTACTCGAGCATTGAAGAGGTGTGTTCGCCGTCCAAAGTCAAGTCCATCGAAAACGAGTCCGAGACGTTGAGAAGATGTATTCGCTGTTCAAATTCAAGTTCGTCAAAGATAAGTCTGAGATGTTGAGGAGTTGTGGTCGTCGTTCTACATATGTGCGCGCATGAGAAGTTCTTACAGGTGTGTCCAAGTTCTCTCGTGGGTAAGTCCTAATGCGAGTCTGCGTTACCGTCAAATTGCGTTATCGGTGAAAAGACAATTGGAGCTGAAGCAAAAGGTCGTAATCGTCGGCGAGGTGCGTCACCGGTGGTATGGCCAGCAAGAAGAAGACGAAATTCCTTGAAGATGCGTTCACCATCCTGTGTCGAGTGTTTGGGCAAATCGTAGTTGAGACCGATTGCCTCAATGAGTTAGAGTTATGTTACAAGATTAAAGGGGTGATTGATAGAAATAGTCTTGTAATAGGAAAGTTATAGTTTGGAAAATTTGTATTAAGAAAGTTTAGGATGAGGAGTCCGATTAGGATAAGGAAGTAGAATCCTATTCCGTTAAATAGACCTGTAGTTTTGGGTATAAATATAAGGGTAGACTTGAATTTTGTAGCGAAAAGAGCGAAGTAATAAAGAAATTTATCTTAAAGTTTTTGGCGTTCTATTCCAACAACTCCGGCCTTGTCCGATGAGAAAAACGGTACATCTCGGCCTAGAAGACCGAGATCTTGGTAGTTTGGAACGAAATCTCGCCGGAGGTAAACTATATTTCGGTATTTCCCACCAGCATAGGTAACCAAAAAAATCTCATTTTTAGCCTAAAATTTCGTCACATAGGACCGAAAATTCACTTATTTATGCCGGATTCATCATTTTATGTGCGGAATTGGTGTTTTTTAGGACCGAATCTAGCCGGACTTGAGCTTAAGTTTTAGTTTATGTCTGTTGAGCTTGTGCTTAAGTGCTTGTGTTCAGCTTAAGTGTTAAGTCTTGTTGTCTCGTTTTAACAAGAAAATGGTAGAAGTAAGTGTCAAGATAATTTTCTTATCAGCTCTGAGACCTGAAGCTATGATCTAGTTTTCCCGTTTTAACAAGAAAATGAAACAACTGCTGTTATTTCATTCAGTCAAAATATAGTGATGCTATTCTTAATATCCCTGTTTTCATAAGCATGCTTCAGTATGGATGACCTGATCATGTTAGTTCTATTTCGATGTTTCAGAACTCATAAGAACTGTGTCATTCTTTAGTTAATCGATGCAACATTCTATCTATTTTTCTTTGTCTTCCGTGGCAGATTTCCGTGATGGCAGATCGTGTGGGTACCGTATGGGAGCATAGGGAGTTGTCGAAGTGCAACTATTGTACCCATGTTATGAAGGGGGGAGGCACGGCCTGTCTGAAGGAACATCTCGCTGACCACTCCAACAAGGTGAGGGCATGCCTAAATTGGTTAGGCATGCCATGCTCGCGGACCTTCGCAGGTCGTGAGAAGAAGGATAAGGAGGCGCCGTAAAGAGGAGGTTTGCGATGACTGGACCACTGACTACCGTACCGAGTAGGAGCATCTAAAAATGGCCCTAAGAGCCTCCAAAGAAGAGGCTTACTTCAAGAGCAAGGTTTGACCCTAGGAGGTGCAGCGAGACCCTCGGTCGAATCTACTATCAGCAAAATGTTCGGTAGGTCAAAATCGACACGGGAAATTCATGGCTCCATCGATCTCGACTTTGCATGGAGTGGTGCGTTGCAGCTTCCCCGTATTGACACTGCATTCAAGCAGGGGGCGAGGCAAAAGCTTGGGAGGGCATGGTTCAAGTGGTTCCATGCAAATGCAATTTTAGTAATGAAGGCTGAATGTCCGTACTTCACAAGTATGCAACGCTCTTATGTTTTCAAGTTAAAAATCTTGAGATGATTGTATTAACCTCTTAGTCCGTTGTGGACAGTTGCATTAAGATGGTGCGAAACTAGGCTCAAGTTTGTGCACCACAGGGTCACGAGATCGATGAGAACAAGAAGGAGATTGTCGAGCACCTTCGGAAGTTCAAGGATGACTAGGCCACATTTGGTGTGATAGTTATGTGTGACGTTTGGACTGACCGACAATGCAGAGCATCATCAACTTCATGGTATACTGCAATAAGATTATGTTCTTTTACAAGTCCGTTCTTGCCACAAGTAGAATAACTCCGTCTAGTACTTCATAGTAATGCAAATGTACGTATTAACTTCTGACGTCTACATTCCACACTTCTGATGCCTACGTTCCACTGGTAAGAACCAGGGCTCCTCTGCACGCAGGGCTCCCCGATGGACCGGCCCAAGATGTCGGAGGTGCTGAGGATGCTGGAGGGCGACGACCTGGCCGAGCGGTGGGAGGAGTGGCGGGAGGCGGAGCTGGCCCCGCGCCACAACGACTGGATCGTCGAGTCAACCTAGAACCTCCGGGCCGTGGAATTGTCCGGCCCATGGTAACGAAATGAATCGACTTGTGATTGACAAAGCTCCAGCGCCTCATTGCAGAAAGTTTTTGTTTTGTGTGTATGACAGACAAACAGGTAGCTGGCCCTGTTAGTGGTAGATTTGAAGGGAAGAAATGGTTTACTTTGGCACCTCCCCCGGGCCTCGGTAATTTTAGTAGTAGGCTGCACTTGGCTGTCAGTAAAACAGAAGGAAAGGCATACATTGCAACACGTTGTGGCGTCAGTGATGGCGGAATCAATGTGCTGTGTACGTACACTCTCTTTGAGTTTTGATCGGTGCTAAATTAACACCTAAACAATCTTTTCTGGGTTTCCAGATTAGCTGCTCGATCACCTGCGTATGGTTTATCCAACGACTGACGGGCTGGGCACTCGCAGGCTGGATCATTGTTCAGGCTTCTTCCAGTGAGGAGGCTAATTTCTCAGTCGCATTCTCTGCTCTTTTTGTTTTTTCTGGCAGGGCTAGAGAACAGCGCAATTAGCCATCGTATACATACTACAACAGTGAGTGCCATTCTGACACACATTAATTTACATACAAAGGTAAGTGACAAAAGATCGACAAGGTTCACGCTAATCCCTAACTAATTACCAAGGAGATCGCAAAATGAAGCAGAAGCCAGAGAAAGAGAGGAGAGGGGTACTGCAGCGGCCGGTGTGCGTACGCGCCTGCCTACTGCATGCGGCGCCGGTTACAGATTACCTGGTTACGGCCTTACGGGCACTAGAGGGTCGGGACGTGGAAGAACCTGCCGCGGCACATGCAGCGGTAGGCGATGGGGCAGGGCTCGGCGGCCTCGGCGTCGGCGCAGCGGAAGCTCACCATCACGCGCTTGCACGGGAAGCACGGCCCGCACGCGTGCGTGCAGTCCGGCAGCCGCGAACCCGTCACAGCGCTGCTCTCCTTAACCATCCCCTCCTCCTCATCCGCCTCCCGCGCGGCCTGGCCCCTCTCCTGATGGAGCACTGTTATTTGGCCTTCATAGTGGGTAATGGTATTCCCGCCTGCAGTGGATGGCGTCGTCGTCTCGTCAGGTAGGGCATCCGATGAGCGCAACGCACCTGCGTAACGTACATGAAACATGCATGAGCCGGAGTGTACGTGCATTCGAAGCAATTGTCTTGTGACAAAAGGATTCCATTTGAGCTTCTGCTGTAGCGGATGCGTGACATATCAGAGTCTAGTAAGTTGCCACATGTCACGCCATGTCATCTACTAGTAAGCAACAGAATTTGCGAGGATGACTAACCCCTTCCAAGTTAGGAAGTATAGACCGGCGATCAAAACAATTAAAAAAAATGGGAATAATAGGGCTATAGGCCGACTGAAGAATTAAGCTGGAAAGAAGGTTTCGAAGAAGAAGACGAAGAAGAAAGTTAGTGTGCGTTAACATCTAGTACGACACACCGATCAGCTTACTTGGTGTTGTTCTGACGCCATGGGTCACACACGAGCTCTTGACCAACACAAGGGCCAGCACCAGCGCCCCCCGGGATCCCAGGCAAGTAAACCTCCTCATTGCCTTATAGGCCACAGCACCACAGCGCTATCCGTACGTACGTACGTTGCGTGTGTGTGAATTGGAAGTGAGCACGATATGTCAAGGAGAAACAGAGCAAGCAGGGAGCAAGATGAGCTTGGAAGAGAGGCCAGATTGCGAGCGCGTATATATATGCACATCAAGTGATCAAGACTTGGCGCGCGCGCTCGCGCGCGTGCAAGATCAAGTGATCATAAATAACCGCAAGCGCTGCGCGGCTCACAGGATCCTCGATAGGATTCACATGGAACTCTTGTGCGCGCAGCTAAAGAGCACGAAGACGACGAGGAGGAATGTGTGTGCTAGCTACTACAGTATGATCGCTGTGCGCGCGCGCGCGTGATGTGACAGGGGAGCAACGGCGAAGCGCTGCTTCGCTCGGTATAATGTTTATGGCTTCGTCTCAGCACCGGGCGTCGCAGCCAGGAATGCAGTTATTGCGCCATCCCAGAGCCAGAGGAGCAGCTGGGGGATCAGCTCTGAGAAGAGGACGACTCTTCCCGTGGATATATATTATTGTACTACTGTTCTGAAATTCTGATCGCGAGACGCGAGTACAAAAAAAAAATACTCTGCTGTGTATTTTGGTTTGGTTAATGTGCAACTCTAGTCAAGCTGAATCGGCATCAATGCATCTGCGAACTGTTCTTGCAATTTAATAGCACGCATGTAAGCTGCATGCATGAACCGGCTACTAGGACGCCGACGTGTCTGATGCAAAATTCCTGTATGTTTCGGGTGCAGAGATGACAGTTGTTTCATGTGCATTTATGTAATAAACGGCATTCCAAGATTTTCCTTTTCTGTTCGTGGATATATCCGAGCTTCTGCATACGTTCTTCGAGTTAAAGTACTGGATTGTTTGTTCAGTTTAAGTTACATGGATCTAGTATTTGCTTCCTAATGTAGTTCCGATAGTCTGTTACTAATTTGGAATAAAACATGCCGGCTATGAACTGTAACTTGTGGTGATGCTTCGATTAGGATTAGAATCTGTCCTTCGCCTAGTTTATTAAGAGCCGGACTGTTTGAGTGACCTTTACTCCTCTCTCTTTTTTTTTCCTTTCTTTTTTTGGGTACACAGCACGGCGCTGTTTGGATGGGCATAGACTCGACTTTTTACTCTGATCCACCTAACCGAGTCTTCAGAGCAACAGAGGTACATCGAATTAGGCTTAGGAGTCGAGGGCATCATTCGTATGGCAGATGGTCATGGTCCTGGGTTTCAAAAACGACGAAAGTAGCAAAATTCGCGATAATAGGCCATATCAAGTCAGTTCGGCTTTTGAAACCGGTTCAATTCAAATTCAAAAAATTTAGAAAAATTTACCCTAAAGTTCTCTAAAATTAGTATTAATAGCTTTTTGACATCTGACATCAAAAATTTTATGAAAAACCAAATTTGTGTGATGTTTTTGAGCTAAAACTGAATTTAGATAATCGAAAAGGGATAAAATAAAAAACACTAGCGGGCTGAGCCCATAGCCATTTGATCCAATAGCCCTGTCCAGCTCACTTAAGAAGCACATGCCTTTTAACCCGTTTCTATCTCGTCCTGACATAATTATTGCTCTTTCGACAGTCCACTCATTCCCCTCTCCACAATTCCGCCGCCGCCGGCCAGATCCGACAGCCACCGCCGTCATCTCGCCTCCTGGAGGATGAAAATCATTCGGTAAGCATTGAAAATCGCTCCCCAACCGAAAATCCGCTAGACCTACGAGATCAATAGGTGTGTCGATTTTGACTCAAATCGGTTGAAACCGATTGATATTAAATGTTAAATCGGCGATAATCGATGTGTGTCTTGTTACGATGTTAGATTCGTGGAGTTTGAGAAGTTTGGAACTAGTTTACGGCTAGTTTTAGGTAGCTAAGCATGTTTGTTCTTGTCTTGATGGAGGTTAGGGCATGCGAGGATTAGCTCATTGGTTTGCTATGCTTCCTTGATATTTGAAATGAGTAGTAGTGGTATTAAGTATGGATTGAACATGCATATCATTATTGAGATAGTGACTTGGATTCACTTGTGAGAAAATGGCTGAACTTGGCAATTCAATTTCTCTATTGCAAAACGGGAATACTTATTTGATTTGGTAATGTTGTTTGGTTAGTGTACCTTCTCTTTAGGGACAAGACCTAGTTAGTGTTCTTGCTTATTTTTATCTAACTTTTTTGTGTATGCTTGGAATTGGGGTGGGAAATATTATGCCTACATACAATCTATTAGTAGTAAATTTTGGTTGGAATTTAGTACATTCCTTAAGAAATAGAAAATAGAAAGACCGGTTAAAATTCCAATTAGTAATATCAAATACAAAGATAAAAATTAGTAGATAGGGTGTTAGCTTCGGTATTCACTAAGACAAACTTGACACTAAACAAGTTAGAGTACCGAATACTTGACACTAAACAATGTGCACTGATTGTGTTTTTGTGAGATAAACTGCGTGCATGTTGACTTCTTATTGTTTTGTATTAGCAAATGGCGGACTAGGGCGATGTTGTGTGGGAACCTGCGACAAGATGGAGACCGGTTTGATGCAAATCTTGTCACCAAGAGAAGAAAGGAGGCGGTGCAACTTTGGTGAAGCACCACTTAGTAGGATGCGGTATGTTGGGCCTCGAATATGCAAATCCGGACCCTCTGTGTATTCAGCACTAGTCCAGGATCACGTTAGTGCACACAGTCTCAACATAGATGAAATATCACAATCATACATAGCGAAAAAAGATAAAAAACATCATATATTAAATACAACTAGTTACATGACCTTATGGTCAACTTACATGATTATGCCTTATAAGGCTGAACAACAATTTAAGCAGCAGCGGAAAGAAAACGTAGATGACCCCTCAGTATACCACAGGCAACTGACAAGGCTCGCACCCTAGATGCTCGTCCCTTCGCAATACTTCTCCTCCATGAATGGCGTAGTCTCTTCTTCTTCTGAAGTGGTTGTTGTGGGGTGAGTACATAAAGCACCCCAGTTTGTCAAGGCTTGCAAGGTTAAGTCTTTAAGATGATCGAGGCAAGACTTCCACATACCCCCTGCCCATCGGGCCCACCTTGGCATTCTCGCCCCTTGCCACTTGCCCCAATCTAAATCATAACCACCCCAGTTGATTACCAAGCACCACGTGCCATCAGCAATTTAACCTCGTTGCGTGACATCCTCTCGCCACCACAACTCAATCTCATCGTGTGACCACACATGACACACAAGTTCATAACATTGTTCCATATTCCATTAGTCAAGATTATTTATCAAAGACTAAAGTACATGTGATGACGTGGCATGGCTAAGCAACTAATACGGTCTAACCATCCCATGTTGATTATTATTACTAACCAACTATAATGAACCAATCTAGGGTGACAATATATCGTGGTATACAAATGGCAAGGTAGGGTATAGATCAATTGGGTATAATAGTTAAGTCCCAAATTTAATTGAAGACATTTATGCGTGTCAAATAATATGCAATAAAGTAAAACAATTTAGCGTTTTTGTGATCGTAGGTTCAACATGATCAAAGCACAACTTGCACGACACTTGCTATAAAGCGCTCTTTACTCTTTTAATTGATCTTGGCTTCCTCAACCTTTGGCCCTTCAATCGAATGCTTGACTTCCTCGTCCTTGACTATTTGGGTAACCACGGGCGACCGTCTAACGACAAAGAAGCACAAATACAAAAAACTCAAAAGCAATTCAAATAAACTCCAATTTAATATTAGATTGATGCTGAATGGAAGGATTGAATTTAGGAACTTAGATTTGATCGAAGATTGGATGAAAGAAACGAGGCTTTGGAAGATTTATCGAGAAGGTTAGGGTGATAATTAGGGAAAGGCGGAGTATATTCGGGAGATATCCTTGAGATTAATTAACTCGATTGGGCGAGATATTGACATATGGGCTCTTGATCTAGATCGGGTCCATAAAGATATGTTAGTTCATAATGAACTAAGCGGATGCTCAATGTTGACTTTTGTTGACTAAACAAATACACGATCAAACAAAAGAAAGATAGACTAATAGAATAGATATGGCACGAGGATATGACATATGGCCAATTGTCTATCGACCAAGTTCACGAATGAATTACAGGTTAATGGCGATTAGATTTTCGAGGATAAGGCGAGGGCGAATGGAATCGACATTCGGTGCGATCCGATCTGGGGTTGATCATACATCAAAGAAGGGACTTGGCGATAACGAGGCGATGATGATATGTAGTAAGATAGTATAGATATCTTACTACGGTGGACCTAACGAGAAAAACACTTAATCTGTAAGTAAGCTCACGATGAACTCGATCCATCGAATCGGTCTTAAGTTAGGTTTTGGTCAAACTGCGGATGATAGAAAGATAAATCCGGACTCACAAGGAATGGGGTTAGATCATGATAGGGCGATAAAAGGATAATGACATCGCGCTCGCTCTTGCTTTGAAATGCGGCGTATGCGATGATAGCGGCGAGCAAAGCGTTAACGGCGAGCGTTAACGAAGAAGCGTTAGCGGAGCGTTAGCGATGTAACGTTAACGGCGGGGCGTTAACAATGAAGGTGAAGCGTTAACGGAACACTTATGAGATTATAAGGTGGCAACCCTCAGTTGAAAGATAGGGCAGCGAGGTCATGACATGACTCAAATTTGGTTTGAGATCTGCGGGGTACACATATCGTGAAGCAACGATAAATTGGACCAAGGGTTAAGTCGGGTTTGGCGAAGCGATTCAAGGATGAATACACTTGGCATAGGGTAGGATGGTAGAGTTGGCTCTGCGATTAAAGGATACGAGATGGCGAACCGAAATACGCACCGACCACGAAGGACTAGGCCAAAAGGCGTCGGGTAGATTCTAGAATATGGCTTTGGCGGCAGCGGGGATCAATGAACTTCAATGGTGGGCAAAATAGGAGATAATGATCTTACGGACACAATGACATGGCCACGACAAACCAAAATGGTTGGCGGCACAAGGCGGCAGCGGTGGTGGCAAAAAGCGTGATAACGAATATTAAACTTTTGGAGGATGAAACGACAAAGGAAAAGTTAGCACCACGTGAAACGCGACCACGAACTCAACGGTATATCGATTTGGAAGCAACCCAGCGGACGGATCACAAGCGTAACGACGAGCGGCGCGGAACCAATAGATCAAGCGATCATAACTATTAAAATAATAGATGGAACCTAACCAAATTATACATAGAGCTATCTGGGATCATTTGGCACAATATGACGCGAATAGATCGAGTTTTACCTTTTGGATCAGCGAGGCAGCGGCGAAGTTTTCTGCGTTGGAGCATAATCGATCGGGAGGATTGATTTTCTGCACAAATCCGTAGGCAAAACCTTGATTTAGGGTGAGCACCGTGTAGAGGACATCAAGAGCAGTCTATAGAAAAATTTCACGATCAAACTACGCAAAAACCGAGGAGAGCGGGCAGCGACAAAATTTGAGATTAGAGCGGCCGTAACTTTTGATTCCGCAGATGAAACGCACCAAATTTGGTGGAGAGATAGATATTACCATAAGGCACGAGATGGCGTGGCGTATTTCATAAAAACTCACCGGAGCGACGAGGGCGTGGCGCCAAGATCGGTGACGATGGCGGCGCAGGAAAGACATGGCGGCGGATTTTAGGGTTTGGGAGGTGCTCTGGGCATTAGGGCTGCATGGGAGGGTCTTAGGACACTTATATAGGCTGGGAGTCGTGCCATACAAGGAAACACGAAGAAAACCGGTTTGGATTGAAAGCGGATCGGATCGAACACTGGCGCACAATGAGCGATCTGCGGGTGGCGTGGCTCATTGTGGTGCGTCGGATCTGGATCGGAGGGCTGCAGCTGGGCGATGACGTGGCCGGCTCAGAAGATGACACGTCGATTTAGCCCAATTTCCGAATTAAAATAATTTCAGAAATTAAAATAATTCGTTTAGAGCAATAAACATACCAGAAAAATTCTAAAAAAATTCTATAAAATATTTTGAGACATTTGGAGCTTGAGTAAAGTATTTTTAACCAATATTTATTTAAAATTTTATAGTATTTAATTAGATTTAACAAGAGGCTTAATTTAAATTAATTTCCAAATGAATAGCAAACGAACTCCGAAAAATATCAAAAAATTACAGAAAATTCATTGAAGCGCAATGAACTCAAATAAAACTAAATTTATTTTAATTGAAGTTTATATTAGTCAAATTAAATTATTTCAGCATTAGAAAATTTCAGATTAAGCTTTATTAAAGCGAGAAAATCAGCAGGGATTTTTGGAAAGATGAACTAAACAAAAGATTTTTGAAAACTCAAATTTTGGGATGTTACACGGTACGAATATCGTCCATTGCAGTCAAGTTTCTAAAGAGGTTCGCGAGTACTTTGGTATAACCTAGATAGGACGAAGGATAAGAAGAGAAGAGGCGAGATGCTCGAAAGGAAGCAACAATGGAATTCCCTCTTGATAAAAGTGCATATTCGAGTACGGGTGATCTTGATGAAGATGACCTTTATCGGGTTTTTACAAATTTTCACCATTTTATGTAATTTTCCTAGTTTTTTCTATTTTCATTGAGTTGCCAATTTTCCATCAAAACCACTTGAAAATCGGCCAAAACCGTTCTATTTTCGATGAAATCGGTCGATTTTGTAATTTTTCTCTATGGTTTGACCGTCGATTTCAAATCTGTTTGATTTTACAAACCGTTTGGTTTCTAACGATTTTCACAAAAATCGATGTCGACTACTCTTCGAATTTTAAATCAGAAATGGTTCTGTAAACCCTGGTGATTGATGCACGGAGGAGTTGAATGAAGAGGCAGGCATTGCCCTGGTCTTCAATAATGGGGCTCATTGAAAGGCCGAGGTGAAAATTCAATGCCTTCTGCAGTCTGGACGTTTTTTCTTCTTCTTCTGAATTGATGTTACGCAGTCTTGGGAACCTCAAATCTGCCACTTCTATATTAAGGAGAAAAACAGTATAGTACTCTTCTGAATTGTTCTTAAGGAAAAAACATTCGTCTGAACTTTTGGCCCAATGCTGATGGTCGTTCATTTTCAGCTGGCAGCCTTGCAGAGTGAGGACAGGCAATGGTCAAATTTTTTTAAATAATTTTTTTAAAAGAAATTAACAAAAATAATATGCCAAAATAAAATTTTACAAAAATACCTACATGTTGCCATTTGAATTGGCGATAGAGACTTTGTCGTCAGCGGTTATAGAGAGCCAGTGCCAGCGGTCGCAGCTCTCTACCGCCATTCAATTGGCAAGAGAGACCTTTCGCCAATTTAAATGGCGATATATGGGTATTTTGTAAAATTTTTACTTTAACATATTATTTATGTAAAAAATTAAAATATTATTTTTTTAAAAAATTCGGCAATGGTTCACCTCCATCCAATTTACGATGTATGGTAATTGGTAACTGGTAAGTAGTAGGCTTTGTAGCTTGCTGAATTTGTTTAGTTGATCAGGAGCGTGTTGGATTCTCCCTGTTTAGTTAAAATATTTCAGTGCTTCTTCCAGCAAGCCGGATCCGTGGCGCAATGGTAGCGCGTCTGACTCCAGATCAGAAGGTTGCGTGTTCGATTCACGTCGGGTTCAATACCCCCGATCCAATTCCGGAACAACTCTTTTTTGAAATACTTCATACTTGGAGCATTTTATACGGAGGCCGAGGTAATATTTTCCTTTTTATCATTATAAGAAAGGATGCACGCACAGCTCCCACATGTACACTCACACATGTGAGTTCGTCCCTAGCACATTTCTAATCTGAAGTCAGCACGCACACATGATTTGACCACTGAACGCACTCGTATGTGCGTGTATTTTACCATCTAAGACTTAAGCCTGGGAGAAAGATGAGTACTAGCGAACGTTGGTGAGCACCTCACACACGATAGAGCTTGCCAAGCGAGCTACCCTCGCTCCTCACATCTTTACCTTTCTGGTACAGTCAAATAAGTTATAGGCCTCTTGTTTGGACTGGAATCGTCTGCAGTTGTTAATGTGACAGTAAGTTAAGTAATTGTACGCAATTTTGTCCATCCATTCCCTCGATAAATGGCTTAGATTTTTGCAACAATACCATGAAAAGTACCAAAAGAACATAAGTCCTCGAATTCAGGTATATAGCCGGTAGTGGACTGCTTGAGTTGCAGGCATGATATCGATTGCACATAAACCGGTCCCTCTTGTTCACATTGTGGAACCCTGTTTAGCCCCTTTCTTTCTTTTTCTAGAGTCCCTGCCTGACTGAATGCCTGGTGGCTATGGTTGAAAACGGAACAAAAAGTTTCTAACGTTCAAGAGAAAAACAGAAAATGGAAGTCTTTTTTGGAATCGAAAACAGAAAATATTGGTATAGAAACAGAAATGGAGAAATGGTTTCGACGAAAACGGAATGGAAATTCCGTATAAATGAAACCGAAAATTATAGAACCACCTCTCAAGCCCCAGAAATCAAATACAAACAAATTCAGGGACCAAATCGCACAGAAAATTGAAATAGCACAACTCCACTATGGAAGATACGGACATGGAAACCCTCGCCGTGTCGCCGCCGACCTCCTCCGCGACCGCCTCCAGCTCGCTGTCATCAACATCGCCACCTCCGAAGGTAGCATTCTCACCATTCCTCCCGTGGCTTCCAGTTTCCGCGGTCACTTCTTGTTCTTGGTATTGGGATTGGAATCCGGAAAAAGTTTGCATCTTGGCGTGCGTTTTGTGCAGGCAAGAAGGCGGGCATGGAGGTCGCGGACCCCGTCGTGGCCTGCATCGCCGATTTGGCCTTCAACCCCCCCCCCCCCCCCCCTCCCTCTTCTGTCCATTATTTCGTCTTCAGTTCGGTTGCTTGGTGCAATTGATTTTTAGTCTGAATCGCTTTGGTGGTGTGCACTATTGGCTTGTGTAAGCATTTCCATGCTGTTTAGGTTGCTCCGTTGACTGCTCGAATTTGATTTGTGTAGCAAATGCAGAGCTTAGTGTTGAGAAGAACTGCTTCAACAGTTTTCCGAATGGTTTTGAAAGCGAAAATGTGCTGATTGAGTTGTACGGTTCGGTCATAAGGAGCCTACAGCAAGCTCATTGGCTTCACAAAAACCTGCTTAGGCCGGATGAGGTTTTCTTTTGGCTAGAAGAAAGCTTTGTTGCATCGGAGAATGGATTTACTCACTTCCTTAAAAAATGGAGAGCTGGCTGGGATCAACCAAACCATTTTGAAGGTGCCAAAGAACTTGTCTTGGTGTTGGATCACCTTAACCAAGAGGGTAAGATAACAAAGCCTCTGACGACAGATGTTTAGTGAGCTAACAATCTACATTGCAAGAAACATTGTTTGGCATGTGACCAAATGTTTTGCTGTCGAAAACAGAAATTCACTGTTAATGCATCAGCTGGTTTCGCTTCTCTTTCTTTGAGCTATCCAACTCTTGTTTCCCTTTTTCTATTACTTTTTGTTCTCAAATAGTTAGTGTTGACCTAGTTTTAATAATTATGCGTGCTAGTTCACAGAATCACAGTTATTAGTCTTTCAGTTGATACGATCACTACTACACCCCTTTTCCGTTTGCTGCCTGTTCTCCACCTTTCATTCCAAGTTGGTATGTTTGAATTAATCATGTATTATGTTCTTGTAGAATTTTTCGTTTTCGTTTCCGTATCTCCTTCATTCTATTCCGCATCCGTTTCTGGTGCTTTCAATTTTATTTCTGTTACCGGTAAAAATCCATCTCACCTGAGCCTCCAAATATATGCAATAGTAATCACACGAACATAGAGTTTTTTTTTCTAAAAGAAAATAAGAAAATCATATGAACATATAGCCAACCAGTAACACTCAGAATTAGAGGACACTACAACCGAAGAGAGCCAATAATGTCATCTCTTTTTCTATCGCATTATTGTACTACATGCTGCCAAAAAAATTATAAAGACCTTGAATATGTCAAAATACTAGAAATACGGAACATGTCGTATATTAATTAATTCATTTTTTGGGCACCCCATAAGTAGAGTTGTCTTATCACTGAACAAAGTCAATTCTTAGTTCGTTTTCTAAAAACAAAGACTAAGGTTTTATAGTCATGAACTTATATAGTTGGTTTTATTATAGTCATGGAGTCGGCTTTTTAAACTATTAGCACGTATCAATGAGAATTTTTTAAAAATAATATATTTTTAATAAACAATTACAGAAATAGTATGCGGAAAAAAATAACAGATTTACACATATGTCGCACTTCCAAATTGCAAGAAACACTATGTCGCAATTTGGAGAGTTCGTCGCAACTGTTGGACTCTCTGTCGCAATTCCAAATTGCGACAGGAGGATGTAAAGCAGACGCTCGACCTTGACCTCATTTTCACGAGACAAGTAGCGGCGAGCTCCCCAAAGAAAAGAGAGGAGAGGGGCGGAAGAAGAGGAGGAGGAGGGAGGAAGAGGAAGGCGAGGAGGAGGAAGAGGGAGGAAGAGGAAGATGAGGAGGAGGAAGAGGAAGATTCATCGAGAGTTGAGGTAAATTTTTTCGTTGTTTTAATTTATAATTTAGTGATCAAATGAAATAGATTGGTAATTACTTAGTTTTGTAGAGCAATAAATATTTAGAAAGAGGATATAGTGATTAATTAGATGTGTAGAGTCGCAATAGTTTATTTAAATTGACGATATAGTGATCGGATTATATAGGATTTTAATTATTTAGTTGTATGGAGTTATAATAGCTATGGATATAGAAAATTGTAAGAATTATGAGAGATACAATGTGTGCAAGAATTGGAATCTGATTTGATACAAAAATTAATTTTTGTAGAAATTTATGTGATTGTTTGAGTTAGTGTAGAGTATGTCGTTGTATGGGTAGATTAAGACTTGAAAAGTGGTAGCGTTATGTCATGCGATCATGAAAAATTCATGAAATACTTTGTGCAGGTATAGGCGAGCAGTAGAATTTAAAATACACTACGAAGAAAGGGTTACGTGAGATAGGTGCAAAGGGGTGGAACTTAGTCATTTTCAAGTGTCATGGTTGGCACATCACGTCTTTGTGGCGTTCATGGGGCATGGTTAACAGATGGTTGTACCACATGTTCTCGTTGGATAGTAAATTGCATGACCTCAAGCTACACAGTATGGTCTCGAGCGAGATTGCATGTCTTGGGAGTTAGTAGAACTAAAGGGTCGAAGTCCTAGAGCTCGTATGTAAGATTAGCAGCGAGAATGGTTGACCATTAGTGTTGTTGGCGCAAGCATTTGAGAAAACCAATGTTGGCCATCTGACGCGGGAGGAGGTTGTTGGTGATGAGCCGGAGGAAGTTGGGGAGAAGCGGTAGAACGAGAGAATGCTTAGTGAGGCAAGATGTTAGCTCGAGTCATGTGGGTGTCGAGGCGAGGAAGTTAATGTTTCAATGCAAGATGTTCGGTACCTTGGTGTGGCGGGACGAGGAGAGAATATTGAATCGTTGGTTGAAGCGATGGAGGCGGAGAGTCAGGAATACGAGGATTTGAGTAACGACAAAGACAATGAAGAGCATTTCTCTGCGGAGTGGGATACATATCAGTTCGATAGATTGGTGGTCAATAAGGGTGAACACTTTGCATGGCAGTCGGATCAGAATGAAGTGAGGCAAGGTGCTATTTACAAGAATAAGTTTGAGGTTCATGAAGCGGTGACAGCATGGACAGTGTCGCTATGTAGAACTTTTAAGGTTGCGAAGTCAGACGAGTGGGTGTATGATGTCAGATGCGAGATGGAGGGTTGTCCATGGCGTATGCATGCGTACCAGCCTAAGTGGGATACCATTTAGAAGTGTTCTATAGTCATCCCACACACATGTGTCTTGTGAGTCACTTGATCGTATAGAAACATATCTTGGATTTTGTTGCAAATGCAATGTTTGAGAAGATTGTGGTCAACTTGGATTTAGAGTCACGTGCCATCATACTTGCAATAGAGCAGAGATTTTAGTACACCATAAGCTATGTGAAAACATAGAGAGTAAAACAGAAGGCATTGGAAACTAGATTTGGTACGTACAAAGACTCATATCAGAACCTACCAGGTATGCTTGAGGTGATCAAGGAAAGAAACCCTGAAACTTATATCGATATTTGTGAGCGGCCCTCGCAGCGCTTCCCTGGGAAGATGGTACTGAAGCGTGCATTCTTTACTTTCGGTGCATATGTCAACGCGTATAGACATCGTCGTCCATTGTTATGTGTGGATGGGACATTCTTGATGGGAAAGTATAAAGGTCAGATATTGATTGCCATAAGAGTAGATGGCAATAATCAGGTTATTCCAGTAGCGCTCGCATTTGTGGAGGGTGAGAACACAGAAAGCTGGCTCTGGTTTCTAAGGAATGTGAAAGTCGGCGTTGTGGATCAGCGGCGTGGAGTGTGTGTTATACGATCGGCATCGGATTTGTTGAAAGCGGTCGTGCAATTGCGAGAAGGTGCGGAAGAAACACATCCATGGTCTGATCTGCGAAGTAGGTGGTGCAATAGCACATAGGTGCTAACTTCTACAAGTAGTTCAAGAATAAGAACCTTACGAAGCTTTTTAAGAGGTTGTGCGACCAGACCCAACAGAGAAAGTTTGATACATTGTGGAAAAAATTAGACGAGCTGACATCAAGGCATACAGTGGAGGCAGCGAAGAGGCCAATGCCTAGCATAGAGAGGCCCCAGTAGTGCTTTGGAAGTGTTACCCACAGACCCTCTGCATTTGGTCCGAAGGAATGAAAGATCCACGAAATGCTTCTTCGAATGGATAAAGCATAAGTCTAGGGAGAAATAGGCATTGCTTTATGATACCGATGGTGTCCGATATGGGGTTATGACAACAAACTTGGTGAGGTTACAATTGGGTCATGCGAGACCTAAAACCCCTTCCTCTTGTTGCTATAGTGGAGGGTGTTCTTTATGGTATTGCGAAGTACTTTGTGGATTGCCATGCTAGAGCATTAGTCCGTATGAGTAACCACGATGTGAAATACTCGGAGGTCATCATGCGTATTTGGAATTGCGATAGAGGCGTGAAGCGTTCTCTGGCGCAATTTGGAATCTGACAGTGTTTCATAATTTGGAAGTCGACAGGTGTGTAAATCTATTATTTTTTCGGTATATTATTTCTGTATTTGTTTGTTAAAAATATATTATTTTAAAAAAATTCCACTAGGTTTTATCGATCTGCTCCCACCCAACGACCTCCATGGCTCAATCCCAATTCCAGCGAGCTACAGTTTGATTAGATGCCATGCCACTGGCCAATCAATACAGGTTTTTTTTTCAACTATGATCATAAGAACCTATGGTATTCTGAAGTTTACTCAACTCAATGATCACTGTTCAGCTAATCACTTGTTGCATTGTAGTCCAATTTGTCAATATTTTGTTTCGTTATTTGTACTACCTATTGTCCAACATTTTATCAAGGACCTCCAACTGTATTGAAATAATGGAAATGCGAAACGCATGGTCTGTATTCAATTTTGTTGCTTCAGGACGATAGAGACGCCCCTGTGTGTCCCTGTCATTTCACAAGTTGAATTATTTGTCCTTTTTCTAGGTATAAAAATTATCACTTCGATAATTCAATTTTCATGTGTCGGCATTGCTTGAAGTGCCTTGTCATTCCATAAAGTTAAAATAAAAAATTTGCCTTTTTAAAACAAAATTTTGCCGTCTTTTTTTTTCTTTTTGCATTGTCTGGGTACTTAGCCATGTCTAAGATTCCGCTGAAGATCTCGGATCAAGTTAAATGGAAATAATTACTCCATATTTTGTGAGCTCACATGGACCACATGGCCACTGGTGCCATTCTTTGTCAAAGTCAAATTATTGTTGTTTTTCTAAATGAAACAAAATTTTCAAGCTGTCCTTTTGGTATTTTCCGTACTTGCTATGGCGTCATCCAAGATTTTTCATTTTTGTCTCGATGGCTCCCTAGTTATGTTTAGACAGAAAAAAAATGTGGGCCTTAAATCAATTTATGAAAGGAGAAAGGAGATTTTGTCTTGTACCCTTTCTATTTTTCAAAAAAGTCAATATAACAGCCTAAACTTTGTTGAAAGTTAAATCGCCACTCTAAATTATGAAATCGGATATTTGACCTCCCAACTATATAATTCGGTTCAAATAACAACTTTTACCCGTTTAGTATAGTGGTATTGCGTGTGGCACAATGAGTAAGCGGTTTTGCCACATAGGATAACACGTTGGGCAAGTTTACATGAATGATAGGTGAGGCTCATAGGAGATTATATTCCAAATCGAAATATAGAGGAAGGAAGCTAGAGGCTGTCAACCATGAAAGTATGATTGAGAGCTCGACGGGGGAGAAACTCATGTGGGCCCACCTGTTATTGACCTAGCTTGGCCATTATGTCATCCTACATGATAAAATTGCTCACTCATTACGTCATACAAGTAATACTACTATGCGAAATAGGGTCATCGTATTATTTTAATCGGATTGCAAAGTTCAAAGATTAAATATCGATTTCCATGTTCGAGGTGTTAGATGGACTTTCGACCAAAGTTGAGTTGTTATATTTAGTTATTTACTTCTTACTTGTATTTTTTTAAATGGCACTTTGAAACAAGATTTTCACATCGATGTTTTCACCCCATCCATCACAGATATCAAACCTGGGTTTGGCTTAACTGCACTCAACGCCTCCTTCATTGGGAAGTGAGAACTCATCTAACAAGACAGTCATCTGTTGGGTAAGAAGTAACCAAAGTAACCCCCTTAATCGTATCATAAGCACACAAAAAGGAGGTGCCAAATTGTACAAGGATAAGGTTAATAGGGGTAGTTCGGTGAGTATGCATTAGGATTGGGATTAGAAAAGCGGGAGGTATTTTTGAGGAAAAAAAATACGATCTGCAATTTCCTTTTTATGGTTGGGCACCAAAGTACACCATACGGTCATACGGCAATGGGGAGAGGAGAACACGATCCGATCAACCTTTCTCATGTTGCTGCTGCTCATCTTGTCTCTTTCGTTGTCCGTGATCTCTGATCTGGTATTTCTCGTGTTGCTGCTGCTCATCTTATCTCTTTCGTTGCCGGTGATCTCTGATCATCCGATACTAAATCTAACGGGACCCGGCGGCAACGACCTCGGGAACGGCTGGATATAGCGGGGGCAAGGTCATCGCGGAGACCCGCTCGCGCTCGATGCTCGCCGGACTCTTGAGTGCGCGGCGCTGGGGATGACGACTTGAGGGTGCAGGGCATGTTTTGCAAAGTCATGCTCGAGTGCGCGGGCGGCAAATCGCAAAAGGGTGCAATTGGGACGGGGAACTACCGCGTGCGATTTCAGCCATCGGATCGACTCGAGCGAGTTTGTGCATATGTTCACGTTCACAGCCACAGGCCCACAGGTTGGGTCATTTGCACTAGATATATTGCCGTGTTCTCACGCCATTTAGAAACATGAGAGAGTTTGGATGGTCAAACAAGGATTGTACGTAGGTTTAACGAGGCTTTTACTAATATATTCTTATTTATTTTCTCTCAACCATATCCATTTATTTATTATTTTAACATCCCAAAATACCTTAATATATATATATAATATATTCAAAAAATAAATTATTAATAACCTGTCTAGAGCTTAAAAATATTTTATTTAGATTCTAAATAATCCAAAGTGCCTCTCAATTTTTTCATAATCATTAGAGCTAGTTTGCTATTTCTAAAAATTCAAAAAAATTATCTGCAATAAATTTATTGGAAAAAGTTTTAAAAGTCGATTTCCCATTCGTGGGTTGAATCCTTCCCTCCGACCTGGCCATTCCAATCTGTGCACCATCCTCCCGAAAGACGCCGATTGAATTCTGTTTTCTCCATGCGGAATCGAATTTTTTCTGAACTGTTTTATCTCTTATCTCTCCTTTTCTCTCTGTTGATTCAGCCCTACCTGTCGAGCTTCGTCTTCTACCTCGTGACCACGTCGCTCGCCACCGTGGTCGTACTCACCCGCGTGAGAAAACAGCTCAAGATCGCCTCTTTGCCTGCTTGTTGACTCATAGGACCCCTGCATGCCTGCTGTCACATCGTTGCCCACGGTTCATCACGCATCTATTCACCCTACGGCCGCATCGTGCGGCGACCAAGCCCGACTGATAAGTCAACCCTACATATGTTCCAGTTGACCCATCTCGTTGTTGTGTAACATCACTTTTCCTTGTCCTCTTTTGCGTGTCGCCAATGAGGAAGTGCCGACTTCACACCGTTGCTCTATCTTGCGCATGCCACAATAACTCGTGAGCTCTCATCATTGCTCATCCCTACTTAAGCTCGGTGACCACATCACCGTCTACTTAGCTGGCCACTCGATCCAATTTCACAAAACACGAACTTCTTGTGCCGGTTTAGCGGGAATGTGGCGTCGTCCCGGCAGCCGTGAGCATGCCACCACGCCATTGCCACCCTTGTAAGTTCCTTACTCACATCCGCGTTATCCTCTTTCTTGAGCTCCACCTTTACCTCTCCTGTGCTTAATATCACAGTTGGAACCGATAAAAGCCACGTCGCCATAGTCTTCCTCAACTACGGTAGATGCGCTCAAGCCAAGCCATCATGGCCCATTGTTCCAATGAGCTCTCTCCCGTTTCTTCCACGTCATATCATGTTCCACAATCTGCTTGTGCTAACCCCACACTTCATTTCTCGGGATCATCAGTGAATCACCATCACTGTGTTTCATCTGTTTTCGCCACCAATACCATTATTCTGATCTATCTTACTGGTGAGTCTTTGTCCGATTTCTTGCACCTTTACCATCCTCAATGTTTATGTGGGCTTACGAGCATCATCATGTAGTTCCTCCTTCAATGTAGCTCACCACCATTGTCCTTCGTTGTCCGACCACCTCGACTACCTCGGCATTGTCAACTTTACACTCGTGCTCGTGATGAGCCCCTGATCATCATACAATACTTGTCTTAGCTTAAGGTAGCGTCCTTAGTGGGTATTGCCATTGCCGACCATGGCGTTGCAGCAAGAGAGCCTTCGTCGCCGCTCCGACGACCATTTATCCCCGCTTTGTCATCGTAGCCGCCCAAGTCCCCGCTAGCCAACATGATGACCTGGTCTACTTGAGCTGCTCTCTTTCGTCTAGTTCCCTATGGAACCAAAAGCCTCTACCGTCTCTTGCCGTCGCGCCTCCGACTTCGTGCGCCATTTCGACTGCAGCCGTTGTCTAGAGCTTCATCTTGAATCTTGACACCCTTATTCCATTTTTGGCCTCGCCGCAACCTCTCTGTCGTTGCATCGCTACTAGCGAGCTTGAGGTCATGGTGCTCAGTTTGGTCCTTCATTCTCTCTTTGTCAAGTGGGCCCAATAGTTAGCGTTAATGATGTTAGTTAAATTAGTTAAGCCCAATTAAGTATAATGAGTCAATGACATGTGGCCCTGGATATGTTAAGTGAACCAACTTACAATTTGAATCACTATCTAGTTATGTGTTGTAGACCTCACCTGCCAGTTTCAACGAAAAAAAGAAAATTATAACATTTAGGCCTTACTTGTCAGTCCTTCCGAGAGAAAAATCCATTTCTTTAATGTAAAATACGCTTTCAACATTAAAGAAAATATGTCTTCTCAGTTGAAAAACATAATCTAGGAAAATACTCCTTTGACGCCATCCATCTCTTCCTTTTCCTTTTTTTCTAGGATATTCTCAACTGAGCTGAATTCAAACACTTATAAGTTTTGCATACAAACTCTAAATTGGGTGAAACTGGTTTCTAATTTTTTTCTAAAATCATGCTCTTTCTTAATCTGTATGTATACTTTTGGCTCTTATGTGTGCTATCCGATGCTTGGAGTGTAGAAACCAGACATCCTAGAAACCACCATCGACAAACCCGAGCAAGACCACGAGTTCAATAAGCAAGGCAAGCACCCTTTGATCATATTTAATCTCATATTTTACTATTATATATGTTGTGTTTAAAACTATTATTCATACGTGTAATTTGGTAAAAGTCGCTATGCTAGTAAGGATGGTAGATATATCTAATTATTGTATTTAATGTACATTGACAAATTGATATCTTCACCATTGTCACCGTAACAATACTATTCACTATTCGTTAACATTAAATGTGGAATTGTAGAGTAATAATCTTTGTTAAATGATTAGTCATGCTTATATCGATTTTAGATAAACAACTTGGATAATGATCAAAATGCTCAAAAATGAGAAATACCTGCGATATGGACCAGAGGAGGTACCTCTAATATTTTAGGTATAAATAAAATTGGAAAACATGATTTAGACTTGGGCAAGTGGTTGTTGAGACCGATGTAGTTGCATAAAGAATATAGCACTCTCGTATAGGTTGTTAAGGGTCGATCTATTGTGACATAGACCTAAGTATTCTCCTACAACCACATGTGCCTTTATAGGAAAGCCTTAGCATAATAAGTTACCGTGTTCTAAAAATTTAGCCGCATATGGTATTTGATAGGTGAAAATTGGGCTAGCGTGGGTATGGTAGAGGATATCTATTCTCATAAGACTTTTTGCAAGGTACAAGAAGCTTACCAACACAACTATGAGCCATTAATATTGGAGGACGCTCTACACATTGAGATGTAAATCATGGGGCGATGATTGCTATAGCTGGTAATGTAAAAGCTTTGTCATAGAATTCTCAAGCGGATACATTCGATTATCGTGTGGTATGTTTGACATGATGGGATGTTTATGTCATATGGGTAAAGTTGTACAACCTCTACATAGTGTAATCTATTCGAATGGGCATGTCCCCGGTCATGAATATCGCTTGGTTATATCACATAATAAAGTAGCTTTATGTTTTTAAAAACTTTATTGGAAAGTGTGTGGATAGAAAGTCTATGCGGTTTGATCGACAAGCATTTTGCCGAGATTTTAACTATTTAAAGCAGCAAGCCACCCGACTATTCATGTTGTATTACTACTTGTTATGAAATATCAAATGCTCTTCCAACTTTTCGATTATAATCTAATATTCAATATTGCAAATTAAAGCATGCTTTATGCAAAACTAGAAAACCTAGTGGGATATCCATTCTTTTTTGACATACCATGTAACATTTTTTAGAAATCTTACAGAGTATGGTTTTCGTTATTTAGAGGATGAGGATCAAGATTAGTCATCGGTTACTTTCGCGTCATGATTTAAACGACGATGACGCCCATTTCTAAGGATCTTACCCTAGTCAGTTGCCTGTAGATGGATTTAAGCATACTAGCTGGATTTTGTTACCTAATTATTTTGCTTCTGCTGTGATCTTTTATATGTGAGATATTTGGCCGGTTGACCTTGTTGCAAAATTAGTCATGTATGACTTAACTTCGGATATTTACTATTATATGTTACTCTATCTTTCCTCATGTATATGGATGTGATATGTCAATGTTGGATGTGTGCTAGTTATTAATCGTAGAACTAGCACGATATTATCTCTCATCTTCTGAAATAATTAGGGATGGCAATCAAACCCGCGGGTTCGGTACCCGATCGGGTCGGGTTCGGGTTCTAATTTTTACCCACGGGTTCTTGAATCAGTACAGAGATAGATTAGTCGGGTTCGAGTTCTAATTTTACCATGGTACTCATTGGGTATCCGAAAATACCACATATACCTATCGGGTTCCGGGTATCCGCCGAGTTTGGGGTCGGGTTTCGGGTACCCGCTGGGTTCGGCTCGGGTTTTTGTCGGGTCGAGTTTTGCAAAACTCATACTCGATCTAACCTATTGCCACCCTTATGCACAAACCTGTCGGATTTCGGGTACCGGCCGGGTTTTGGTATAATTTTTACCGATATGGTATTCGGGTTGGTCGGAGTTTTGTCGGCCCGACCGACCGTTACTATCCTAGAAATAATTGAGGTATCTAATTCATTTTCGCGTCTCTATCTTAATTTTACCGTAACCTTAATCCTTATTCTAACTCAAAATATATCTTATATTCGTAACTAGAGGTAGTAATTGGCAGCACTCTTTGCGATCGGCAGAAAAACGGATCGATCAGCGATCAGTGTCTTGACTTTCTGGCCCTTCGTTGCCTAGTTCAAGGAGTGAACAGCACGTTCCGGTTCCGATGCAACGTAACATCGTGGTTGCGGAGAATTTGATCTAAAATCCGTGCCAATCCACATGGAAAGAATGCGAATTATTTTGCAAATAATTATACAATTTGCGAATAGCAAAGCGAAATAATTTTGGGTGCGTTTGGTTGCTGGATGAGGTTGGATGGGATATAGCCATCCGGTCGGATGTGATGAAACCATTCGGTAGTTGTTTGGTTGGGTAGATAGGGATGAGCCAATTTTTGTTTGGTTGGATGGATAAGAATGTAGATAGGATGAGCTAATTTTTTGTTTGATTGCATTGATAAGGATAGATGGGCTAGTTGTAATAAAGGTTTCGAATTTTGGTTTGAAATTTTTCGATAAAATTTGACTTAAATTTAAATTTTTGGAGAAAATTTGACCAAATTGAATTTCTGGACAAAATTTGATCGAAATTGAATTTTCTGTCAAATTTTGACCGAAATTTGAATTTTCGGACAAAATTTGACAACAATTTGACTAAACTTTGAATTTGACCGAGTACATTTCGACGAAATTTGAATTTGACCGAGTATACCTCTTCGTACAACAAACTGGATGAACTCGTCCGGCCTTTTTTCTAGGATGACTCTATCCAGCATCTTGAAGAAATATTCAACTGGATAGCCATATCTAATCCATCCACGTCCAAATAATTAAATGACTCAAATCAAAACAGTCATATCACATCCACCTTCCTCCACCGTCCACCCAACCGATAGTCACCTTTGATCCACAGCCCGATTACCCTGATCCAAAGCCAAGGTCTATAAAACCGAAAAACCTTGGGCGGGCTGGCCCGTCCAAACTCGCCGGCCGAAATCTTCCGCGCAGTTTTCTTTGCCGGCACCCAGCCCTGGAAACTCTTCTCCCGCGCCCGCCCATGGCAGGTTAGTATGCTCTCCTTCTCCTCCTCCTCCTCACAGGTTCACACTACTACGCGCTCGCGCGCAAATGGACCACTATAAGCTAAGCTCCTCCCTTTTCACTACCACCAGCTCGACGCCTTCAATGGGCGGCCACCGCGCTCCTCCTCTTCCTTGCCGCCGGGCGGCGGAGGCGGGGCGGAGGAGGTGGTGACCTCGCCGCACGGCGCCGTGGCAGCGGACGACGGGCGGTGTTCGAGATCGGGCGCGACGCGCTCCGCGACGGCGGCAGCTCCGTGGACGCCGCCGTCGCCACGTCGCTCTGCCTCGGCGTCGTCAGCCCGCGTCCAGCGGGGTCGGCGGAGGAGCCTTCATGCTGGTCAGGCTCGCCGACGGCACCGCCGTCGCGTACGACTCCAGGAGACCGCGCCCTGGCCGCCTCCAAGGTGAGTAAACCAAAGCGCCGTCGCCTACTGTACTGCAGTCAAATCTTGCGCCTTTACTTGCCTTTATTCCGTTTAATCACATGATTTAAGACTGATTAGGATGTGCCGGTGGCCTACCAGTACGCAAATTTACATGGTTTTAGACTTTTACTAAGCCGATTGATTCGAAATACTTCAAGGGCTTTAGAGTTTATCTTTAAAGTCTGCCTCTTCAAATCCAGAACTTTGAACATTTTCTCATTTTGCCTTTGTCAATGCTAGAACGGCTCTCAAACTTCCATACCAAAATATTTCCAACCCTAATTAGATAACAACAGACCTGTCAAGGTTGTGAAGTTGTAAGAAATATTGCCAAATGGATGGAGTAACAATCAGTCAAACCAAAAATGACTAGTCACATGCTGTAGGTAGCTAACTCACATTGTTCTTGTTCCTTCTGGATCTGGTATTCCGTTACAAACAGCATCTGCAGAAATGGCATGGGTGAGAGGCACCCCCTCTCCCTAGCAGCCTTGAGCAATGCTAATTTAGAGCTATGTGTGTGCATACGTATACATGTTGTTGCTTCTGTGTGGGGATGTGCCTTGGAGTGACCGGAAGAACGTAGTTTAAGGCTGTGGTGCCATCTTCAATGTTGTCCCTGTCTCTGCTCTCCTCTTCACCCGTGGAAAGCCTTTCACGCTATCGCGCACTTGCCGGTTGTCCCCTACGCTGTGTCGCCTAGTTTTTGGACGATGCAGCACGAAATTGGGAAAGCCAAAAGTTGTCCCGCAAATGGCAAATTGTAAGAACTATTATATTATGACTCTTGTTTCTTGGCATGGCAGAGCTCGTGCCATCCGTTCAAAAAAAGAAAGAAAGAAAAAAAAGAGGAATTCATGTTCGGCGTAGATCCTGATGGATGTCACCGCTCAACAAAAAAACATGCCCTGATCGATTAGTATTGTTTTGTCAGTCCAGTAATGTACAAGAACGAGATCTGTCTGCTACTGGTAGTTAATTTCCTGTTTGTTTATTTAACCATCCCATATCTATCTACCCGGTATGATTTCCCATGAAAGAAGAATGCAAGCCAGGCTTGTTAAAACTAAGAAATCGACCCTGCCATCCAACGTTATGAACTGCAAACAGAAGGGGGTGTGATTCAGTGGTCCCAAAGTTATCTGCATGGCTCATTAAAGCAAAGTGCTAGCAGAAATTAGCTTTTTGATAGCATGGCCAAGTCTTGATCCAAGTTGTGTCATTTTGAGCAAGTGTTTTCTTGACTCAATGACAGTTCGAGATTTATCGAGAATTGTCCTCATGTTGGAAAATTTGTACATTCTTTTGTGCATAGTATTTCCTATGTTAGTTCCTCCTTGTGCTACTGTCATTGTCATTTTGCTCAAAAAGAAAAATGAATGAATGAACACTAGATATCTCAACTGTGCATTCAGGACATGTATGATGGCAATGCAACGCTTAAAGCAAGGGTGCTCTCTCCATAGGAGTTCAGAAATTGCAGGCCTATATGAGGCATGGAAACGCCACGGCAAGCTTCCATGGAAGAGGCTAGTGATGCCAGCTGCAAAGCTTGCCCGAGCATTCAGAGTATCACCGTATCTGCGAATGCAGATGGAAGCAACTAGAGATGGCATTCTCAATAATAAGGGAATACGAGGTGTATATACCTCGAACGGGGATATCCTTAAGGTTGGAGACGTATGTCGCAGCACTAAGCTTGCAAGAACACTGAAGGCTGTCGCGGAAAAAGGGCCAGACGTGTTTTACAAAGGCTCAGTTGGTGATCAGCTGGTCAAGGATATTAAGGAAGTTGGAGGAATCATAACAATGGAAGATTTGAAGAAATATCGAGTTAAGGTGCGGCGGCCAATTTCAAAGAATGTAATGGGGCTTACAGTAATAAGCATGCCACCTCCTTCAGCCGGTGGTGCTGGTTTGATGCTTGTAAGTAATCGTCCTAAAATTCTGTTTATTGTTCTTTGTTAGCAATTTCCTTTTGCCTGAAGTGATGCATTTTCCTGATGTCTGTTTGTTGAAGTATAAGTGAATTGCCCACCTTTCCTCATCGACTTAGCTTTTGGGTGGGCCAGGTGGTGCATGCAACTTAATATGGTATCGAGGCCAAGAGGTCTCGAGTTCAAGACCGGTTGACTACAATTAAAAAAAATTGTAGTCCACTTCTATTCCACGTCATAGGCACGAGGAAGCCTACGTGAGAGGAGTGTTGAAGTATAAGTGAATTGCCCATCTTTCCTCATCGACTTAAGCTTTTGGGTGAACTATCTTTCCTCATCGACTTAAACTTTTGGGTGGCCTGGCTGGTGCATGCAACTCAATACTGTTTTGTCGACCTGAAGATATCAGAAGGGCAGAAAAAAGAAGAAAAGAACAAATGAAAGAAAGCTAGTTGTTTCTTATTTTTTGAAAAGTGAACAAAATGCTTCTTTGAGAATATAAGCATACATGCTTGGATCCATTGCTTTGGATTATTGCAACAGTTGTGCACTGTAACACCTGGACGGTGTAGTGCAAGTCTAGTCCCATGTATCATATTTGATGGACACATATTACATGTAGCGCTTTTATGAGATAGATACACACACGGCAACAGCACTCTCAGGTGACGTGGTCTCATTTTGATTTTCAAGGAAAAGTAAACATTATGAAGGCTGTCATCCTTTTATTGGGTAATATAACCAATCAAAATATCATTATCTTGCTGAATTCTTAACATTGATAAATACATGGAATTCCTTGGAGAAATGAACACACGCAATCCAACCGATTTCATCGTATTTTTCCTATTATTATCCTGACACCTTTGTTTACTTAATGAATAGGTTTTGAATATCCTTTCTCAGTATGGAATCCCTTCTGGTGTTGCCGGCTCTCTTGGGATTCATCGCCTTATTGAATGCTTGAAACATTATTTTGCATTAAAGATGAATCTTGGTGATCCTGACTTCGTAAATGTTAGTGAAGTTGTCTCTGATATGCTGTCTCCGAAATTTGCATCTGAGCTGAAGAAAACCATTTTTGATAATATGACATTTTCCCCTAAGCATTATGGTGGAAGGTAAATAACTTAATATTTTTTATTTACTGTTCGAGTGAAACTACCAAAAATATCCCATGGTTGTGTCTGATCTTTTAAGGTAAAAGAGCTGCAACACATCAATCGCATTCACAAGTGCAATTTTTTTTTAAAGAAGACTTGTCCTTGCTATGTATGTTTTCGTCTAGTCTTGTCTGTATTAGTGCTTGAATTATTGAAGAAATGGATGATGAATCATTATGTCTTAAAGTAGCCCTGTAGATTTTTTAATCTGAAGAAAGTCCCAAGAAATAGCCTTTTCCCATGTGAAATTTATAAAGACAGTAATCTTCGATATTTTCTAGATGGTATCTTGAAACATAAAGATTCTATGTGGGTCTATATGAAACCGGGATCGTACGATCCTCCTTGATGATATGAGTCTGAAATTCTTTGTGCATCAGCAGTTCTTTGAGTTCATTCTTCCCTCATTCAGTACTACAGTATTTCAAAAAGAAATGTACAAGGGCAAACCGTAGTAATCACGAAAAACTTGCATTTCAGGTGGAATATTCTTCAGGACCACGGAACCAGTCACTTGTCCGTCGTCGACAGCGAGAGAAATGCTGTTTCGATGACTAGCACTGTCAACTCTTACTTCGGATCCCTAATTCTGTCCCCAAGCACAGGCGTTTTGCTCAACAACGAGATGGACGACTTCTCCATGCCGGCAAACACGTCTGACAACTCTCCACCTCCATCTCCCGCCAATTTCGTTAGCCCTCTGAAACGCCCTATCTCTTCTATGAGTCCGACCATAGTTCTCAAGGTACAACTACTGCATTGCGGAAGTTCAGAAGCCGTGGAATGAATTCCTGAAGAATCTCTGAAAGTTGCGGTTTTCTGTAAAGCTTCTGATCGATTTAATTGTCCTGTATCTCTCGTAGGATGGGAAGCTGAAGGCCGCAGTTGGTGCCAGTGGTGGAAGCATGATTCCGGCAGGAACAATCGAGGTGTTGCTCAACCATTTCGCTAAGAACATGGATCCATTATCCTCTGTCATGGCGCCACGAGTGTATCACCAGGTCCCGTGCTCAAACCTCTCGATGTTTGATTCATCTCATTCATACACAAGTGGAGCCTCTCCATTCTGCAACTCTGAAACCTGCCACCGAGGTGTCTGTTCTTTAATTCTTTTGAGCTTGGTTTTGCTTGCCATGGCTGCAGCTGATCCCGAACGTGGTTCAGTACGAGAACTGGACGACGGTGCTCGGCGACCACTTCGAGCTCGACGCCGCGACGAGAGCTGACCTGCGGAAGAGAGGCCACGTCCTGGCGCCGCTCGCCGGTGGCACCATAAGCCAGTTCGTGGTGCACAACGTGGAGCGCTACGGCGACCTGACCGCCGTGAGCGACCCGAGGAAAGGCGGCTTCCCGGCTGGCTACTGAACTAGCCCGACGCAGCGATGAGTCACTGTGGTTGTGACTTGTGATCAGTTATGGGTGTTTAGCATCCGGACCTCCTCTTTAGTGGTATAACAATTGAAAATAACATAAGCAACATTTATCATCAACAATTGCAACATTTCAAAATAAAGCTCTTTTACCGTACGCTAAATTCAATATAGACCGTTTATTATTTTCGATCAAATAGATCAGTTAGTTAGTATTTATTTATACTTTCTCTGTTAGTATAATAGTAGAAACACTTTTAACAAATGAATGGCTAGATTTGATTTCTACTATCTATTATATATAATGGTATAATGCATTGTAACAGACAACATTAAGAAATATAATGAAAAATATTAATCTCTTGAAGATTAAGAGTTTTACTTAGAGATGGAATTGAACGCTCTTCAAATTTACCTGATGATCGGCCAAAAAAACGAAGACTGTGGACCAATCTAGAAGAAGTTACGGCAACAAATCAATAACCTAATGCAGCAAAAAAATTTTGCTGCAATAATTAACAAAACTACAAAACAAACATCCTAAACAAATGTTTGAAACAAGTTAAAAAACACAATAAAATGATGCAACAAATGAAAAATTCTGTTGTAAAAATAGGTACTATTATGCAACGAATCAATAAAACTACTGCAATAAAATAACCTTCATGTTGCAAACATTTGAAAAAGACTAGCTTGTTGCAACAGTTGAGAAGAGCAAATTGCAACAAAATTGAGCATGGACTATAACACATTGGAGGAGGTCACAACAGCACCAGTGAGAGCCTGTAGGAACTAAGCTCAGCTGCCCCAACGGCCCTTGCGGAGGACAAGCTTGGTGGCAGCAGATCTCGGGTAGCCATGGCAAGGCTAGCTTGTGGAGGACACGATCAGTAGCGGCAAATCCTGGTTAGCCATAGTGGAGCTCGTGGAGGACTTGACCAGTTGCAGCTATAGATCTCGGCTAGCCATGGTTCTCTCTCGTTGCCTACCTCCTCGTCCCGCACACTGCCAACAGAAGCAAAGGCAACAGGGAGGCAACGACCATACAATTACAGCGATGGAGAAGGTGGTGCCCAACTTGGTGTTATGAGGAAGCAGTAGTGGTGAGTGGCGGTCGCTAGCATGGACTCGTCGATGCCAGATTGGTGGGAGGTTAGGAGCACAGGGGTAGGGAAGAGATTGGGAGGTTTGAGGTGGTTGAGTAGTAGATTGGGAAGGATTGGCTCCAATCAAAGCAAGAGGAGTTAGTGAATGAGGCATACAATCTATTGCTCTCACGTCGGACGTAGGGCATATAGCATTATCCATTTGTTATTGTATTTGATTCAAATTTGTACATGTCAATACGTCACACTGTTCGGTAAAACAAACATATGAATAACACATTTAAACATTTTAGCGACCATTTTTGTCACCTTCAGCATTGAACCATGAATCCAAAATATTATTTTGGGGAAACTGTCAGCCTTCAGGACAACAAAAGTGTGAAAGAATAAGGGAATTGATGTGGTGAGGACGTACATTATGAAGCATTCCCTTCGTACGCACGTACCCCTCTATTATTTTTTTATCCAGCCACTCCCAATGAGGTCCACCTCCCTCGATCAAACCAGCTGAGCTACCAGCACATGAGGAAACATCATACACTTTGAGCCCCACGTGTCCCCATCCACCACCACATAGATATCTTTGTTCCTCTCGTTCTCATCCCTTCCCACCTAAGCCTTATTTGTTTCCTCCTCCACTAATTTAGCAATGTCCACCCTCCTCATGGTGAGCCAGGAGCAGTAGCATATACTTGCCTTTCTCTCTCTTGCACGGTGTCGTAGCGCTCGTGCTCATGTGATCAGGCAAGCAGGTGTCCTGTTTTAAGCCCATGAGAAGCCGCCATTGCTCCTGCTCGTGCAAGGCCATCATTGCTCATACTCACCATTGTTGTCATGGCCAACTGAGCTACTGTGCTTACATCACCTGAAGCCAAGCTCAACGACACCGCTTTGAAGTTGAGGTAGGTGAGCCAGCTATTTGTTGCATCAATAGGTTCTTTTTTATGCAATTGTGATTTGAGATGTTGTAGCAAGTTTCTAAATTATTGAATTGAGTGTTTTCGTTTGTTGCAATGTGTCTTCTAAAATGTTATAGCATGAGAAATTTTGTTGCGGTTAGGTTATAAATTTGTTGCATAAGAATTTTCCTTTTGTTGCAGTAAGGTGTTAGTTTTGTTGTAAGCTATTGTTGCAACTGGTTGCAAGTTGCAACCATTGGAAATTTTGTTGTATGTTTATCAAATCGATGTTGTGTTTCCTTGAAAAATTTGTTGCAAGTGTCCAATAGAGCACTAATTGTTGCGGATTACAAATTTTGTTGCACTGAATCAGGAATACTACCATATGGTTCCTCCTCTTTTCTCCCTCCTCCAGCAAGTTGGAGCTCTAATGAGCCAATGGCGGGCAGAGATCAACACCAGAGACGAGCTTCTCTCCTCCTATGTCTCCTCCGGGTATCATAAGCCCTAACCGCCATCGGCATCCAGAGCTCAATGCCGACCGTTGGTCTGAGTTCACCACCGCTAATGCTTGAGGACGCCCTCCTCCGTGGCATCCTCCTCCTTTGGAAAGCTGGAAGATCGCCACTAGATATGAGACCCTCATGACTTTCTGTTGTGCCAAATCGAATGGCCTGGAATCAATCTAGGTGAGATCTCACGATGTGAGGAGCGTACGATGATAAGGCTCTTATCGTATGTATAATCCGAACGCTAGTAGTTCCCAAATAATAATGATCACCTGTGAGATATAAGTTATCTAAAAGAACAGGTAGTATGTGTGTCCCTTTGTTTGTACAGACGTTGACGCCTCTGTCATATCAAGATCTTACGTGAAAAAAAGGAATACAGGATAGCGATTTTATAAGGCGAGAACTAGCGTCGGACGTCCGATTCCGAGTGTTGCGTCGGACGATCGGTGTAATATTTTTTCAACGTATGCAGCGTTTTTTTAGCGCACATTTTGTTGTTATCAAAGAAAAATGTTTCACGCGTCTGAAAAAATATTTCACGAATAGGAAAAAATGTTGCGAGCGTCCAAAAAATCGAACGTCAACTACTAGCAATTCCGATTTTATAAATGCATAAACGCCTAATGAACACTAGTGGAGAGCGACAGGTCCTGCCTTAGTTGGTTGGGATGTTTCTCTTGGACGTTGCAGTCACTGACAGGTGGGTCACATACATTTTTAGTCCCCGTCGTCCTTGATTGGAGGAACTCCCCATTCCCCATCCTCGTCCCTGGCCTGGGCCACTTCGCCCGTTCTCTGTCCCTGTTTGGGTATCGGGTCCCCGTGGGAGCCATGCAGATAACATCAATACATATAAAATAAAAAACAAAATAACAAGATGATTCATAAATCGAGAATGCGATTATGGTGATTAATTTGTACAAATAATATCATGAACTAATTAATTTGTATAAATAATGTCAATAAAATTGTCTACAATGAGTCAATGTCATATATTATATATACTATGGAGTATGAACCCACCTTTCATAGACATATCGAGACCCATGTGGGTAGCGGAGGCGGTGGAACACCCGTGCCCTTCCCACAACGGGACAAATTTTCCTATTACAGTATTACTAGCCTCATGAGGAAAATCTCCCCCATCCCGACCCTTTAATAGGGGAATTCTCTAGCGGGGAATGGGGAATAGGGTCATTGCCGTCCCTAATTCAATATGAACTATTTATTCTTTTTGATCTAGTGGATCATATTAGCTAATATTTATTTATACTTCTTTCGATAGTAAACTAATAGGAATACCTTCAGCAAATCAGTGGGTAGATCTGTTATCTACTATCCGCTATATACTACTGGTATAATATATTGTAAAATCTCTCTAATATAAATAGTTGATTAAAATGATCGGACGGCCGCGTAGCGTGCGGTCACATGAACTCGAGTTGCTCGTCATGGCTTACGCGCCTTGCCATCGCGCGCCATCCGATCCGAACCAGCTGTGCCATTACTCGCCTAGGGGTGAAAGCGGAATTTCCGGCCGTTCAAAAAAAGCGAAGCGGAAGCCTTTTTCGGAAGCGAAGCGGAAAATGTCGGTGCGAAGCGGAAGCGGAAACTTTTGTCGGAAGCGAGCGGAGAGCCATTTCCGTCGGAAGCGAAGCGGAATCGGAAATTCGTATAAGTGAAACCGGAAATTCTGTCGGAAACTTGGCCCATTTGGCCCAAAAGGAGAATAGAGAATTTAAATTTATTTTCGAATTAAAATAATTTGAAATACAAATGCCTTTATAGAAAATATCAAATAGAGTTCAAAAATTCGAAAAAATCTCAAAAATACTTTGGAACATTTTGAACCTAGGAAAATTATTTCTAGCATATTTTTGGCTTCATTTTCATGAATAAATTAATTATATAAATCTAAAAATAGTAAAATGGCATTTATAAATTCCGGAAAATCCAGGATAAATCTCGGATAATCATAAATGAACATTGAACAATAATATGAAAATTTTAGGGCATTACATCTTTACTGATTGGAGGAGCAAGAGGATGTCGATGATAATGGTATGGAGGAGGATATGATGGTTTGATCGGGGGACAAATAGCGAGCTTTCAACGATAAACTTGAGAAAAACTTTGTAGTGATCTAGGGTGAGCGTAACATTGTTATTGTACCCACCTTTGTGATGGAATGAGTTACATTGTTTTGTGATCATGTATATTGTGATCATGTATTACGTTCTTACGGAATTTTCCACTTTCGTTTCGTATCCGCTCCGTTCCGTTCGCATCCGTTTGATCATTATTCGTTTCGTATCCGTTTAGGGTTTTCGATTCCGTTTCGTTACGGTAAAAGATGTGGAAGCGAAGCGAACGACCATTTACCGACCGTTTCCGTTCGTTTTCATCCTAGCTACGCCCCTTTTTCCCCGTTCGGCGGTTAGCTTTCTCAAGACAAAATCACATCGAGTTTGACAGCCACAGCACACCAAAAGCCTAATTCGATCCTTCGATTCGCAGATCCGACGATGTATACCACCGAATGGCAGCCAAACGAATCTTCACCAGTCAATCATGGTCTCATGGATAATGCAGGCAGACCTGGATGTGGCCTCGAGTATATCCAGGCATCCAGCTTATATGCGTAATGCGCCTCATTCCGCACTTTTTCCTTCATTTTTTCTCTCGCCTCGCGTCCAAGTTATGCATAGTGCAGCTTATTCCATCGTGTACATATGACTCATGAATCACAAACGTCAAATCGTGCGTAAAACAGTGCGAAGTGTGAGCCAACTAATAATTCTGGCGTCAGAGCGCCATGGTTCGACGAATCTTTTCCTTTCGGTTTCATTTCTCTCAAATTGTCAATTGTGATATCTTTTTTTGAAATAGGTCAATTGTGACATATCATAGTCAGGTTCAATTATATATCTCAGCTATCCCTTTCTCTATATAGAGCACCATACACAAGCGATCTTAGTTACTAAAGTCTTGTTTGGTATAGCTCAGATTAAATTTCAGCTTTCGAGTTGGAGCATAAGTAAAATAAAGTGAATTAAGTTTATATTTTTAGTCTAAAATGTAAACAAGATGACACACCTAAACACTCTTAATGTACATGACTTGACTCCATAAATTTCTGGGCTAGGAATCTGCTCTCACCAACTCACGGATTTTAGTGGGTGGAGTATCCCAACACCCCTAAAAGCGGCGAGAGAGAGATGGCCTCGATGATAGGAGGGCACTTCGTGGAGACCTACATGCTGAAGAAGGCGTGCAGGGAGAGGATGAGTGCAATGCAGGCGGCGGCGCGGCGGAAGGAGCCGAGCGGTGGTGGCTCCTTCAAGGCCAAGCGTGCTAAGGGAGGACTACTGGGGCTGGTGATAAAGAAGAAGGTGCATCCCGATGGCTTAGAAGCTGCGAGGCTCGGCCAACTGACCAAACAGGTCTTTTCTTGTGAGCATCAGTCTTCAGATTAGCGGTGAGAAGGAAGAGGCTTCAGAGATGAAAGTATTTATTATTCAAGAGCAAGACTGCACACATATGCATGCAGATGCTTAACTTTGGAAGGGCACCGTTCCATGGGTGAAGCTTAAGGCCCGTTCGACAGTGCTTGATTCCTGATTCTTTATGATTCTACTCCGACTCCTGTTGATTTGATCTTCTAAAGAATCATGAGTAATTTTAGGGACTGTTCGGCTAGCTGGTTCTTGAAAGAGAGATTCTAGAGAGGAAGTGATAGCAAAGATGGCAATACCTCGTGGCGGCTCGAGTAGCGTCGGTGATGCGAGAGAGCAAAGCAGCGGTGCGAGGCGAGGATGGCGGCGCTCGGCGGCTCTCAATTGGCGCTTAGGGTCGGGCGGTAGAACAATGGGCTCGGCGCGAGGGGAAGGCGTCGGGCTCGGGGCCGAGTGGAAAGAAGTCGGGCGCCGTCGGACTCGAGTAAGACTAGGACACCGACGGGGAAGGAGGTGTCCGGCTCCTTGGCCTAGTGGGAAGACTCGGGGAGATTGGATTCTTACGGGAGTAATCCTCGGGCGCTTCTTGCTCCTAGTGAAAAAGCGAGAATCACTCGAGTGATTACGCTTCTTGTCGCGAGGAGCAGGGGCATTCAGTGAGAGCTCGGCTCCTTGATCAAGAATCTAGGAGCCGAGCTCTACCTAAAATGCATGGTATCCGGTATTTGTGTAAGGTGCTACTCGCCACTAACGGCTTTGTTTGGAATCTGGAGTTATATATATATATATATATGTAGTTTGTGTAACTCGAGGCGGTTGGGAGGTGTGCTTTAGCTTTGGACCAAAAACCCCTCCAAAGCAGCATGGTGCAAAGTAGTTGGGGAGCTAAGCAACAAAAAGCACCCCAAAGCTGCAATCGGCGGGAGGAGCTTTTATATGGCCCGCTCGACCTCCTACCTCACTCGCCCGCCTCGTCGCCTCGCATCACCTCTCTAGTCGGCCACCGTTGTGCTTAGCTCGGTTGTCGCCTCCACCTTTCGATTACCCTCCCAAAAGCTATAGGCTGCAGCAATCAGTTTGCTAAATGGTATAACAAGAAAAAACACCACAAACTACAATTGTTTTAGAGCCCAACAAACTAAAAACAATTTTTATTCAGTAGTAACCCCTCTAAACAGGCCCTCCTTTCCTGTACCTACTTATCATTTGATACCAGTCTGATCATTTGATACCAGTCTGATACCAATATTTGAACTTTGAAGAAGAAAGTTTTCGGTTCTCGCGTAGATATATACGTTAGTTGGTCACAAAAGGTACCAGTTCAAAAGACTGAGACTTGCTGGCTGCCTCAGGTCTCGAGGAGGCAGGGGCGCAGGGCAGCTTCCCTCGTAATCCAATTAGCTGCCAGTAAGTCGCTGAGTAAATGGTAGTGCACCTACCGTCTTCTTTTTGGTAACTGTAATTCCGTATGGGAGATGACGGCTCCTTATGAACCAGTTCTTGCTTCCTGTAGTAATGGCTTATGCATCGTTTTGCTTGCATCAAAAAGACCCGCGCGCATTAGACACGTTTCTACTACTACTACTAGTCGCAGGGTTAGAAATCTCACCAGTTTCTCGTGAGATCTCGTTCTTGGAGGTGAGCGAGTTTTGAAATACTGATCGAGATAAAATTTTTTAAAAAAAATGATTGCTATAGTAATCTCGCTATATCTCGATGAGATATTGGATTTTTTGAGCGGTTTTTAACTTTTTTTACCGGATTTGGTCCAATAACCCTTAAGAAAGTCATCTCCTATGAAAATTTGTTGAAAAACGGAATTTTTGAGATATTTTTTAAAAACTGTAGAGATATTGTCGGATTTTTTTTAAATTTTACATGCATTATCATAATATGAAAAATTTATGGTACCATCCTATGAATTGTAGGACCATACATAAAAAATTTAAAAATAATTGAACTTCATTTGTTATCTTTAAAAAATCAAAAACCGAATGAACATAATTGGGACAGTAGCTTTGTCAGAATTTTATAAATTTTCTCGAGTGTGATCATGATCCAATTTTTTTTGAGAGATTAATAATTTCCTCAGTACCATTATATAAAATTTTCAAAAAATTTCAACTTATTTTGTTTGCTCAATCAAATCTATGTATGCATTGAACTTCATTTGTCATATTTAAAAAAATCAAAAACAGAAAAGAACATAAATGGTACATGCACTTGCAAGAATTTTATAAATTCACTGGAATGTGATCATGATTCAAAATGTTTATGAGATCTTAAAAATTTCCTTAGAACCTTTCTGCAAAATTTTCAAAAATTTTAAACCTTTTTTTATTATTAAACTAAATCTATATATTGATCATTAGGCTTTTATCAGGACGTAGCACTATCAGAATTTTCATAACTTTTTGAAGCTTGATAATCATATAAAAATTTATATAAATATTAATGATACATCAGGAACATCCACAAAATTTTCAAAATTTTCTAACATGGTTTGTACTATTTTTCATTTGGTTGAAGTTTGCGGTATGGCTTTTATCGGAGGACAATAGCATGCTGAATTTTAAACATTCATGAAGATTTATCATCATCCGAAAATTTTATGGGAACATTAGTGATGCATCTTAACCATGCACAAAAATTTCAAAATTTTCTAACATGGTTTGTTTTATTTTCATTTGGTTCAAACTTAGGTCAGCGTTTTATCGGAGAGATTGCAATGTTTGAATTTTTAAAACTTCCTCATATTTGATAATCATTTGAAATTTTTATGAGAAAATCATTGATGTGTCGAAACCTCCAAAAAATTCAAAATGTTTGCGTCGTTTGTGCTATTTTTCGCTCGGTGCAATTTTGCGAGATCTCGGCAAATCTCGCGAGAGATCTTGGTCTACCGTGGGAAAAACCAAAATTCAAATTCTGTTTTATATTTCCTCGAAATTTATTTGAAATAGCGAGATCTCACTGAGATTTCGTTCTTGATCATGGACGATATTTAGAGCGAAACGAGGTTTTAATCATTGACTAGCAGTAATTCATAATGTAGCGAGTGGCAGCTGCTGTCGCAATTCTAGCACCGTCAATGGGGCTTGATTAGGTATTGCAGGCACATAGATATTTCCATCGATCTCAATATCAGCTACTTCAGCAGCGAAGTTTCTTCCTCTGCTCGCGAGCGTACATAAGCTTCGCAATCTCACTCACGCATGCAGCGTCGAGCACGTACTCCACTGCATGTACGTACGTAGCGTCTTCCAATGTAATAGTACGAGGAAGTTTCTCGCGCCGGGTCACTCCAAGAACGACAGCACATTTGACTCCAAGTCAAGCCTTTCACCATCGATCTCAGTACGCGCCAGGAAATGGCTAACTATTGACTGCTGCACATTTCGTCGTGTCGTGGCTATGGCGCCAAAGACAATGTTATTCACCGACCCAGCTGTCAAGAGGGCAGAAACTACACGTCAATTTACCTGCCTTGGTTACCAAGTTTGCTCCTAGAGGTGGGCACTTGGGTTGGCCGAGCGTGGCGTTATGGTCGAAGCGATCTTGTTGGCGGGTGCGTCTGAGCTCGAGAATCGGACACGATGGGCGATCCGACCGGCACGACAACGTAGAATGGGCGTCTTGGGCCCGATAACTCGGTATGAGGAAGAAGTTTAGCATGAAGGTCACCGGCTCATGTAGCATGATCGTCATGGATGCACCTAATAGCATGAGCGCCACCCTATCGCCGATCGCAGGAGGACGAGACAAAATAGGAGAGAGTGAGAGAGATTGAGGCGGTCTCTCTCAATCTCTCTCGACTCTCTCTCGGTCTCTCTCAATCTCCTCTCAATCTCTCGTTTGTCTAAACTTACTCTCTTTCTGCCCATTGCCCCCTCTCTCGCGTGTTGAGCATATCCCACTCGCTCTATGTAGCTGTTCGGAATAAATAAATTTTAGTTCTTTTCTCATAATATTTAAATTCACCGTCTCAATTCTATCGTCTCGGCTCTTTTCCTCTCGTTGTAATAGTACAAATGGGTGAGCCTAGGCCGACACGGGCACAAGCGAGCCTGAAGCGCAAATAGGCGTGCACAGGCTCGCCGAACCGGCACGACGGGCCGTCTTGGCCGGCGCAGTTCGACCTGGCTCACGATGGACCCGTCTGGGCCGACCCGCGACGCCCACCTCTACCTCTTTGTACGTGTGTGTTGTGTGCTGATGTACATCTCTTACCACACTTCTCAGGCAACCATATACACTCAGCACAACTGCACGGGAAAGAGAGCACTCAGAGAGGAGAGCGTGCTAGAGAGAGATGATGGCATCCATGATAGCAGGGGACTTCGAGGAGGCCGATGTGCTGAATAATGCTTCCAAGGAGAAGGTGAGGAGGGCCGAATAAGCAAACGCCTGCGAGGAGGCGGCAGCGGAAGCAAGGAAAGAAGAAGGCCAGCGATTGGAGCGTCGGAGAAGAAGACGCCTGAAACCAGCAAGGGAGATTGGGGAGGCTTGTTTGAGCTGGTGAAAGAAGGTGCGTCGAAAAGTTGACCCAAGTGGAGCTTCTTCTTGAGCTACTTATATTAGGCTCCTCGTTGGTACAACTTAGAACAGATCAGGGTGTTGCTGACACTTACAAGTGTGCAAGCGTGCGTTGGAACTTCTATCTTCAAGTCTGCTACTGGTTTATGCTTAAGATTGTATCTCTGTTTTGCTTGCCTTTTCTCATCTTGAATACAAGTGTAAGTGTGTGTAACTATGCTGTTGTATCATCTTGTTTAGAGATTTAATTTGGTTGTCGGAAACGGATAGGAATCGGTCTCTTGTCGGCATAACATCTCTAAACAATACGTACAACAATTATAATCAACATATGCAATAAAATATTGCAACATTTGAAAAAACCAGTGACAATATTTAAAGATAATTGTGAGACAACTAATTCAATCCGGTACAGTAAAGAAATTTGCCCGGAATTTGTAGACAACTAATTCATTTTTAGTGCAATCATGTATTGATCCGGAATTTGTTCCAACAAAACACAGATTTTTTCAAAGTCTTAGATACATACTAATGGAGAAAAAATTGATGACCGGACTACTCATCAATCAAAAGCACATCGAAAATCTGCCAACTTCAGTTAAGTAACAGCTGAACCTGAATATTTCCACCGACATCCTAATCCACGTATGGAGCAAACACCAGCAACCCCAGTAACTAAGCTCCTGACCAAGCAGCAACAGTCAGACATCGAGCACACAGCTCATAGGCACCACTAGCACAATACTTGACTACATAATAATGAGCTAGCACAAACAAATATCGGGGAGAAACAGTTCTGAGTGAACCTACATATGCTTTGTGAACGGGAGTGGAGGTGTTGGAGCAACGGAGAGAGAGGGCAACGAGGATGGGGATCAATGGGGAGGAGGGGCTCGCTCAAGGCGTTCGCTTGCCGTACCTGAACGCCCGTACGTCGTCGTGCAGAAGCGCGAGGGTTCCTCCCCACACTTGCACGCTAGTCACCGGGCACGAGCGCGCCGAGGAGGTGGAGCTCATCGCATTCGCATGGAGCTCGCGGCGCCTCCACACGTCGGATCTCGTTGCCGCGAACGTCTGCAGGAAACCTAACGGAGAGAGCAAGAGGAGTGGAGTGTGTGAACGGAGAATTAGGAATAGAGTAGCTCGGGTGGTCAGAGCGCAGAGCGCTTTAGGATATGTACGATAGGAACATGGAATGGCAGTTTGTTCTTCTGTTGTTTTGATTCACTGTTCTCTATATTTTCTACATTTTTTCTTCTTTACTTGCCTCGTGCTGTCGATTTGGCTTACAAAGCCTAATAACCACCCCATTGACGTCTCTCGATAAAGAAATCATTCCGGGACGTCGCCAAATCCGATTCCATCCTTGTGATGCTTATTTAGGGTAAAATAATTGGCGAGTGCTAGCAACCGGACGACCGACTACTGTTCATTTTTCGGACGCGTCAGTGCAATATTTTTTTTAACGTCTGCAATATTTTTCCACGCGGACATTTCTATTGTTATCGAGGAAAATCTGCAGCGTAAGAAAAAAATGTTGCGAGCGATGAAAAAAATTGCAAGCGTAAAAAAGCGAACACCGAACACAAATCATTCGAAAATAATTTGCGCTTTCTGGACGATGTTCTTTCTGATTAAACCTTTTACATATATCAATTCCAATCCAGTACTATGTTTCCTTTTTGACATCAATGTACGTGCCACCAAACAGTGCAAATCACAAATGCTAAGATTTGATTGGACTTCGCACTTGCATGTTGCAGGCATCTCTCGGCTCTCCGGTCGTAGCTCTGAGTCTGTATTAAGATTTAAGGCTGACAAGAACACCACATTAACGGCACCACATGTTGCTAAACTGTACTCTCTTCGTCTCATAATATAAGTATTTATTTTTAGAAAGTGTCCTACCACAATATAAATTCATTGCAGAGACTAAATAATATAAATTCATTGCAGAGACTAAATGTGTAGATATTACAGTATTTTCATCATATACTCTTATTTCAATATTGAAAAAAGATAAGTAATTATAATATGCTATTTAACAGAATTATGTATTATTCAATAACATTATCTTTCTCTTAAATTTAATATTTTTTTAGTCTGTCTATATGAGTAGCCTTTGCATTTATATTGCAGGACGGAGGGAATTACTCCACCTATCTCGTTCGGTTAATAAAAATAAAAATCCTTGAATTTCGCACCATACGTAATGCGAGTGTTACAGAAGGTTCAAAATCACGGCAAAATTTAAAAAATCTCGATGAGATTTTAGATTTTAGTCTAGGATGAGATTTTAAATTCAGTGAAATAAAAAATTTAAATTTTTCAAAATGCACATCACGATCAGTGGCGTGAACATGAAGTATTTTAAGCTGGATTTTAAGTTTTTAGGTAGAGATTTGGTGTTTCTCGCCAATCTCGAAAATCCGGTAAAAAAGTCGGATTTAAAATTTGCATTTTGGATTTTATCTGGATTTTGTCCGAAATTCTAATATCTCAGGGATTTTGAATTTGGTCACCTCGAATCGATCTGAACCTTATGCGAGTAGCAGAGTACACACACAAGTAACACAGCGACGGTTTGACGATAAAATATTAAACCTGGTTTCTAAGGAATAATTGATGATTTGGCTTTATTTACTTATGACATTGATCATTTGTCCTGTATCACGACATGCAGATTCGATACCACGTGTCAGTGAGATAAACGAATCAAATGATCAATTGCAGCCAATAATACAGGGCAAATGATCGATTCTACCGGTTCCCAACCCCTCGTGCAGCCAAAATGGCAGAAGGCACTGGATCCCACCGTCCCGGCGCCGGCGGCGCTGACTGACTGAACCAGGAAGAACCCGTGGCGATGGCGGTGTCTAGCGTCGGCGAGGAGGAAGGGCGGCGGCCGGTGGTGCTGGTGACGGGGTGCTCGGAGGGGGCATCGGGCACGCGATGGCGCGCGCGTTCGCGGCGGCGGGGTGCGCGGTGGTGGCCACGGCGCGGTCGCGCGCGTCCATGCGCGAGCTGGAGGGCGACCCGCGATACCTGCTGCTGGAGCTCGACGTGCGCTCCGACGAGAGCGCGCGCCGTGCCGTGGCGGACGCGCTCCACGAACTCGGCCGCGTCGACGTGCTCGTCAACAATGCTGGGGTCCACCTCGTCGCGCCTCTCGCTGAGGTGCCCATGGAGTCCTTCCACCGGGTCTTTGACATCAATGTCTTTGGTAGGCTAAAAAAGTTAGCATTATTTGTTCCGATTGTTGTCTTTACTGTTTGCTTGGTATTTGGTGATTGCGATTTTCTCTAAGGGAGACAAGATTTTAGATCCTGGAATCCAGTTGGCCATTAAAGACTCACGGAGTCAGAACTAGAAAGGTTTGTTCTTGGATCTACCTGGAGCCACGTTCCTGCAATGGAAAAAAAGATGCAAAAAAATTGGGAATAACTATTAGATAAATTTGTTCTTATAGCGATATTAATTCAGGGAAATAGTAAAATTTATGTAGTTACTCGGGGAACTGAACAGTGTGCTGTCAGGATGCTTGTGTTAGCATGAGGATTGGTTAAGATTTAGATCATCCTCAAGTAGGTATAGTTGTGTTACATTGAAAATCTGACAACAAATAATGTACAGTATAGGGTCCTTAGGTCTTGATGCACTATGGGAATGTAACAAGGGGTTCCATTCTTATAATTTGCAAAAAGATAGCAGGATATGTTGCATCATTTAACACTAACAATAGTCAGTGGTTTCAAGCAATATCTCCCATCCCCGGTAGCAAAATTGTGCTAAAACACATGACCATGGTAATAAAATGGAGCGCCATTGTGTAGGATTGGTTGCTGCAGTCAGAGAGGGGGTGAATGCCTCCGACAAATTTCCCCACAGTATTCAACAATCTTTTCACTTCTGTAGCTATAGAGAGCTAGAAGATTAAGATTGAACCTTCAAACCATAGCAATCCACCCAAACCAAAAAGCCAGAACAAGCTACATAAATACTTGAGTTGGATTATCCTACTGACTCGGATAATCCGCTTGAGTCGGATTATCCTACTCACTCGGATAATCCGGGCCAACACAACAAAAACAGCAACACAGCTTAAAATCAAAACAAGCACAACTTTCAAACCGAGGTTCCAAATGTCTTGAATTTTGAAACACAATTTCCTTAGGACATTAGGAACCTATTCCAATAAAAAAATCTCAAGGTTCATTGCCAAAGTTCCAACCTTTATCCATTTTAAGATAAGTTGCACCAAAACAGACCAAAACAGCAAAACAAGATCTAGAGTTGCTAGTGGGAGGATTCAAGCCAACATGGCCAAAGATGTTTTCCCATACGTCATAGCACTCTTAATCTCAGCAACAACCTAGTCAAAAGCCCTTGAATCACAAGAATCAAGATAGCACCCTATTCAAGCCAAAGACCTGGTGAGCACCAAGAACTTGCTATGAGATGCCTAGATGGATGGGACCAAGAACCAAAGCAAATCCAAGCGAAAGGACCAAAGGACAAACCATACTAGAGAGTAAACACAAGAGCAAAGATTTGAGCGAAATTTGATCTCTATTTCCACTAGATGAAGGATTATAGCCACGTCACCTGGAGGACAAATCCTATGGGTAGCACCTAACAAACCCTAGTCTCTCTCTTGGAGGCTCAAGTGCAGAACTTACCTCTATCTCCTTAAGTCCCCTTATATAGAGGCTCACAAGAAACCCTAAATCCTAGATACAAAGTAGATTCCATCCATTAACTCATGGGCAAAGCTGATAACCCAACATATAACAAGTTTTTCACACACATGCACTCTTGTCAAAGCTGTGTCTTGAATCTTGATTCAAGAACCCGAATCCATCGTCTTGTCCTTCGTGTAGTCTCCTTGACCTAATCCACTTAGACCTCATTGTGGTTTTGCAAACCGCTCACTTTTCGATTTGAGCAATGACCAATTTGCCCCTCAACCGCGTCTCAATTCTTTTATCTCGAAGCACTTGTCCATGCTTCATCGCCTTCCATGTAGCCCCAATGATTTCCCTTTAAGCCTCCCGCGCATTCGATCCATCGAACCGTCCTCACTTACAAATAGGCCCGGTGACTTGATATGCGGGTGACTTGATATGCCACGTGACTCGCTTGACCTTGACCACTTGTGCCTTCCATGGTTCTTATCCATCTTGTGCCTTGGTTGAGTCCAACCATCTCATCAAGCCTCCATGACCGTTACGGATCTTTGTTCTCTAACCAAGTTCGGTATTCGTTGACCATAGTTGACTCAAACCACCTGCACAACAATCGACCAAGCAAACCATTTCTAAGCACAAGTTCTTTCCAACTTGACCCAAATCAATCCATAAAAGCATCATGTAACACATATGCACTAGCACCAATACCCTAGAGACATCAACCTATTCAACCTTGCTTCATATGCTCCATAACATTCACATAGCAAGATATCATTATAAACAACTCACAATTGCCCCAAAAATGTCACCGATAGATTCATCTCAAAGTTCTCTACAAAGGCGTTAAGGCCCTATGGCCATCGAATCGACGAAACACTCAAACGACTCAACACATCAAAAGCGTGCTTGCTGAAAAATTAATCTGACCCATGATCCGGTGACCTGGATGATCTGACTCACATAATCCTGAAATTACATCTTTACTGGACAAATGATCCTACTCATGATCCGAGTGACCCGAATGATCCAACTCACATTGAATACACCTTGAATGCTCTCTTCATCAATGATCCAACCTATGATCTGAGCCAACCTGGATCATCTGCCCCACGGATGATCTGACCTGTTCCGATAATCCGGCCTAACAAGATAACTTGAATCCATTTTGACTATTTTCAGAAGCAAACTCTAAATCCAATCAAGTCAAGTGTCAATTACTCATCACAGCGTATGGGAGGACCACCACATGGTCTCACACATTGCTGCTAAGAAACAATTGGGAGGCCATTGGGTTGTGAAATTTACTCATTGGAGCCCACAAATGCTATATCTCATTAGTCCTATGATAAACAACAACTCTTAATTTGCCCCAGCATGCCCAAGAGGTAGCTTCGCCACTGTCTCTCATGTGGAAGATCAACTATCAACTGAACATCACTCTAACTTACTACTTTATGCTAGCTGAACTATTGAAGTATTGAACTGTTGACTGTTAACTTCTTTAGTTCCTGTGCTCGGATGGTTTCATGCATGTACCACCTCTTTTAAAAAACCAGTATCCTTTGAGTTTAATATGTGGCATGCATTTGTGCGATATCTAAATGTACTTTTCTGTCTTTTCACCAACAGGGGCAATGAGGTTGATTCAAGCTGTTATTCCCCACATGATAGAAAGGAGAAAATGTACAATTGTGAATGTTGGAAGCATTACAGCCTTGGCTCCTGGACCATGGGCTGGTGTGTATTCAGCATCCAAAGCTGCTATTCATGCCTTGAGCGATACATTAAGGTTTGTACATTCAAGGACTTCTCTTATAGTGATGTTGCACCTTTCTAAACTATAGCTTCTATTAGAAAGCATCAGAATGTACAAAGCTTCCAACTGTGACTAAATACTTATCGGCTACTTCATATGCATGCTTAAGAATTAGGAGTTTGCTCCTGAAATACCCAGCTTAATTTAGAAGTTATAATTTAATTAAGGTAAAATACAGAGAACTAACAGCTAATGCCTAAAAGGATCAAGATCTTTGCTCTGTGTTGATACTTGATAGTGTTTACTAATGATGTTTTGATGCTATTGCTTTATCACTAGCCTTAATATCACATTAAATAGTTTGATCATGTGGCGAAATGATTGTTTGACAGTAAAGTTGTAAGATCTAAGAATTCTATAGCAACACATACAACATTGTAACACTATTCAAAATTTTCTTTTGTACTTTACTATGTCATGTTCTTGTGTGGTTAGCTCTTTTCAACTTGATACTGCATCGTTTGTGGCATTTGACTATGTATTTCTTCATATCTGCCATCCTAAGTTAACAGAAAACTGCATTATTTAAGGGTGGAGCTAAGAAGTTTTGGCATAAATGTCATGGCTGTTGCCCCAGGAGGGACAAAGTCAAATATAGGAAGTAATTCTGCTGCCAAGTATGATCAAATAAACGAGTGGAAGTACTACAAAAAATATGAGGAATCACTCCGAGCCAGGACCAATATATCCCAGGGTCGCGGGTGTATTCCAGCCGAAGACAAAGAGAGTTGTCACATTGGTTCTTAAGAAGAATCCTCCAGCTTGGTTTGCTTACAGCCAGTACACTGCTATCCTAACCATCTTGTATTACGCCCCACTATGGCTCAGAGATTACTTCTACAAGCTGATCATGAAATGTTAGAACCTGGAATGACGGCAGTTGTATGGAGCAAGAGATTACCGCTCAGGTCCTCATTTTATTCATACTACTGCTAATCTGTCACTACAGATAATAAATAATTCACAATACATGATTACGTTCACTTCTATATGGACCGTTCATTTCAAATGAAAAGTCTTCCTGGTTACTACTATGTAATGGTTGTGACAATGCATTATTCAGAATTTATGGCTGCAGAGCTCCCAGTTTTGTTCGTACAATTCTCATAGGATGACAATCTGTGGAGCATAATCTTCAGTCTTCTGCAACACCCCAGATCTCCAAGTTGCCATGTGTTTGGACTGGCATGTTGTTTGAGTGTGACTACAGCGCCCGCCCCGGAATCCAGTGAGAAATGTGACAGCATGGTTAGATGCTTCATACCTCCATCTGCTCAAACATCTTGAAAGCTTTGTTGCAGCAGCCATGGTAGCCGGCCTAAGCTGCTATCGTCTATCATTATTATGCCTTTGGAAATACAATTTTGGCATGGCAACCGATTGAACGCCAATTTGCACGCACAATCTGGCCGCAAGATGTAGGCGATCACGTGGCCCGTGATGCCAAATTGTCAACGCCTGCTCTACTTCTGAATATGGTAAGCCAAGGACCAGTTGTCAGTTGGGGCCATTTCAGATCGAACAAGCTCTGCAGATGCAGAGAACTAAAGGAAAAGTTGAGGGCATGCCACTCCAAAGATATTAGATTGAGGATTCGCCACGAGGACTAGCAATCGGACATTCAATTTGGACTTTTCTCAGATGTTGGCGCAACATTTTTAATAACGAGTGCACCAATTATAATCACCTTATGCAACATTTTTTTCTCAATATTGCTATTGTTATAAATCTGTTTTGTTGCACGTTGTTAAAAATATTACGCCGTCTGGATCGATATTACTCTTTATTATCGTGCGTTTTTTCACCTTGATGACTACAATTGTTGCAGCGTTATTAAAAAATATTGTGGACGTTCGATAAAAATCAGAAATCAAACATCCGATTGCTTGTCATTCA